>OZ059850.1:16739661-17339661 GCA_964057195.1 Orthosia cruda | reverse complement strand
CCTAACCGGCCTATCCTACCTACCCTACCTACTAATTTGTATCTATCATCAATAGTTTTCTCAGCGCACGCCAAATAATGTATTTTAGAGACAACATTTTGCTACCTTGGGTTACATTATTGCAATTTTCATAAGGATCTCTATTTTTTTTGAAAATATTTTATAGCCTATGACACTCAGGAATAATGTAGCTTTCTATCGGTGCAAGAATTTTCAAAATCGGTTCAGTAGATCCAGAGATTACCCCTTACAACGTCACAAACTCACAAACTTTACCTCTTTATAATATTTTATTATTAGTATTAGTATAGATAGGCCTACATGGGCACTTATAAAACGTCGACAAAAGGTGCACGGTTCGGGTTGGTCGTTTCCTATGGAGAAGAACCGGCAAGAAACTCCATGGTTACTCTTTTAAAAATGGTTTGGTTTTACAATATTTCCATGTTACAGCATTAGTACTTAGATATGGGGGGACAACGTAGGCCCGACTTATGACAATAAGTCGTTAGAAACTAAAAAAATAAAATAAAAAGATTATATATTATATAAAAAAAGTTAGCAAATGTTAACTAGCATCTAGAAGGCCAACAATGTTCACACATTCACAAAACAATCGGTAAAAGAATCTATAAAAAGGTAAAAAAAAAAAAAAGTATATCAAGACTAAATTTAACATGTGGCACAAATTTTGTTATCAGTGCTGTAACTATTCTTAGCAAAGGGATATAAAGATGATTGAAAACCATTTTAAAAAGTTAAATTAAAAGAAGGAAAGAAAAAATGAGATTGAGAATAGTTAGAGACATCCACATATTTGTGCCGTTTACAAGTTACCAGGGAAGCTGCATGCGCAGAAGGAGCTAAGGCCAAATAGTTTTATCTTCAACGTAGTCCTTGATTTTATAATATGCTTTTTTAATAAGGATACGTTTGATGTAGTTTTTGAACCTTCCATCGGTCAGTTCTATAACTGACTTTGGCAACTTGTTATAAAAGCGTATACTGTTTATAAGAAAAGACTTGCTAGTTTTCGTTAATCTGAATTTGGGTATTACAATTTCGTGCTTACTGCGTGTATTTAAATTATGGAAGTCGCTTCTAGTTTTGAAAAGCCCTCGATTTTTACGGACATACAAAATACATTCCAAAATATAAAGTGAAGGTAGAGTCAGTATATCGATCTCTTTAAAATATTCTCTGAGGGACTCGCGAGGACCCATTTTATAGATTGCTTGCTTTTCCTCTCGAAGACATCGAGAGAAGGGCTATCGCGTAGGGAGTGTGGGAGAAAGTTCCAGAGATGCACTGCAGTTACAGAGAAGGAGCCTTCAAAACGGCTGGAAGTGTGACGCGGAGTACGATAGAGAAGCGAAGTGACCGTGGGACAAGGTTTGCCCCTCGGGACGAGGTACTCAAACCGTTCGCGAAGGTATTGGGGAGAAGTGCACAATCCGTGCAGGATAGTATAGAAAAGGGATAGGTTAAGTGTAGTTCGTCGACGCCGAATCGACATTTTTTAGTTTTATTAATGAACAGTAACGGATATCTTGAATTTATGTCTAAATAGTAACAGAATAGTGTTACGATACATATTTTTTTGGAATGGTCTATTTAGTAGCTTTCATTGGATACACCTATTGCTATAACAACAAAAAAACACCTTTTTTATTAGGGAGGTGAGCGCCATATTTAAAAATTATATATTCTATGTCACTCCCACAGTTGAGAAGAATCCACAGACACATCATATGTCATAATCCATCAAGCCGTTTGGGCTGTAGAGCGTGCTAGAGAAATAGACATACATACTAACATACTTACGTACTTACATACTTCCTTACTTACATAAATATGGTAAAAAAACATTACCCTCCCGCAGGCGTGTAATAAAAACAGGCCCAGGCAGCTAAGTTATGACCAATCCCAACTTATGGCGCCCGTTCACGAACATGACGCATGGATTGGCACCATCCCATCATGAAGAGAACCGAGTGATCCAACACATGTGCCACTATCAGAGAGACATTACAGAGAGCATGACACACTCTCCACTGCCAGAGCACACACAAGTCAACGAACCACTTATTGGTACAGTAAAACTTTTTAACAAAAAATCAAACCGACTTCCAGAACAAAAAACTACAAAGCAAAAAATAAATTTCCTTCTCCTCCTTTTCCGAATTCGGTGTCTTTTGTACCTACCCATTGTTTCCCTTTTTTCGAAAGCGACTTCGGAAAAGAAATTTATTTTTTGCTTTGTAGTTTTTTGTTCTGGAAGTCGGTTTGATTTTTTGTTAAAAAGTTTTATTTTTCTCCTTTTAGTTTTGGTAGGTACCTCCAATTAACATGGTTATCATTTATAGCCAAAGTACATCTCATGGCAATTCCAATAAGCCCAAACACGACTAGGATACATTGTTTTATATTAGAGTTCCAGTGCCTACCTTCCGGCTTCATCATCAGATCAGTTCGATGGTGCTATTTTTATCAGTACCATTTATTTATAAGTACTTGCTTCATTATAGTCGGTTAACTATTCGAGATATCTTATGCCCGTGACATATTTAGCATTTAGGAGTTCCAGTGGCCATCTGTGGTCTTCTTCATCAGTTCCACTAAACCAAATGATACTTTCTGAGTGCAAATGGTTGCATTGTTGATGAAAATACCAAAATCGCTATATGATTGCCTATAATATTTGAGGAGTTCCCTCGATTTCTCTAGGATTCCATCATCAGATCCTGACCTGATGATTATGGGACCAATTAGTAAGTATACACTATCAAACAAAAGAAGATTTTTGAAATCGGTCCAGGCGTCTTTGAGTAATCGGGGAGAATACATTAAAAAAAAAGCCGACGAATTGAGAACCTCCTCCTTTTTTTGAAGTCGGTTAAAAATGGTAAATTTACAGTTGGCACATAGTACTCACACATGTCCTATGCAGTTATACCTATACACTAAAAGAAATTGAGTTTATTCAATACATATATATTGATACATTCTTCAGCAGGTACAGCAATACTTCAAAACAATAATTATTTGCTTATCACTTGTTTTTACCCGACTGCGGGAGGGTAATGTTTTTCGAGCGTATGTATATTTCTATAGCACGTTCTACAGCCCAAATGCCTTGACGGTTTATGACTTATGAGTTGTCGTTGGATTCTTCTCAATAAGTAGGAGTGACATAGGCTATATCATTTTTAAATATGGTATCCCCTCAAATAAAAACGTAGATACAATTTTTTTTTCGTTATCTTAATATTATGGGTATCAAATGAAAGCTAAGAGAACATTTCAAAAATATATATATATATATAAGTGTTGTAGCACTTTTATGCTACTATGTATTTTGGGACACATTCAAGTCAAGTCAAATCTAAACCATTTTCTTAGACTAACATTAAAGAAACAGAAGTTTCCTGCTGTTAGCCTTATGAAACTCTTACTCAAATAAAGCTCTTTAAAATCATTAAAATACGATGCTTTATACTGTATTTTAATCTCGCTATGTTCATTTTGCTCAATTTGGTAACTTTTATGTCCGACAACTTCAAATTTAGTCTATAACTGGTAGTTACTTTATATCTGGGTCAGGACCAAATTTTTGACGTAATCGCACAACGGAAAAGGTGTCACACTGGAAAATAAATGTACCACAATATAATTATTAGGGGGTGTAAATAGTTGTAACATTTAAGGTAGGTAAGTGGATATTCTATTTACCTATCTCTTCCACGTTTCTTAGCACTTCGAATAACAGAAATATATTGCGAAGGCACGTATATGGGTCCAGATCGAAGACATCGTTTAACTTGCTTCTCAATTGCAGAATGTACAGCATCTCCCTCATTCTGTGTACGGCCACGTATAACACTGCAATATCGTTAATTACGCGTTCCCAGGACCTCGGTTATTAGAATTAACAGCTGGTGCAACTCAACATGACACTTATTAAACAAAATGAAACATCTTCAACCGTATAACTGGCAGTTAAAACAAAATGACACTAACACAATAACCTATAACATCAACATTTTAATAATTTTGTTTAAAAACAGAAAAATTCGATTTGTAATAAATTTAATCTAAAAAATGGCACTATAGTTATGCACTGCCATTCATGTTTTTATTGATTCAGAAAATTTATTTAAATATCATTGATTACAGACAATAACTTTTAAAAAGGCACTATACAAAAAAGGTGCTGCTTTGTTACTTTAGACAAAAGTGACATCTACTGACACTCGACGAATACTGACACTAGCGACATCTAGGGAAAAGTATTGAAACTAATACAATGTCAGTCTTTGCATAAAAAGTGCTTTTAGAAGGAACCTAGATGTCGGTGTAACTCAATTATTGCTTTTTTAGTATAGTGCCACTTTTGTTTTCAAGGTGCGATATATTGACAAGGTCCGTCATGTAAACTCACATGCTAGAGTGCCCCAAGTGACCATACAATCCTGCACATTAGATGACCTTGTAGCGCCACTGACGCTGCTATTGGCGTGGCTGAAAATATCTAAAGAGTTTTCCATCAACTCGGAAAGAAGAAGTAGAAGTAATCACATGCTGCCGTGCACAGCGAGGCTCAGGGGAGGCAGCAGGCGTTGCGCAGAAGTGGCTGCTGGGGTGGTCTTTTTAGTGATTTTAGTGATGATGAAAGTCCCACACTCTTGGTGGTGGTCTTTTCCCCAAAACTCCAGGCACCTTTTGAAGGTTTCCTACCGTTAAAAAAAATTACGATACGATTTCTTTGATACATAAACAGTTACGGGAAAGCTGGTTAGAAAATTATAGTAGTTCTTGTCTCTAGATTAAAAAACAGTAGATTGCTTGAGACGGCCCGCACCATAGCCCTTTTGGCCTAAGAGTAAATAAGCCCCTGGCGCATAGTCTGTCCCAATCACAGACTACTAAGAGAATGGTCCCAATTTCCCAAGACCCAAATGAAGATTGAAACCCTTCTTTTTAATCTTTTTCTATACTTTTTTCTTACCAACCATAGACGCTGGCATACTCTATTTTTTTCTGACATTTTATTTTATGTTTGGCAGCAGCAGTACTGCAGTAGTTTAGTTTAGTCTGTGGTCTATTTATTTTTGGAACTGGAAGTCCGTGAAAATCGAGGATTTTACGTTTTTGTACGTTGATAATCAGTTAATCAATGCTCACACCGTATTGTTTCTGCATAATTGTCGTGTGTTGAAGTGTTTTGCAGTCAATTAACCTGGTGTATCCAATAATTTTACTGTGTAATGAAACTCTTGATTTGACACCAACACTTCCTGTTATTTCTATGAGCTGTCCAAAAAATATTTCAATCTGAAACAAATAGTGTACCATAATAAAATGTTTACTCGAATATTCTTATTGTAGCTGTATTTGGGCAGCCTCTGATGTAACTTACATTCGCTATTACTTTGTGCGCAGAAAAGCTCTGCTCTACCATCAACATTTGCCTATTCTGATTTGAAGTTATTTTTCTAGAATTCCTAACATGGTGCCAGGAAATAAGTAAAATGTCAACCGAAAATTGCTTGGTGAAAGCAATTTATTCCTTTAAGGGTAAAAATAATGACGAGCTATGTTTCAAAAAGGGAGATATTATTACTGTTACCCAAAAAGAAGAAGGTGGATGGTGGGAGGGAACTTTGGGTGAGACCACGGGCTGGTTCCCTAGCAACTATGTGACTGAACATAAAGGTATGCATTACTATGTCTTAATATACTTTGCTTAAATTTGTTTTTACTGAAAATACTATGATACATTTTAAAATGAATCAATTTCACTCCAGATCCATCAGGCAGTGTGACAACATCGCCTATACGGGCAGCATCAGAGATACAGGCTTTCAGAAATGTAGTTCTCAAAGATATAATAGACTCAGAAAAGGCTCATGTGGCTGAAATGCAGGGACTTGTCAGCAATTTTTTACAGCCTTTGGAGAAAAGTGACATGTGAGTATTCAGCCTTTATTGTTTATTTGTTTTAGAATTAGATAACAAAACCAAGTTTTTAAATGTAGCACAAATGATAAAACACTAATTTAGTAACAGAAAGAAACTGATGGCAAAGGTCATAAATTTTTGTTTGTTTTTTAAAATTGTGATTGTGATTTTTTCACAAATTTTAATGAAAATTAAATACTTTTAGGCTAACAAGGGATGAATTTAGGCAGTTGACGGGCAATATAAATGAGGTGCTACAAGTACATGAACAGTTTCTGTCTCTGTTAGACGAATGTGCAACAAAAACGGGACCCGATCAGCGAGTGGGTGGTCTATTTTTACAATGGGCTCCAAAAATTAAGACTGTTCATCAAACTTATTGTGCTGGCCATCCTAAAGCTGTCTGCATTCTTGATAAGTACAAGTAAGTAAATTATTCTAATTATGAGCAAATAGACAACTAAAAAACATCTATTTTTGAAATTACATATTAGCAATACACTAATTGCTCTCAGGTTTTAAATGAATATGATGTTTTAACAAAATAATAAAAGGACAATGGTAGAAGCCCACATATTGTTTTAGCTGAGATTAAATTCCTACGACTCTAAATGAAAAATATCTGGTTTAATTCAGGGTCATGTTCTGAAGTAGTTTGTGCAATAATTTTTGTTCAAGAATGCCGAGAATAATAGATTTACAGTTATGAACTTTTGTATGTTATGTCTGGGTAACTTTTAATAATGTGTTTAATAGGTAATATTATTCAAATCCTATTCTCTTCTGCTTGTGACTTGGCAGAATAAGCGTAAAATGGCAACACTAAGCTAATGCGTGTTAACAAAAAAATCGCTTTCATTTATAATGTTATTTTTTATCCATGGTGAACCAGTGAAGGTTATACTTTTGTAAAAAGGTAGTCAATTAATGAAAATTCTTTCATATATAACTCAGTTTCAGATGCTCAAATTTAAGTCAGCTTATATTTCACCATTGTTCTTTTGTTAGTTCTTTTTCTGATAGTAAACTACCTAGTGAGGAATCCACTCCAAACACCCTTTGCCCTTAATTTGGTTGATTCTTTCAATCATAATTATGTGAATTATTTAAACCTTTTTATTTTGAACTTATTTTAGGGAAGAACTGAACACGTGGATGGAGGAAGCTGGTGCTGTTTGTCCAGGGGTGCTAGTATTGACAGCTGGCTTATCAAAGCCATTCCGTAGGTTGGGCAAGTATCCTGCGATGCTCCAGGAACTGGCCCGACATGTGCATGAAGCACACCCAGATAGAGGTGACACACACCGTGCCTCAGTTGTTTACAAGGATATAGCGGTGAGTTTTATTTTCTGCTTCAGTGTTTTTGCTGTGGCAAAGAATTTATTGATCAAGAAGGTTTTATACAAGGCTTTCTGTACTGTGGGAAATTGGCAATATTTTGATTTAAAGAGGTAGTTGACATACTGGATTCCTTAAATTAGTTATATCTCAAGGGCCTGTGACGATTTGATAAAAGCTGAAATTTTCTCTGTGTATGACCAATACAGGTAAGAATAATCCCCAAATATGAAATTAAGATGAGGCTCTGGGAAATATCAGGTACCAAAGGTTCATTTAATTGCTCCTCACTAATGATAAATGATTTTATTTCTGTAAGTTGGTTTGTACAAACTCTTTTACATGTCGATCATATTTTTTAAAACTAGATGAGGTCGGCATTTCCTATCTGACTACTCTGAGAAGGCTGAAACAAACTCAGAGGTCAAAGTCTATTTTAACGTCCAGACAAAATTTTGGTTAGATCATGTTAATGATTAATGTGAATTAAGAGCCCAATATTCCATAATTTTGTGCTTAGGAGAGTTGATTAAACAAGAACATAAACATTTAATAATCAATTCTAGTAAATGTTAATTTTACACACAAATCGGTGCAAGTCGCGCCATCTGGTGACATTAATTTGAACCAAATTTTCTTTGTTAGTGCTGCGACCCCGTGCTCTAACCAAACATGACAAATTCATCAATATACAATTTAACTAAATGACTAACCGACATTCAGCCATCTGGTTAAAAGTTGCGCTCAATGATTTGGCTAGTTGTTCTTCAGCCAATTAATTGGATAGCTGGCTAATTTAACCAAATGGCTGCGATGCAAAGACAGAGAAACTTCCAGCTTTTATAATATAACACACATATATTAATAGTTGATCGCTGGCTGTTCACACTGCAACAAGAGTTATCAAAGATAGTACTCGCTCAGTGATACTCTCTCGGCGATGCTCGCTTGGCGGTCAGAACTCACGCCGAGAAGCCGAGAGATCAATCAACCAATGCGTGCAAGACTGACCGCCCGAGCGAGTGGTGCGTGTAATCGCCCGTCGCATAAAAACACTTGCTCATAGCCGAGCGGTAAAACTATCGGAACTACACACTTGCTACTCGCTAACTCCTATCTGGTTTCTGGCTCTACTTGCTGATCGTCGGCGCCTACAAGTGCCTTCCTCTATCACTGTATGAGTATGGTGCACAGACATACATCTAACTAGATAACGCACTTCCTCCATCTGTATGAAAACCAAGCGTGTCACTTTTCACACAAAATTTAAAAACAAATTTACTTAGCAATGAAAGAAAACATTTCCCAATGCCTCGGCCAACTCTTCTATACATTTTTTACAGCTCAATCTGTACTTCTATACTAATATTATAAAGAGGTAGTTTGTGAGTTTGTGATGTTGTAAGGGGTAGTCTCTGGATCTACTGAACCGATTTTGAAAATTCTTTCACCAGTAACAAGCAAGGAATAATGTATTCCTGAGTCATAGGCTATAACATATTTTCAGAAAAACTAGAGATCCTTAAGAAAATTGCAATAATGTAACCCAAGGTAGCGAAATGGTGCCTATAAAATTCACTTTTAGGGGTGCGCTCAGAAAAATATTGATGTTTGATAAAAAATTGTAGGTAGGTAGAGCAGGGGCAGGGTAGTTTGGTAGGTACCAGTTGACGGGAGCGAAGCCCCGGGGTCAGCTAGTATGGCATAAAAAGGATTTTTTCTTGATTTCGGTGGCTTTTCGGTGCCGATAATGCTAATGCAAAGCTCAAATTACGATCATTAATCGTAACTTTACTCCGTTTTTTGGCACGCGAAGTACATACAGTCGCGTCATCTAGTAAGATGTATGTCTGTGGTATGGTGTCATTAAATAGATTTCTATTTTCAGGGTGGTTGTGCTGCATTACGACGACAAAAGGAGTTAGAGCTTCAGGTGGTAACCGGTGAGGTTCGCGGCTGGCCCGGCGGTGAACTAGCGTCCCTTGGCGACGTGCTGCATATGGGCAGCGTGGCTGTAGGGCCCTCGCATCAAGACCGCTACCTCGTGCTCTTCCCTTCTGCCTTACTGCTACTGTCTGTAAGCAAGAGGGTGTCGGCGTTTGTGTATGAAGTAAGTTTCTTAAATAAAACCCGACTGCTTAAAAAGCGAACTAAAAAGACGTAAACAAGAAGAAAATCATGGTGTGCAGTCGGAGGATACATATTCGCGAGCTGGCTGACCAAAACCAGATGTATCCTCCGACTGCACAGCATGATTTTCTTCTTGTTTACGTCTTTTTAGTTCGCTTTTTAAGCAGTCGGGATTTTGTTTTTTTTTTTTATTTACCTACAGCTTTTTTTTTTATTGTTTACATTTAAATATACAAGTGTTATATATTTTTGAAATCACTTCTTTTAACCCTTTATTTTGATAACCCACATGATGGGATTCGAAGAAATAAAGTTTTCACGCCACTATATGGCGCCCAAAATCCGCCATTTTATTCTTTTCCAGTTTTTATGTAGTCAATTGCGAGTTTTTTTATTTGTTTTAACCACGCGAGTGTCACTCTCGCGTGGTTAAAACAAATTGATTGACGTAAGAATCATCAAAATCGGCCAACGCGTTTGGTCTCTAGAACGCCACATAGGAACAAACATACATAGACTGATAAACACATTACCCTCCTTCGGCAGTCGGGTAAAAAGTTCTTACTATTTAATTTTTTTCTAGGGTTGTCTTCCACTGACTGGCATCTCGGTTTCCAAATTAGACGACACAGATACCAGAAAGAATGCATTTGAAATCGGTGGGCCAATGATAGACACGATTGTGGCAGTGTGTCAAACGAGAGCTGAGGCTGATAACTGGGTGAGCCTGCTTCAGAAGCACTCCAACACCAGTAGTCCGGCACACGAGCCTGGACAACCTCAATCATTACCACATGTAAGTACATATTTGTTTTCAATATTTTCCCAAATTTTCTTATACAGTAGAAAACTGTTAAACGCGTCTAAAATTCACTCCCAAATAAAGTGTGATTTTTTATTTCGTGGACTAAACTGAAAGCATCCAATTACCATATTTTTTGGGTTCTGTACCCAAAGGGTAAAAACGGGACCCTATTACTAAGACACCGCTGTCCGTCTGTATCTCATGAACCGTGATAGTAAGACAGTTAAAATTTTCACAGATAAGATATTTCTATTGCCGCTATAACAACAAATACTAAAAACAGAATAAAATAAATATTTAAGTGGGGCTCCCATACAACTAACGTTTTTTATGATAATGATATGGAAAACTTCGTGCGCGAGTCCGACTCGCACTTGGCCGGTTTTTTTTTTAATGTTGCAAGCGCGGAGTATAGTGTTGTAGGTAAGGCTCAATCATAAATGATTCGTCGAATCGATGTGACATGACTCCTCAATTTAATTTAATAAATTAGTGTAAATAAATGCTTTATGAATATATGTTTTATATTTCAATGTAACAGTATTCATACACGTATTACATGAACTTTTATTGTGTTAAATATGACATCTATATATATAAAAATGAATGCCTATTTCCCTTGGTTACGGCATCACGCGTGAACGGCTGGACCGATTTCAATAATTATTTTTTTGTTGTGTTTGTTATTGTTAGGAGAAGGTTATTATGAAAAAAAAAATAAGAAAAAAAAATGGTACCTTACCTACATAGGTATTGTAGGTGTGTAGGTAGTGTAGGGAAGGGTAGGTAGGTAGGGTAGATAAATGTTTGGTGTTTTTATGGCAATACAAAGTTTGCCGGGTCAACTAGTCAACAATAAAATAAATGCGATCGATAAAATAAAGAAATAAGGGCCGCTAGTTTCTTAACAAATGTAATTTTATTTGGTGTGAAATATTGCATTTTCGATCTACTTCGATTTTCGATCACTCTGGATAGTCAGGGTACGACACTATTTGTATGTAACGATGAAGTGACAATCCCCTCAAATATCAGTAGAGTCCACGAAATTAAAAATCACATATATTTTGTTTACACACAAGACTAAGGTTTATTTTTGGTTGTATAGCTGACCCGCTCCCCTTCTGAAGGGGCGTTGTCTAGCATCAACACTAGTCGCCGCAGCCTTTACCACGTCACGTTGCCACCACCCAGCTACCCTTCTGCATCCCCTTACTATTCGTTGACCAAATATTTCGCGAGACTCGTAAAGAAAAAAGTTATCACGAGACAAATGTTACGCAAACTTTTGCATGAACGAACATGGGCCAAGGCTTTCGAACTGACTGGGTTGCCAGTGAGACGTAGACATAAAAATCATATTCGCTTAAAAATAGAAGATGATGGCACTATAGGCGCAGACGCAGAGTATTCTGATTCTGATGACAGTGACAGGGAGACCGACGGAACTGAATCTTACACAAGCTCTAGTTGTACTGATGCAGAAGCTGTCAGTGGCTCGAAAATCTTGAGACAGAATGCTATGGAAAGCCCGCGAACAATATCTTCTTGTAGCAGTTGGGGTAGTAATTTCGGTTACGTACGTTATTTCGATAACGCCGCTGATATGCATTTGGATGAAAATCAATCAGTGGTCAGGGCAGATTGTACAAGAGATATATTTGAAAGTATAACTGGCAGTAAGAAACCTCATAACACTATAAACACTATTGATAGTGGCCAACAATATCAGAAATCTTCCCGAGGCAGTATAAATATTTTTTCACCATTTGCCCAACATTCCGAAAGTACAGCGAATTCCAGCTTCGATGTACGATCTTACATGGCCTGTGAAGATCTAGTTAACATGGATCAAACTACACAAATTGATATGCTTGGCAATGAAGAGAAAGATTTCATAACAACAAGACGGAGTTTCCCGAATGTTAGTGCCAAAAATGAAACAGTAACCAAACCTTGGAAATCAACAGAGGAAAGTTACACACCTGAAGATGAAGAAGAAAATTCTGATGAAAGGCTAACATCAGATGTATTACAGCTTTTAGCTCCTCCTTCGCCAAAACAGAGATACAGTAGTCCTATAGAATCTATAATATTAGACCCACCGCCAATGTTTAGAAATGAGGAGGAAAACATGAAGATAATCAACGTTAATCTGAATACTAATGTGCCTTTCCGGAAGCATTCGCTCAATTCTGATAAAAGAATTAGGCGATCTATGTCAAGGTCAATGGTGGAAACTGAGAATTACCACAGAAATGACGATGCTAGGATGCATAGAATGAGCTCTCAGTCCGAAAACCATAAAATGCATAGGAAATGCGAATGTTGTAATAGATCCATATGTCCTAGCCCTCGATCTTCTGACTCAGGTGTTGTGGGAAGTTGCAACCTAGCCTCACCAGAGTTGAACATGCACGAATACTCGAGTTCTGGCAACACAGGCAATGAATCAGACACCCATGACAAAAGTTCTGATAATTCAAAAGGTTCACTAACTAATTTGTCTCAAGGCAGTTTTGATGCTGACCATCGAAAAAAAGTTACACTGTCTGAAATAGAAGCGGCTACCTACGAAGATCAATGTAGGTGCACTTCGCCTTTCGGATCCACCGCTAGAACATCTTGTGTGACCAGCGTGACTTCGGAGAATAGTCTAGACGTCATGGACTCATCAAACATGAATGTAACGTCAACGTTCGCTGCGGCACCGACCGTACCTACTACACAAGTGAAGCGTACATCTATTAGATGTAACATCGAACGTTACGTGCCAGAGATCAGGTTGAAGCCCGATCCTCCGCCGAGGGTATACAGGAAGCCCAGCACTCACATGGAGATTCCGAAGAACGTACGGCAACATCTTCCCTGCCAGTGGAGCACTTTAAACATTACAGAACGGTCAAAGCCTAGCCTACACTATCATATGCGTATTTATCGTGAAACGCCCGAAGTCAATAATATGCAGAGGCAATCTCGGGCTAACGCACCTCGCAATCGGGATGTCTTTAACAAGGAAAATATACAAAGCATGGATGAAAACAATTCACAAATGCGTAAAACGAGGTCTCGCAGTGAGGACTTGTCAAAAGTGCAGAAGGGTCTAGCCGAAGCCCAGAGCAACTTTGTGGTGTACCGTTCCGATTTGTACGCACACTGGTGGATGAAAGCAAAATTACCGATTACCGTGGTCACCGACTCAGGCAAGGATTATTCTTTTGTAAAGAGCTACTGATTTGTGTCACTGGTTTGAAGATAATATTGCCTTGAGGATTTGTAACCATTAGATTAATACTGTCATTAGAGTTACCCCAGTGTTGCAGTGCTTTACTTGATCATCCTTGCCTGTGTTTATTTCATCTTACTAACTACAAAACAATCACTGCAAGTAGATATCATGTAATTATACTAACCGATTAAGAAGAAAACAATGCATGGTAAGGCTTAATGACCTGTTCCTCACGCCAATATTTAGACATATACATTGAACAGCAAAGTGTTTGGTTTCCTTTGTTGAAACCCATTTGAACTGGGACTTGAAGTGTTATCGCCAAAGGCACGGGAAATTCAATGTTATAAATTCCATACTTATAATCGTTTGATCTGATGTTTGAAATGCTGCGACAGCTGGCGGGTGTCCGCTAGAAGCCCTTGCTTATTTAAGATATATATGTTTGAACAAGTGGTGCTGCAGAAACTGTGTGTATTTTTCACTACCTACTTGCACAAATGTATGTATTTGCTAACTTTTAAAACGTTCATATCTACTTTCGAGTTTCCGCATTACAAGTTCGTGTTCTGTAACATGTTTTGTTTTTCAACAGATGGCCATGAGCGACAGCAATAACTCTGATTTATCGTCTGGTCTAACGAACCACAAAAGATCACATTCATTCAACAATCATCAAAGCTACACACAACATACGCAACAAACGCAAAAAAATAAACAAAAGAATCAGTCGGCAAGATGGCTACTAAATTCATGCGACTCTCTTGACCAATCACCCGCCAAGCCAAATAAAACTCCTATCGGCAAAAAGTTCTCATCTGTTGATTTCATCGACACGGCTGGCTCAAACTACAGCAATAAAGGTAAATATTCAAATTTATTTGCCACACGTGTTTCATATAAAACTGCATAAAGATATTCAAGCGATTAACTCGTAGATACCTGGATATATGTTTTCCCCAATAATATGTTCTTCATGCGAAATAATTGCAGAGGTCTTTGGTTGCCATTAAGGTTACACTAGTCAATCATTCTTCCATACAAACTTAGTCTGGCGATTACTCCACTGTTAGACGATGTACGTTCAAAATAAAAATGTCATCTTTGGGTGGAATAAATACCATAAGAAGAACGAAAATTGCAAATCGGCCACCATACTAACATAGATTAGTAGTTCAACAATAAAAATAATTTTATTTTGAAAATATATATTTAGTCTTTTTATCATTATATCTAGACTCCCAAAGATCTGTTTATAAAATTTCGCGCGCTCGTTTTTGGCATAAATCATCATCCATTTTGCTACAAACTTGCAAAAGTGCTAATTCGTATGCGAACTAGCTTCTTACTGCTCATCACAGCATCAATCTCTTTCGCACGTGTTGTCGAGATAGGATGCATTTTAACCCCGGCCACAAAATAGTTGGTGCCGTCGACTAGTCGACATTTCGAAAAGAAAAAGAAGAAAGGGATAGACGCTGTGTAGAGCAGTAAGAAGCTAGTGCGTGTACGAATACGATGTGTATTTGTACGCGCACAAAAATAATAAATGGATGATGATTTTCAACGAAAAGAGGACCTTTAGGAGAATGAGTATCATGAAAAAATTACTGAATGAATTTAAATAAAATTATTTGCGTTTTTTAACTCCTAATCTATCCCTGTATGATGACTGTTTTGCAATTTTCCTTCTTTTTATGGTATTTATTTTCGCCCAAAGATGCGTTGAAATTAGTGTTGAAATATGGAAGTTTCGACGCTCATAACTTTCATATACACGTTTTTTTTTTATTTTTTGGTTCCATGTAGGGCTAGATAATGATAATAAAAATTTATATATTTTTATTTTGAGCGTACACCGTCAAACAGTGGAGTAATCGCCATACTACGTTTGTATGGAAGAATGATTGAATAGGGCAACCTTTACGAGATGATGGTCACTATTCATACATATTATAGGTATGCAAACACTCGTATAACATGACGAATGTATTAGGTACTAGCTGACCCTCGGGGCTTCGCTCCCGTCAACTGGCTACCTACCTACCTACCTTGCCTACCCTGCATACCCTGCCTACCCTGGCTACCATGGCTACCCTGACCCTACCCTGCCTATCCTGGCTACCCTGGTTACCCTGGTGACCCTGGCTACCCTGCCTACCCTATCTACCCTGCCTACCCTATCTACCCTGCCTACCCTATCTACCCTGCCTACCCTATCTACCCTACCTACCTATTATCTATCATCAATAGTTTTCTCAGCGCACGCCCAAGAATGAATTTTATGGTAACATTTTGCTACCTTGGGTTACATTATTGCAATTTTCATAAGGATCTCTATTTTTTTTTAAACATATTATAGCCTATGACACTCAGGAATAATATAGTTTTGTACTGGTAAAAGAATTTTCAAAACCGGTTTAGTAGATCCAGAGATTACCCCTTACAACGTCACAAACTCACAAACTTTACCTCTTTATAATATTACTATAGATATTTTTCTACGTGTTGGTAACCAATAAGACTTGTCTACTTACTGCAGTATTTCCTTCCATGCCAGGGTGGAGCATAACATGTTTACGGCCGGCGCCGCCTCTGAGACCTCAATCATTCACAGTCGGCTCGGACGAAAACATTGGCCCCACGCACCCTTATGCCCCGCATCAACGAAAGTCCAATTCTTATGAAGAGGACGCCTTAATATTAAAAGTTATCGAAGCATACTGCACTTCAGCCCGCTGCAGGAACGCTGTCAGTTCAGGTGAGTACCTCTGTCATAACACATGACCTTGTTATGTTACTGTAGAAAGAAATAATTTAAACTATACTGTGATTTTTAATTTCGTAGACTACTGACATTTGGGGAGTTGCCACTTTATCGTTACATAAAAATAGTGTCGTATCCTGACTATCCTGAATGATCGAAAGTTGATCGAAAATGGAACTATTTCACGACAAATAAAAATACATTTGTTAAGAAACTAGCGGCCCTTATTTAGTTTCTACTCATTTATGTCAGACTTCATTTTATCGATCGCATTTATTTTATTGTTGATTTCATATTTAACACAATTATAGTTTATGTACTATGTGCATGAATACTGTTATATTTAAATATATTACGTTTATATTAAAAAAAACATTTATTTACACCAATTAATAAATTTAAATTGAAGAGTCACGTCACATCGATTCGATGAATCACTTATGATTTAGCCTTACCCACAACACTATGCTCCGCGCTTGCAACATTTTAAAACAAAAACCCGACTGCTTAATAAGCGAACTAAAAAGATGTAAACAAGTAGACAATCATGCTGTGCAGTCGGAGGATACATATTCGCGAGCTGGCTGACCACCTGATCCTCCGACTGCGCAGCATGATTTTCTACTTGTTTACAACTTTTTAGTTCGCTTATCAAGCAGTCGAGTTTTTGATTTTTAAATTAACTTTTTTTATTTACAACTTTTTAGTTATATATTTTTTTTCGAATCACATTTAAACATATAAGTGGTATATGTTTTAGTAATCACCTCTAAAAATCCTTCTTTTTGATACCCCACTCGATGGGTTTCGAAGAAAAAAAATTGAATGCCCCCCAATATGGCGCACAAAAATCGCCATTTTGGTTTTTTTTTTTAACGTCACATATCTAAGAACACTTGGGCGGCCAAGCCCAATCCAACGATGTATTCATTATTAAAATCCGTCTAGCGGTTTGCAAGATAAGAGGTAATAAAGAATATTACACACATACAAGATACTCACGAAAAACATAACCCCTTCCATGCAGCCGGGTAAAAATAACGTCATTGACAGCTGTCAGTTGAGTCTACGAAATAAAAAATCACAGTATAGCAACTATTTGCTTCGGCGGATTTGAATTGTAAAATACTATGAATCCTTTGTGCCTCTCCAATACACCCAACAATATAAAAGTAGACCGATATCGCTAAGTATGAGATGAATGCATAATAGAACTTGTTGCAGTCTCAATAATAATAGCGTAATGGTTGTAGTAATTGAATGATCATTATAAGCAGGTAGTATCCACTAACACAGCGTATTTATTATGCAGTACCCAATATTCCGCTGGAGATATTCGAGTCGACCAGGAGGAGACATGCGAAATCAAGAAACCGTATTATCAGTTGGTTCTTAGAATGAAAGATCTGTATTTAAAAATGATACCAAAATTTTTCGCTAGTCATATAGTAGAGCTTGAGAATAATATATGTTGTTGGTGTAATGACGATAATATTTATTAATTAAGCACTTCTTGTATCAATATATTAATTTATTACAATACTCAGTATATCTCTCATATTTATATAGGCACACGTCTCTCAGTGCATGTACAGCATGCTTTGATAATATCTTGTTCACTGTATTAGCTCTTGTAGATCTGATATCGTTAGTATTAATTTATTCTCAATTTAGAAGATACGGTAACAATTTAGTAATTTTATTTATTGTATCTTTAGTTCGTATGAGTACAAAGTAGCTAGTCGTAGAGGTTACTTATTTATTTTTGTATCCGTATCGAATATAGAATCGATTAGACGATGTTGAATATTTTTAACATTTTCTTACCGCCATCACCAAAGTATATCTTGTCACTAACAAATCGCAAGAATCTCTTTCAATCTGCGCTTGTGTCTAATGCAATAAGGAAATTTCTGAAGCTCGAATCGTCTTCTGATCTGGTAGACTGAATCTTTCTATTTTGTTACATGCGGCTGCCTTTAAATCGCACCTGCAGTGGACTGCGGCCACTTGTCTCTCGGTAAAGTACAATATCACGCACCCGCTACTAACATACCTCACTATAACTACACTAAACTTCCGACCGTCCAGCGAAGTAACACGCCAGAATATACCGGGTGTAGTAAAACTACAAAAGTGAAGCGTAACAAAAGCTCCTCTGCGGCGGACGCGTATTTGTATCGGGGGCCGGACACAAGGAGGCTGCTGTCGGAAAGAAAATTCGATATGAATCGCTCTAATCCTAATCTGTGGGAGTGTTCCGAGGAGCGTAGACAGAGGTTAATGTGTGGGCGGGAGCGGCGTAGCGGCTCGCAACCCAGCTTAGCGGCGCCACTGCGCAGCGTACGGCTCGCTAGCGTACCCGCACCCGCGTCCTCCGCCCGCTCCGCTCGCTCCTCCACCTGGTGTTGCGGCACTTTTGTCAAACAACTTACCAAATCTCACCATTTTGATTGACATAAGTAGAAAATCGTAGTTTTATGCTCAATTGTTGTTCCTACATATCAATCACCCTTTTCGCTGTTCGCTCGGAATTTCATAGTATTTAACCACGTCATGTTGGTTGTAATGACAATTCGTCACACTATCTATATCTATGTCGTCCCTATCCTTAATAGGTCACTTTCACTAATACGTCAGTACAGGTAGTCAGCTTCCCAATTTGTCTCAAGCCGTATTACGTCTCTTTCCCGACTCGTCCGACGCTTATGTACACTTAAGCACAAAATATCTAAACATTTTCATCACAGCAAAATTTTATTAAAAATACTACTATTTAGTAAGTAGGTAATCTTATTTGAATGTTTAGAAAGAGACTAAATGGCATGAAGTTGAAGTCGGAAAAAAAATATCGTATTGATAAAAAAATAAGTAAGAAATAAAGAATAAAATGACATCGCCGAAAAACAAAATATGAAATTGAATGAACTTTTTTTTTTAATAATTGCCAAAAGGCAACCATTTTCTTCTTTTTCTCATTTTGTACCTTACAGTACATTGAACAAAGCATCGGACGAGTTGGAAAAGAGACGAAATACGGCTTGAGACAAATTGGGAAGCTGACTACCTGTACAAAGTGACGTATTAGTGAAAGTGACCTATTAAGGATAGGGACGATACAGCTAGTGTGACGAGTTAACATCACAACCGTCATGTTATCTTGTGACAGGTGTGACCGTTGACATTTTGTTTCATTTTCCAATTTGACATTTAACCAAAGCTGATTCCATTGACTAATAATAATAATTGTTTGTTTTTATTTGAATAATCGCATCCTCATTTCATAGACTCATAGAAGCTGATCATTATAGAAATTAAGTGTATCAATTATATCTAATGGAAGTTGTAAGCAAGGCGAATGTTTGTATAAAACAATCCGCTTTGATTTCAACTTAGTGCTATTGCCGTTGATTTAGGCTTAAAGTAAAGCTGGGCACAAATTATCGGACGCAGCTGACGGACGCGACTTACAGCCGCGACTAATATGTGTGCACAGTCGTTTGAATGTACATTACATTGTGCAAACTATCGGACGTAAGTCGCGGACGTGACCTTGGGCGTTCGGACGTCCGATAGAGATCTGGCCCGCTGGATGTTTGGGTCAGCCGAAAACGTCCGCGGACGGTGTACACGGGGTGCGGACGTATCCGAGTGCTTATGTCATAGATAATATAGCTTATTCAACGAAGGTTATGTTTGTATAGAAACAAGTCGAGTAGTGGAAGTAAGGACGCAATTCTCTGCTGCGAACACACTCGATAAGTTTTTCTTCTATTCTTATTTGTAACGTCGCACGCACGTGCGAGATATTGCGTAGTCACAGTTGTTCTGACGCCGGGATGCGTCCCGCACCCCGTGCATAGCGTCCGCGGACGTTTTCGGCTGACACAAACATCCAGCGGGCCAGATCTTAATCAGACGTCCGAACGCCCAAGGTCACGTCCGCGACTTACGTCCGATAGTTTGCACAATGTAATGTACATTCATTACACTGATACTCGTATAAGTCGCGGCTGTCAGTCGCGTCCGATAATTTGTTCCCAGCTTAACGGTCGATCAAGCGTGTTATCTGTGTTCACATAGATTTTTCATATACAAATGCATGTGTGCAGTATTATCTAGTAATTAGAGAGAGTAATCTTTAAATATTGCTTGTATATTTTATAAATATATTTTTTGTGGTGCATTGATAAATTATAGCATAATTTGCATGATTATGCTTATAGCAAGTAGTAGATTGTAAGAAAATAATATAAATATGGAATGATGCCAATGACGCAATTTTTACATAGAACTTTGTATTTATAATTGGATCCATTAAATGCCAAATGGTGCTTTTTATACGCAGACGTCTATTAGGAGTCATTAAAATTGTCATTACTTTGTTGAATATAACTATTTGTAAATAAAATATTTCGAGTAGATTAATATGACTTGCGCCTTATTATAACTTTGCCATTGAAAATTTTGTTTCATAGATAGATCTGGTTTGACATCAAAGGCACAGATAATATAATAATAGCATACATATGCCTCATCCCATACAAAGAAACCGTGCCACGTAACTAGCGTTTTTCATCTGTTTATACCGATGATTTTTTGTAAATCGATCGCGTTCGGTTCCGTTCCACGGCGATAGATAGATCACCATCTAATAATCAATCAATATCGATAGATAAATCAAATAATCAGTACAGTACGTGGAGACAGTTTCTTTGTATGCGATGAGACCCCACGTCAAAGATAAAAAACACCTTGATATTGTGACACAATACCATAAGAACTTTTGTAAGAGGTTTGACGATGATTTTATATCAGAACAAGTTTACTTATAGCTTTATAAAGCAGTCAAAACCAAAGAGCATATATTATATTCCTAGGGGCTAATAGAGACAAGTGAGGCAAGTTATTAGATTGTGTGGAGGGCAATCATGGCGGGCAGCAGCGACCGCCGCGTGCCATTCATTTAATATTGAACAGGATTGCGCACTGCACTGCATGTTACATTTACATATGTTACCGTATGCCGTACCAGTGCCAACTGCAATACTGCCTACGCTTTGACTGTTTCATTGTATCACTTATCTCATACATATCTTTGTGCTTCACTACTTTTTTGTCTCGAAATAATAATCTCAACAATATATATATATATATGTTTACCATTACAAAGTCACATTGGTATATTTCACGATCTATAGTTTATATACAGATTGCATTACACATATTTGCGTCACCAACAAGCATTATTAGAACTGATTCAGCGAACCGCTATTCCCACAGCCCATTAGGGAAAAGAGCTAATAATAGTGAAGCTTGTCAAGCATATGCTGGCGCTGATTAATTGAAGTGGAAACTGGAAATCCGCCTTGTGCTGTTCGCACACACCGCCTCTTTTGCTGATTACTGCTGAATTTTAATTAAATATTGAAATTAAAATTTGGATTTTCATGTTTCAAAATGTCTGCAATCTGAGATATTATTATTTTCGCAGTAATTTTTTGACGCAGTCCAAATCAATAAATCTGCCTAGCCTTTTCACAACTATGTTGGGGTCGGCTTCCAGTCTAACCGGATTCAGCTGAGTACCAGTGTTTTACATGGAGCGACTGCCTATCTGACCTCCACAACCCAGTAACTGGGTAACACGATACCCTTTGGCTAGACTGTCAGATCTCAAGCTTCTGACTACTCGTAAAGACTGTCAAAGATCTTCAAATAACAGCCGGGACCAATGGCTTAACGTGCTTTCCGATGCACGGAGGAAACTCGGTATGTTGAAATGGTCACCCATCCACGGACCGACCTCGTCGAGCCTTGCTTAACCTTGAAGATCGACCAGTGCGGCTGTTATTATTTATCCACGTGCTCCTCCAGCAGTCACAACTGCAAAGATTGCGATATATCTAATTCCTTACATTTTGTATTATTGTTTTTAGAATGCTTACCCAGCAAAATAGCGTCGTAATATTTTCTCGTAACAATAGTAACGTGTTGCAGTAAAGTTTGACATTGCACAGCTTTCGCTAGGCGAGATCATTGACACGAAGTTATCGATTTGTTGTTGGTAGCGCAAAATGTACAATGCATGCCCTGTGGCTAGGTAACTCTGCTCTGATCATACTCATTTGGAGGGTATTTGAACAGCCTATTGGCTTTAATTAGTTTGTAATTGGCTTATATGGATACAAGTAGTATGAATATAATAGTACACACTTTTTGACCTGTGTCTACAATATTTTCTTTCTATTGTTATCTTTTGTAGTAGGATTAAGAGCCTGTGACGATCTTAACTTCGTCATTTTATAAAAGTTGAATGTTTATCTGTGTATGTACCCTATACAGGTAAGAACGATCCTCGAATATGAAGTTTGGATCTGGGTTGCTTTGGGAGATATCTGTCAAAATATGAAACCATACGGGAAACCATCAATTTGAATGTTAAACAAAACTCTTGTGCATAAAAACATAACTAGCCTAAAGCACGTACAGATTTAGTTCAAAATATAAACTCCGAGAAAAATATTATTTTGGCTCTTAACTCTAAAACTAATGAAAATTAGTACATAGTAGGGCTATTTAGTGTACAATTTATCAAGGAATAAACTTGCCCTAGCACAAATTGCAGTGAAATGAAAATTTTACGAGAATTAAGCTAAAACTGATTTTGGGCTCTTTGACGGGCCTTTTTTTCTTTGATGGGATTGTATGAACTTTTCAGGCAACATTACTACTACCATAATGAACATAATTCGGGTAAAAGTACTTCTATATTGTGATTCTTAATTTCGTAGACTAAACTGACGTCAGCTGTCACCTTGATGACCGTTTTTTTTTAATGTTGCAAGCGCGGAGCAGTGTTGTAGGGGTAAGGCTCAATCATAATTCATAAGTGATTCATCGAATCGTGACATGACTCTTGGTGTAAATAAATGTTTTATGAATATAAACGTAAAATAAAAATAACAGTGGTAATAAACACAGTACATAAACGTTTAATGTAATAAATAAGAAATTAACAATAAATGCGACCGATAGAATGAAGTCTGACATAAATGAGTTGAAATTAAATAAGGGCCGCTAGTTTCTTTGGTATCTCCCAAAACCATCCAGATCCAACCTTCATATTCGAGGATCGTTCTTACCTGTATTGGGTACACACAGATAAATATTCAGATTTTATAAAATGACAAGGGTCAGATCGTCGCAGGCTCTGGGGATATAGGGAGGGAATTGATGCAGTAAAAGTTATCGATATTTTCAGCAGATTGTAAATATTGTTAAGTTGTAAACAGCTATTACCTGATTTTAAAATTTGTCTTTATTATATGAATTATGTATCTGTTTATTAAATATTTTCGATTTTTGTAGTTTATTAACATTAATATAGTGTGTAATTTTGTATTTGTGTACCTATGTATAAAACTAACAAATTGATGCCTTTTAAGAGTTGGATTTAATCCATTAATTTCTTTTAAAATACGTGTTGTGTTGTCAAATACTGTATTATATTATTAAAAATAAACTCTTTATGTATTACATATTTACATTGTAGCCAAAATGAGATATTATGTATGTTAATAAAATAACCTTAATAGTATTGTTCGTGTTTTCGTTGCTTGTGTGCCCATTTTAAAGGGTTAAATATCATATAACACACAATTTTATTAAAAGTTTGCATTACATTCTGAATGTTTGTGTAATCGTTATAAGAATCATATTGTACAACTTGTTCCTCGTCTAGTTTTAATGTTAGTCGTGTTTTGTCCTTCAACTGAATATATTAATTCCACTTTTTAAATACGAATGCACACTAGTTTAATATTTACACGGATGAGGTATGAGTTATTCGAAAATATTGATTTATCCTATATGTATTACGAATCTAATAATATTTATATGTTAACGAAATTGTGTGGTGCAATATTATATATATTTTTCTATGGAACTGTAGTTATTATTAACATCTTGAGATCAATTCTACAATTAATGAGCACTAGCCTGAAATGCGACAATATGAACTAGTCGATAATGTTCTATTGATTTCCAATACCAGTAATATCTTCACTAACATGATATATGATAATGAGACTTGCGCCTCGCAAAGATATTATCTACAAATAGAAAAAAAATATGATGCAAAGTAGATAGTCATTAGAATAGTAATTACTTGAACAAGCGTTGATATAAGGTGGGTATCAGGTAAAATATCCATCGAAAGCTTATTAAATCTTAAGATAATACGTTTTATACTTTCATAAGATTCTATTTTCAGAATGCGACGACGAGAATCCCGCGGTAGAGGCTTTGGTGAGATCACCTTCGCTGCCGATACACTCTACGTCGAGCCAGGCGTCGCACATACGGGTATTTGATACAAAAAACTGGCCAAAACCTTTTTTTTGGTAATTTTGGGTCAATTGTGCCTCCTAGTTATTTTTCATATTAATTTTAGTATAACCCAATCATTTCTATACCCTTTTCTCCAAAGGGACTTACGTGTGAAATAAAATCGAAATAAAATAAAACATTATTTTCTATTTCAAGCATTATGGTGATTTATTTGTACAATAACTAATAAAAAAAGCATTTAAAAATACACAATGATTTAAAAATAACGCTTACTTTTTACATAACCTTACAAAATACATAAATGAAAAGCTATGTACAAACTGTAACTGTTTTTTTTTCGAAAAAAACCTATTTTTGTTCAGAGGCTATAATTCATAGGGGCGGAAAAAGCCGAAGGTTTTTCTCTTGATATGAAATCTAGAAGGTTCAAAGAACACGATTATGTATAAACTTTAGCTTAACTATGTTTATCTGATACTTAATTTGACGAAGGAAACCTATTTTACGTGTTTTTTTTTGCATAAAAATACTCATGACTTTATGGTACAATTAAAGAATGAAAAAGTGATCCTAACAGTAGCACAATAGATTCAAAATAAAGTTCATACCTGTGCCTGAAGATTCCATGATGGTTTTTGGGGTTTGCACTAAACACAACAGTATGATTAGTCTTAAACAGCAATTGAAATTTGCGAGCGCCGAGAAAACAAACGTGTCACTAGCACAACAGATGAGTTCCGACTGACGTTGAGGGCGCATGGAGCGCTCTAGCCCCTTCTGGGTACCGGTTTCTTAATGAATAGAGTGTCCCATTGTTAAAACATAACAAAGGATAGCTGCGCGGTTACTTTTGTAAAAATGACTTTTGGCCAGTTTTTTGTATCAAATACCCGTATGTGCGTCGCCCAGCTTGTGGACAATAGTCATGCGGCTGCAGAATGAAGTGAAAACGTTGAAAATGGAAGTTAAAAACTTGCAACTACAATTGAGCGAAGAAAAACACGACCGCACTCTTGCCATCGCTACTTTACAGTCGAGAAACATATTGATGGACGCGAAAGAAAGTAAATGCTAAGATTTTTAAGAAGTATTAAACTTTAATGTAAGAACGAATTTATCTTTTATTTTAAAACCCTCCTACATAAATAGATATCATAATAATTAGGTAGATATACCTACATATACACATTACAGATTATATAGAAGTACTAGCTGACCCGGTAAACTTTGTTTTGCCATAAAATCACCAAACATTTGTCTACCCTACCTAGCCCACCCTATCCTACCTAAAAATAGATAGTAGCCGATTCTCAGACCTATTGAATATGCATATAAAATTTCATAAAAATCGGTCAAGCCGTTTCGGAGGAGTATGGTAACTAACATTGTGACACGAGAATTTTATTTGATGAATCAATACTTATTCAAAGATATAAATCATCTGACACTTCTGTTAAACGATATGGTGTGGGTATCAAAATGGAATGCTCAATTGCTTATCTTTAAGCATATAACTATCTATACAACAACTCCTTTGTCCTCACTATCTGGGCCGACGCAAAACAAATACAGACTCGTTAATTTATAAATTGACAGATATCCTGCACCGAAGGGATGCTCATTCTAAACTACTATCATAGGTAGAAGTGATGACGGGTGGCTCGGTTCAGCGAGCGCTCACCGGGGTGCATCGCCAACGTAGGCGTAAAGCACACGGCCACATAATGCCCACGGTGTAAAACATCTAGGTACTCCTGAACGTTTCCGGTACAGTTCACTGCATTCTCATTATGACTAAATGGGTTAATAATGAGGCTCGGTTATTAAAAATACTAGTAAGTCCAATGAGATCTATAATACCTACTTGCCGATGGCTATTCGCTAATTAGGTATAGTGCTCGCCAAACTTCTGGGCCGCCCTGAAGTTGGCTTTCCCGATGCACAAGGCATGAAACAGTGCTGTTTTTGTATGAGAATTACTACTGCGCAGCCATTGTAGCCAACTTCAGGGCAGTCAAGAAGTTTGGCGAGATTAATACCATTTTTTTTATAACTTGTGTTAATGCTCATGCATATTTCGCTACCACGGAGAGATAGCGCATTTATGTGGGACTCCAACCCACTAAAACTCTACGGTGTTATCCTGTGCCGCTTATGGCGGGAACACGGGCACGCGTTAGCACTCGTGTATGGCACCCTTGGTCCCCTTCTGACGGGTCAAGGTCAATGGCCCCGCCACCTATTTGTCGGCCGCAGGGGATAGGGAGAGCGGCCAACGCTATACCGACACTCCTCTTCCCCTGCGGCCCCACCGCGTCCGCCATCAGACGGTGGCGACCCCGTCCAGGCCGCGGTAGGTATGGAGAGCGGCGCACCGTAATACCGGCACTCCTTTCCCGCCGCGGCCTCCAACCTTCAACCACGATATCGTATGGGTTTGGGAGGCCCCATACGACATCGCGGCCCGCCTCAGTTGCGATGTCGCCCAGGCAACACCGCAACCTACATGTTGGCCGCTACGTCGTCGGCTTACCGGCAAAAGCCCTGACGAGCGGCCCCTCCTCGGGTTCCTCTTCGCTTCACCGTGGGTGACCAAGCCACGGTTACTGACCCCCCCCTCCCCCCCCGCCTCGAAAATGCAGGTAACTACCCACAGGGGGGGAGACCTTACCTTACCTTACCCTACATGCAAAAAACAATCAGCAAAGAAAGTGTTAACAATATACCAAGAATGAAAAAAAAACAAGGTTTGAATAGAATATTTTTGTTAAAGAACAATCGAGTTTCATTATTGAACCCTAATAATGACCTAAATAATGAGTGAATAAAGCAAAAGCTGACCGGTTATAGGTAATGATGTCGAAACAAAATTTGCCCACGCAAATGTTTCCCCTGCAGTGTTTCTGCATCATACTAATTTGGAAATTGAGAGAATCAACTGCGCCTAGCTACACACCGACTCACACGTGAATAATACGTGAAGAGCCTTGAAAACACTGGTCCGAGCGTGTCGGACATGAAATACATGATGCGGAGCCCACTCACCAGGCGAATACATCGAATGTCAAGCGTTCACCGCAATTACTTATGGGTCAGGTAAACAAAGGTCGCTGTAGGCTCCAATACTTAATTAAACAGGTACGTTTTTATTAAACAAACTGTCCGGCTTCCGATCACGGCAAAAGGTTAGGAAGGGTGGAAGTAAGTACCCACAGTCTTTTTAAAGTTCCAGAAGAGTTACAAGAATGATATTTTTTTCGATAGGGTCGACAATTTTTGGTCGACTATGAATTTCCAAGAGCTGTAACTTTATTCCTAGGGGCCGTAAACTTATACTTTTTTCTTATAATTGTATATAATATAACTGGCTGCATTATGTAGTAATTCGTTTTTGTTCAAAAAACTTATCATTATTTTTTATTACTTTTGTATTTTTTGGTGTTTGATTTGAAGTACCTACAGTCAGCGACACTAGTCTGCTTAAAGTTCCAGAAGAGTTACAAGAATGTTTTATTTTCAATATTAATCGCTTTTTTAACCGACTTCGCAAAAAAGGAGGAGGTTTTCAATTCGACTGTATTTTTTTATTTGAAAGCTGGTGCTTGTCATGTGGTCTCGTTTAAATTTGATCAAGATCTGATGAAGAACTTCGGAGATATACATCAGAACTCTTCAATAAATGACAGCAAATCACTCGGGATAGCTGCAATCGGATGTCTGTTTATTGTTAACATTATTTCATAACATAACATCACACTAGCACGCTCTAAAGGGTTACGCAGGTGTGAACAGTTCACCCTGGTATACTCTAATTCCACCATTTTTGTTTAAGCTTCTTGTTTCTGGGTTAATCTATTGTGGCTTCACTTTGGAGAATTGGTCCGCTATGTACCCACAACTATAAAGTAAATAAATAAAAAACTTTTTAACAAAAAATACAACCGACTTCCAAATAAAAACACGACAAAGTGAAAAATAACTTTTATTTCAGAAGTCGGTGTCAAAAAACGAAGTTCACAAAACAGGAACACCGATTTCCGAAATTGAAGTTATTTTTCACTTTGTGGTGTTTTTATTTGAAAGTCGGTTGTATTTTTTGTTAAAAAGTTTGTTTTATTCAACACAATGATGGATACATATACCTTATGATATACAGCTATACCTATAGTTAAGTAGTTTTGCTTAAAGAAAGTAAACAGCTTCTACAATATCGAAACAAAAAAATCTGCAATATTCCTCAAATTTACACTTCACTCATGACAGTAGGTATTTGGTTGTCCATAATAAACGGTTTATCGTTATTTCCGATGCATGCAGATGTCTCCATATCAAGTGGTTGGTCACCCATCCACGTACCGACCTTTTCAAGTGAAGCTTAATCTAATTAATCGATCGAACCCTGCGTCTGTTATATCTATTTCGTCTACGAGATAGGAGCACCCATTTTGTCTACCATTAGGTAGGTATCTAGTATTTCTTTTAAGTTGTTTTAATAAAGGTTGAATTAATGTTGAAACACGGTACGTACCCGTCGCCGTCGCCTATCGGGCACATTTCCAACTCCCCTATTTCTTAAGTCAGCACTTGCCTGTCTTGGGAATCGAACTCAAGAACTCACTAAACTGAAATAAATTACATTCATGGCTGCGGTAATGTGCACGAAAAGGCTTGGGTACGAATGAAAATTCATATCTCAAGAGAGAAATGAGTGACCTTGTTACCGCGTGGCACCGTTTTGGTATCTCGGTACACTTTGGTACCTACTGACGGTTACTAAGTTACTTTTAGCTAAAAGAAGTCGATCCAATTAGCCGGTCATTCATCTTCTAGCTGATAAAATTGCCGGAATGTTTTTATTTCTTCTGTAGCAACTGCAAACGAGCGTCGCGAACGCTTCGGCAACTCGGCATGACCAACAACAAACGCTACCGTTTTTAATTTAATTTTCAATTTATGTTGGAGGCGGCACCTTCCCACTTCTGCATACCTACCTCTTCGTACATAAATAACGACGTGTTTGAAGTCAAGAATTAAAAGTTCACGCTACCTCACTTAACGTCTGTTTATTTCGGACGGGAGCTTAATCGTTAATGAATGGGTAGGTAGGACCCGCGCTAATGCATTTCAGCAAGTCATTGAAAATATATTAATAACTTTTATCGATGATATTTTTAATACCTGATTTATAACTTGGCATAAATGTCGACACCCACACTAATTACTTCGGCTATTTTAGATTATCTCCCCATAGGTACCTACCCACCTTCCCTTGTAATAATATCTACCTATCTATAACAGAATGGTTTAATTATTAAATTTAAAAAGCGTAGGTAGGTACCGGTTAAACGGGGTTACACTGAAATCTGGGGTAACTTTGATGATAACTTTATTTTCTTAGGTTTTTAAAGCTAACTCCGTGAAAACGAAACGCACCTCAATTTTCTTTTCTGACATGTCAGGCATGTTTTGCATCAACCTCATCGCAAGAATAAGATTACAAGTAGCAGAAAAAAAAATGTACAGTGTGAATTCATTAAAAATACATTTTAAATTGGGGTTACTTTATATTGCAATGAAAAAACAATGAGGTATCAAAGTAACCCCATTTCCATTTTAGCGTTCATTGGCTCGTTTTTTTTTTATTTCCTCCCAAACTAAGAAAAAATAATTGTTTGTATTAGGGAATATAAATCATTTGTGAAGTCGCCAACACTGTATTTTATTCATATTTTTCAAAATGTAATTGAAATAGTTATGTCAATTTTAATTTCAAAATTAATCAATTTAATCTCGTGCTACGGTACCTATTGTGCAGGTACCTACCGTTACGCCGTAAAACGGATCAACTTTGTAACAAAATTCTAGGATTAAAAAAAACAAGTCTGTGTAAAAAAGGAGATGAGTTTTTGTATTGGGGCGACCGACCGGAGCGAGTGTCTGATACTATTTGACCCCGCATGTTGGGGTTGATTTTCAATGAAGAAACCCAGGTTTAGATACACTACCAGTTCATGTCATTTCTCGCATCCATCACATTCATAAATTAAATTGAATCGTTTATTCAAGAATACCTATTAACTGTAGCCATTATTTGAGATTAACTTTTAGGACTTGTGTTCACTTTATAGCGACATTTCAATTTCACAGACCGCAGCAAGTAATTTAAACTGAGGACGTAAGTTATAAATCGGAACACAAGGCGATATAAATGGCACCTGACTGACCAATGTAGCTTCTTAACTACCTCCGAGGGTTATGTTTTCTTGGTTCACCTGATTGATATTGGTGTTGAGCTGAGATAAACAAAGAGATAAAAGTCTTAGAAACAGTTCTATAGGTTGGTATCTGTGCCTTGGTGGGCCACGTTTGTCTAAAGTAGATAAATAAAGTTAGTGGCTCGGTATTCCAAAGAATAGCTTTCAAAGTAAAAATCTGTGAGTTGCCGTTAGACTTGTCGTTCATCTACCATTATTTTATTAATATTATAAAGAGGAAAGATTTGTATTTTTGTATGTAACGAATAAACTTAAAAACTACTGGACCGGTTTCAAAAATTCTTTCACCGTTGGGAAGCTACACTATCCCCGGGTGACATAGTCTACTTTTTATCCCTGTATTTCCATGGGAACGGGCACTACGCGGGTGAAACCGCGAGGCGTCCGCTAGTTTTAAATAAAAATAAACAAAATCTTGCATAAAAATATTATTTGTTCTTTAGTTACATATTTAAAAATAGGTATACACTCGTAAATTACTTACAAATCTTACAATTTAGGTGATGGCACATACATTGTTTTAAATAATTATATAATTATAGACAGTTCTTGATCTGGGGGGGTGACCATAAGCTCTTAGAGTAAGGTTATTTTGAGTGTGTGTAAGGGACAGATGTATATGACTTGTATACATCTGTCACTTACGCGATCTCAAAATAACCTTACTCTAAGAGCTTATGGTCACCCCCCAGGTGGTATTTTACAATCACATTTTGTATTATTTCCACGTAAAACAAACGCAGTAATATGCGCTTGAGGTCACATGGGATGCACCGGTGAACATATTCGAGAAAAAGCTGGCTACAATATTTTAACTGGCCACTTTTTAGTGCACCGCTTACAGCCTTGAACTTTGATGATCCGAGTTGCTGTTCGAAGCCTGGCATCATAGGTAGTCCAACTACATATTTTCCATTCTCTAAACGTGTCGTGGTGTTTTTGTAGAAGTCTTCACAAAATTGATCACCAATAGTTACGTTTGATGATGATGAGTCATGGATATCCTCCAACTCCCAAAACTTGGCTATCTCTTCAAGGTTATTGATGGCGACATGACAATTGAATTTTTTGACATTTCCTGATAAGATCCAACCCATTTTGGTTTGTTGAGCTATCGGAGCCTGAGCTGGACCCTTTATAAGGCCGCTTAATATGATTTCTGAATATACACTGGCATCCAGAAGAAGATCAATAGGTCTAGATACATTATACTCCGGGTCTGCTAACTGAAGATGTTTCAAGTGTGACCAGGCCTGTTTGCTAAATGATGAGTTAGGTAGACTGTTTATAACCTTGGACACAACTAACGCCTGAGTTTGCAAGGTGTAATCTCCGTAGATAGACTTACAATCTAGGGTTACAATGCCTTTGCTCTGTTTAGAGACCGGCCCTACCCCTGAAATGGAGGCATGATATTGCCGCCGTTGTAAACCTAACATTTGTGTCGCATTTTCCGAAATCAGTGAAATTTGAGACCCCTGATCAAGAAGCGCCCTTAACGTAACGTATGTACCATTATTTGATAAAACTGTGAGCAGCAACGTAGTTAGCAGGATTTCTTCATTGTCAGCAGCGACGTGGTTAACGTTATGTTGTGCCGAGGAAGGCTGCTCGGTTGAGCTCAAGGTTGCGGTGGTTTGGTGTTGTGGTACACAAACGTCGTGTAGTAGGGTGTTGTGGCTAGCGTTACACCTTTTACAACGTTTGGAACTAGTGCAATCATTGTCTGGATGATAGTTGAGGCAATTTTTACAATATTGACTCTTTGTCACCCAGGTCAAACGATCCTCTGGAGTCATTTTCATGAATTTCCTACAGGTAAATATGAAGTGACGCGTATTACAAATCGGACAGTTAGGTCCTTGAGTAGCGGCCGCTTGATATTGTTTCTTATAGTGGTTCCCCTGGTTAACAGGTTTGGTATTCTGCAAACTTGACTCCCGTTTAACAGCAGGCTTCGCTGTTTCTCTCTCTCTACGGTGTAAGGGTTCCAAAGCAATAAATTTGTTTTCGAGGAACGTCATAAATTCTGACAAGGATGGTAGTTCTCGTGGTGTTGTACGCGCCCCCTTATAATCACAGTACGTCTCCTGGTCCAGTTTCTTACTGAGAAGATGCACTAACAACGGATCCCATGTGTTTGTGTCCACACCAAGGTTGTGTATAGCGTGGATACACTCCGTGGTGGTGTCATATAGCCGCTTCAGTTCATAAGCGGTTTGCTTGGAAATAGAAGGCTGATTTAAAAATATCTCTATTTGATAAGTAAAGAGAACTTGAGCATTATTATATCTGTGAGTTAGGATTTCCCAAGCTGTATCGTAATTTTCTGCCGAAATAATTATGAAGATGCTGGATAAGGCGTTCAGCTTCTCCTTTGAGCTTCCCTTTCAAGTGTTGCATCTTCTGAGCCTTGGTAATGGTGCTGTTTTCGTGAATAGCTTCTGTAAACAGGTCACAAAACGTTGGCCACTGCGTGTATTTCCCCGTAAAAGTAGGAATTTCGAGCTTCGGCGTAGCTTGCTGTACATGTACCATGGACGATATTTTCTTATTAAGTGAACGTTTGATGTCTTTGTAATTACGCTCCAACATGCTAAATTCATCTTCGTACAATACGTCACCGCCTTGAAGTAAATGATCGATACGCAGATGCAACGAGTCAATAGTGTTCCACTTGGTTTGTATAGCCCTAAGCTCGTCTTCAAGTTCCCATTTTTCCGATATTTCGTTCACGCTGATGCTCTTCACCAACCTGTTGAAGGCCCTAAAGTTGGTTCTTTGTTGAGCCAACAGTTCATTGGCTTCCGTGTTTGCTTGGCTTCCTTTCTCATCAGAGCCAAACGCAGTAAGCAGGTTACGGGTAGACTGGTAGAGAATCTTACCCTGATGAAATATGTCTGAGGAGAAGTATTGTGGTTCCTTGTCTGGAAACTCGGAGAGCTTCAGGTGATTTTGTTCGAATTCTCCCCAGAGGTTATCCAACGACTCAATTCTTTTTTGGATATAATCCGGAGTTTTTCTCGATAATGGATCCTTACCGAAATTGACCTTTATCCTATTAAGTCCTTCTAATATTTCCGACTGACGAGCGCTTGACACTGCCATGACGATTAAACAAAAGGAACAATCTTACTTGGTCACCGATGAGATGTAATACCAACAGCGATCTGCAGATGCTGGCACTCGGATGAAGGCACTCAGAGTCTCACTGATGTCTTCTATGAACGATTCACTACGCGTTCACTGAATGGACTTATAATTGAACTTTACGGAACTGTCGCGAAATTAACAACGAATATTATCAAGTCTGGGGTTCTGAATCCGAACCACCCGCGCACCTTGATATATATACCCGACGGACTGTTACTACGCGTGATATCAGATCCGGCTCGAAGGACCAAAAAAATGTACGACGTTAGTCTGCACACTTATGGTAAAAAGATAGAAACCGGGGATGATAATAAAACCGCCCGTGTTGAGTGTAGAAAAATCACTGATTTATTTTACTTAGTAACAACTATATAAAATGGTCGCGCGTGTGCAAACGCAGCAAAACCTACTTAATTGTACTAATGTGCGGGTTCACCGTACAGGTTGGTTAAACGTATATACATTAATGACGTTTAGTAATTAACTGCCAAGGAACTTTAAACCATAGTGCAGTCTACTCAGTGGCGTTGTTATTCTGCGCGTCGGGGTACTTGGCTTGGAAGCGACACCGGTCGCGCCAGCAGTGCACCTGGTTGCGGATGCGGGACACATCGGCCGCGTACGTGCGACAACACCCGCCGACGTACCGCACGCCCAGGTCCAGCCACTCGTGGACGAAGACTTCCACTGCCTCGCACTTGTCGCGGTCTATCCACCTGCGATGTAAAAAAAATAGAAATAAGTCAACCATCTCTAGGAAGTAGGTTGGATTTTATTCAGTGCTAAACTGATTCGCACAGCTGATTTTACAAATTTCATATTTTTTTAGTATTGGGGCGATATATATGCCCCAATACTAACGCAGTACTGGCCGTGCGCCCGCTCGATGCCAAAATATAAATATTGAACCTCCTTTTGAACAGTTTTGTTTGAAAAATATTATTTGATTTACATATGCTGTGTTATTTATGAACAAATTCCAGCCATCTATTTATATATTTTTAAACATCCAAGCCGTTTTGGAGGAGTTACCAAAAACTGCGAAAAACTATCGTGTTGTTCATTATTTTTTTAAAGCAAAACTATAAGTTACACGAAAAAACCTTGTGTTCAAAATTTTGTACATGAATCAATTTTTTTTTTTTTTTCAATCCTTTTAACCTTGCAGGCAGTTACTAAGGAGTATGCCTTGGAAAGTTACCGTTTTACGGCACTAAAGCGTATGTAGGCCCTTAATAAGAAACACCAGAAATAATACTCCAGTGAATACTTTCTAAGTAGGCAGTATAGCAAATTCGTAGCTCTGACTACGTCGTAGCAGCGTAGCACATGGTTGTGCTACAGTCTACGACTCTGCGTAGTCGCTGCCACAAACTGGCCATTATGCGGATAAAATGTGAAGCTTCTATTTTACTAGGTATACTAAGCGTAGATTAGGTACAGCCCACAGCCAGAATTTAAGTGGTCAAGATCTAATTTCATTAGCAGTTTCACCTACATTAGAATACGGAATTTTGTCAATTATATTCTCTTGGGAATATACAACTAAACCGCAGATAACTTATCCTAGTCGGAAATCTTACCCTATTTGAGGGTTGTATTTTTCGCCCGAATTGGGGTAAACGATAAGCGGAATGGGGTCGTGTGGCCGGTCGTCGTTGAAGCCTTTTACGAGGCTCGACACAAAGGACGGCGCGCAGCAGTTCACTCCCACGGCGACGAGCTGGTCAGGGTTCGCTTCCCAACATTTCTTTGCTACTTTTTGGAAGCTTTCGCCGTGAGCTATGCTTTGATTGTCCTGTAAAAAAAGAGAAGCAATAGTCAGTAATGGCAAATAAAATAAATAGTATCTGAGGGGAATTTGTTACCGTATTGCGACAGTAAAATGCAAAGACTTGGAAATAGGTAGTACACAGTAGGTGGCTACAATGTTTCGAAAGTGATTATCATTTCGTGAAAGTTGTAAAAGTTCGCTAGATGAGGAATCTTACAGCGATAGCTATCTACTTGTAGGCTGACTAGAGAATAGGCTTTCTAGATAAGTTGTAAAGTTTAAACTATTAAAGCAGATATTTTTAAAAAGAGCAAGCAAGACTTATGGGTGGCGATGCGCCATTGGTAGGTACATGGTTGACATCCCACCCCACACGAATCGTTTTTGAAATACTTTCGTTATGCGTACAGCTAAGGAGTGGAATTCCCTGCCGGAGTCTGTGTTTTCCAATAGCTACAACCTAGGGGTCTTTAAGTCAAAGTGAATAGGTAACTTCTAGGCAAGCGTGTTTTACCGTCGACCACATCATCGCTTATCATCAGGTGAGATATTGGTCAAGCGCGAGCCTATCTAAAATAAAATATAAAAAGAAGAGCCGTATATACTTTGTACTTTTAGTAAAAATATTGTATGAGACCGTTGACATGGTAATAGAATTATGTAAAAGTTTTGTTCAGGTAGGCACGTGTATTGAAAACAAAATGTTTTACTCGCAACAAAATCTTTTATCAAGGTGATTGGCTTTTTGTACCCGATTCGTTCTATTCGTACGAACAGAATAACAAACTCCATTTGAATATTTTGTGCCTAGGCATTCACGGTGTGCAAACCCGCCGTATTCAGATATCTATGTACAAAAATAAATAACCTTCCACAGAACCCGCAGCCCCAACAGCGCCAGTAACGCAACATGTCAATACCATGCTTCCCACAAATCGATGATTTTTGTTATTTTAGAATTTCAAAATTGGTTTGCTGCAGGATTGAGAATTTATCGAAGCTATTACGAGACTCGTCGATCCCAAGCTTTGAATAGACGAGACTGGTTACGGCTGGTTTATGCTCTTTTACGTCTAATATGACAGGATTTTGAAATTATGCGGTTAATAATACCTGCATACATAAATATTTCAGTTCACACCAATGATATTCAAATAAACAGATACGTTATACAAAACAATATAAACAGTGTTCCGCGCAGCAGCGGCAGCACACATACATACTTTTCATTCATCTGACATTTCACTACAAGTCGAAAGGGATGGCTTGATAAAACCAACAAGAAAAAAAGAGACAGCTAGTGTTTGTCACTTGCGTGTAAATGTAAATAAACATTATTCTGACCACCAATGTTGTTATCTTTTTCTAACCTCCAAATAACAGAATCTTAGGAAAAACAATGAAATAAATTGAGGCGTATTGCGTACTTACATATGGTATGAGATCCCTTCTGTTTTATGAACTTTGGTATCATAATTGGTACAATTTCTAAATACACACGAAGGCATTTTTTCATTTTGTTTTTGTTTCAACAAAGACTATCGCTCTTCGCCATGCGTGCAATAAACTAAAGACTAAAGGTCACAATTGTGACCTATTCGAGTCTTCACAATGCGCGCGCTCATAACATATCTGTTTATTTGAATATCATTGGTTCACACGCTTACCTTACAACTGAATGCTATCCAAGCCTTTATGTGAGGGAATTCTCGAAGAAGGTCGCATAACATTTCAGCTTCTTCTTGACAAGGGATCGTCTCCAACGCCAGTAGGTCGACTCCCGCCTCAACCAGCGCCTGAATCCGGGGTAGATGCCAAGCTCTCATGGTCTACAATACAAATACTAATGTTAATGATCATTTTATAAAATAACTAGCACTTTGTCCGCGACTTCGTTCGCGTGATTTCGTTTATCTTATAAATGACTCTCATAAGTGCAGTTAGTGTAGGCGACCAAATATATTAAGCTATTATTAAATCAATATAAAATGGGGTATCGTAGATATACAGAGTTTATTGGGTGGGGACGATTCGTTATTTGACTTAAAGAATAATACATTTTAGGTTACCGCCACAAAGTAAAATACTCCCCTATCTTAATAACCCTATTTTGCCCCGTTGAGGTTCGAGTTTTGAACAACCCAAATATGTTATTCACTCTTTACTTCTCTTTTTTATTTTTCGTTTATGTTAGTAAGATGCCTGACAAAATCTTTAACACCCCTTAACCCTATCTGGGGGGTAATTTAAAAAAAAGTTTTATGTAAATTTCGATTATTTACTTTATCCCCAGGGAATATTTTTTTTATACAAACAAATTTTGCCACTTTTCACCCCCTTGAAGGTTAAATTTGCCAGCTTAGTGCTCCCCTAGAACGACGTACGGACGTCAAAAACGAAAACCAGTCTGTAAGATTCTTAGCTTGGGGCTAAGGCTTGGGGTTAGTTTCGAAAAACTTAAAATGACAACCTTTGTTGTTTACATAGGTTGGTATATTATGACAAGTTTCAAGTTTATTGACCCAAGAAATCAGATCCTTCGATGCAAATTTCAACACCACCTAAATCATCATTTTGGGGTAGTTCTGAAAAACTAATAGTGACAAGCTTTATCATTTACTTAGATTACTATTTGTACCAAGTATCAAGAATTTTGACCGAAATAATTTGATTTTTCATACAAACTTTAATCCCCCTTTTTACCCTCTTAGGGGTGGAATTTCCAAAAATCCTATCTTATCGGATGCCAACGTCATAGAAAGAACACTCCAAGTTTCAGGTCTTTACGATCAGCGGTTTAGGCTGATGTATATATTGCGTGAAATTAGTGAATTTTTCAAGTATTATGATGCAGAAGTCCCATTATAATTCTAAACTAAGCAAGCATTAATAAAAACAATAAAGGACCTCCAAATTAATTAAGGCGCATATTTTGTTACTTCATGTTTGTTTCAGATAGCCATTTGTTCTAGGTTTTGTTAATTAACTGTCCACCCCAGTCAAATGCTGTCGGTACAGGAAAAAAAAACAAGAGAAATGGAGTGGAGTTTTTCATATTGCCGATGTAAATTTTAATTTGCAGGCAACTTTACGGCCCTCTTTACGATTTAGCCGCCGCTCTCAATGGCCTTTATTAGGCTATGCATTCATGATTCTCGGGGTTCCGCAGAAATGATTGAACGCCTCATTTAATAGTTTTTACTGACGTACTATTTTAACATTTATTATTACGATTTTAGATATAAATGGCATATCTTAACGTAGATACACTACCTATATAGATATAGTCAGGGATCTATTTTCAAAAGCGAATTCCTTGCTAGGAAAATTTATATTATGAAAATATGTAGCTTGTCTGCAGATTCGTGAAAAATCGTCTCAATTTTGCCGGGAAAGAACAGGTTACCTTATACCCGAGATGGGGGAATGGTGGGGAGAAAGAAAATAGTGATGTGTCCTTTATGTATTCCTCCAAGCTTTAGCCACGGCAGCAACGACCAAGAACTTGCCGTGATTTTTATAGGCAGTAAAGAGAATAAGTTGAAGTCGGTAAATAATCAGATGAAAGGTAACTTTTACCTATAGATGTAACATCAAAAATGTATACCACTGTTGTCCTACTAAAGACATAGAAATAAAAACCGGCCACGTGCGAGCCGGACTCGCGCACGAAGTGTTCCGTACTTTGTAAATTGCGGTTTACGATTAATGACGTATTAAAAAAAAACTACTTACTAGATCTCGTTCAAACTAATTTTCGGTAGAAGTTTACATGGTAATGTACATCATATATTTTTTTTAGTTTTATCTTTCTCTTATTTTAGAAGTTACAGGGAGGGGGGGAAACATTTTACCACTTTGGAAGTTTCTCTCGAGCAAATTATTCAGTTCAGAAAAAAAATATATTGAGAGGTTTCTACCTCAATATCATTTTTGAAGACCTATCCATAGATACCCCACACGTATGGGTTTGATGAAAAAAATATTGAGTTTCAGTTCTTAGTATGGGGAACCCCCAAAATATATTGATATTTTTTTCTATTTTTGTGTGAAAATCTTAATGCGGTTCACAGAATACATCTACTTACCAAGTTTCAACAGCATAGTTTCGGAAAAAAAGTGCCTGTGACATACGGACGGACAGACAGACATGACGAATCCATAAGGGTTCCGTTTAATGCCATTTGGCTACGGAACCCTAATAATAACGGCACCTATAAGCTTTTACACAAACTAGGTACCTAACTTAGCTGTCCAAAGAGTATTAACGAAAAGGAACCCTAAAACCGAACAGCATAGTTAATGTAGAATAATAAAAATACTCACTCAGTGAATTTGGAGCTTTTAGTTAGAAAGCTCTACCTACCTTTAACATTTGAACAAGATCGATTTAATCGATTGCCGCCCTAAAAGCACTCAGTGACAATATATAGAAATAGACAAAGAACCAATATGGCGCCGGCCAAATTCATTAATTATTAACTATATCTAAGCGACTACTTGCTTTTATTTCGATATCTTTAGTTAAATACCTATAGAGGAGCTCCTGGCTAAATAATAACAGCCGCACGGGTCGATCTTCAAGGTTAAGCAACGCTTGATAAGGTCGGTCCGTGGATGGGTGACCATTTCAACATACCGAGTTTCCTCCGTCCCTCGGAAAGCACGTTTAGCCGTTGGTCCCGGCTGTTATTTGAAGATATTTTACAGTCGTTACTCGTACGAGTAGTCAGAAGCTTGAGATCTGACACCAGACTTGCCAAGGGGTACCGTGTTACTAGGGTTGCCAAACGTACTCTAAAATAGAGTATTGTACTCTATGTCATGTAGGCGTACTCTAGTCTATAACACTAATAGAGTATACAGAAATAATCTTTTTTACACACTGTTTATTAAAATAGTGCCCGCCACTTCAGCATTTACTGAGAGAGTATTTTCGGTCATGAATGTGAAGTGGCGGGCAGAGTGAAACAGAGCTTCATTGAAATCGATTAAAAATGAGCTCTTGATTTATAGAAATTTAGAGTTAGAACGTTTGGAGTCATACAATCCATTTAAAACCATTAAAAATTGTTATGTGCTGCGAAAAGTACGAAAAAATACCTTTAAAAAAATATAAAATAAATGGTACTCTTTTTTGGAAGTCCGTACTCTTTATTTACCTGCTTTGAAACCAGATATACTCCATTTCTTCTAATGAAAGTTGGCAACCCTAAGTGTTACTGGGTTGTGGAAGTCAGTTAAGCAGTCGCTCCATGTAAAACACTGGTACTCAGCTGAATCCGGTAAGACTGGAAGCCGACCACAATATAGTTGGGAAAAGGCTAGGCAGATTGATTGATTTAATTAGATACCTATCGTTTTACTATGTCTAGAATATTGACCCTATTAGGTGTGCAGGTAACCTTCTATCTTCGTTTTATATTGATCTATATCTAACTTGCGTAAAAGTTTAATAAGTTATTCGGACAAGATCGCTCTATACAGATAACAAAATCTGCGCCTGCCGAGCGGGTGATTTACTTACATGTTACCATAATAAAATAACAATTTGTGCTTGTGCTTTTCAGTGTTTTTATTGGTGAGTAAAAACCTTAATTCATATCTATACTAATACTAATAATATGTAATCCAAACTAATATTATAAAGCTGAAAAGTTTGTATGTTTGAACGCGCTAATCTCAAGCACTACTGGCTGGAATAGAAACATTATTTTTGTGTTGGATAGTCCATTTATCGAGGAAGGTTATATAGCATCACACTACGACCAATAGGAGCGGAGCATAAATGAAAAATGTTGCAAGAACGGGAAAAATTATTCCTTTTAGGGGGTAGGTAGAGTAGGGTAGATAGGTAGCCAGTTGACGGGAGCGAAGCCGCGAGGGTCAGCTAGTATAAAATATTACTACTACATATTATTAATAGCCAGTGGAAATATCTGTAATTTTTACCTCAACAGGGGTAGTGTCTGCGTAGCTGCCATCATACTCCGAACCATCGTGCAGATGAGCCCCGTACGGCCCCACCGAACCCACGATCAGCGGGAGACGATCTAAAGGAACAGGTAACAACCATAAATACACCAAGTTGTTGTTTATAATATTATAGTAGAGATATCTCTAGCGCTATGCTCTACAGTCTACGCGAATCCACATAACTTCCAACCCTTGAAAAGTGTAATTAATGCGTGCTTGCACCCGACCCTTGCCGCCGCGGACCCTACAATCTTTGTGTACAGCAAAACACAAACATTCTTGAAATTTTATAAATTTAAATAATAATTTACGTCTGCAATACCGTCGACTTTACCTCGTTTCTAGAATCTCTGTGTTGAGTACCGAAACTCATTTTAAAAACAGATGGAAGTATAGGAATTACGTACGGCTGCAGTCGAGGATGCAAATAAAACCGATATAATTTACTTAATGAATTTAATTAAAGTAATTATTACATTTAAATCGGTAAAATTAAGAAGCGCGACAATTGCTCGATGTGAGAAACAAGAGTGAATCACTAATACACTAAATCAATATTCATCACTGCTATTGCGCAATCTTCGGTCCCACGCCATCGAATTGCTGAGAAGGCGAATCTCACGGTACAGAGCGCAATGCGGTGTTAGTCATTGTCTTAAGAATTTAGGGTTTCGCAAGTGGCGACATAACATCTCCCTCCATGAGATCGGCAACTATTTGAAAACTCTAGTCGAAAATAGTGTCGATGGCGATGCTGGATCAATCTCGGTGTCGCAGGTCTCCTTATCCTTAGTCTTAATATCGATGACATCAGTGGATTTATGTAGCTGCTTCAATCTACGACGACGAAGTATAATGATGATAATGAGTACACTTGCACCGGATAGTAGAATGTATACCGGTATAGTAGTGTGGTATATAGCTTCAGTGTTCGACGACTGTGGCGTTACAGGTTCTTGTAGAACGATTTCAGAGTTACTTGAATGCAAACTGCCAAGGTCAATGGTATCTAGTTTTATCGTTTTCATTGGTAAGTTATACAAATTCTTCTTTATAATCGGTAAGTCCATAATTTTCAATATCTTTCCCTTAGTTTGATCATGACGATTGCTTGCAGTAAATGCTGTAGTTCTCAGCGCGCAGCCTTTGGGTATGATGGATAAGTAGCTCCCTTTCAGCATTCTATAATTATCTTCAGAACAGGTTAAACGAACTTTCGTAGGTTTGGGAAAGCTCAGAATGAAGTGTTGGTCGTCTAGTTGCTCCATAGCTTCAGAAAACAGGATGACTGATGTAAATTGGCAGGATTCATTAATTTTCTGGTGTAGTTGCTGGATACAGTCCGATTGTTTGCCATGGTGGACTTAAATTATCCTCGCAAAGGTGACCGTGGCTATACTTCGGACATTCTGTCTCCATGTACAATAGATCTTTTTCGTGAACCGCTATGAAAGGATAAGTTGGAATCAGGACCTTATTATCATAATTAGGAGCCAGGGATAATTTATATAGGATAAAGTTAGTAGGGTAAAGTATCGGAAATTTTGTAACTATCACTATTTTATTCCCATTGTAATAATATCCTAGTCTAATTATGTCAAAATATTCTCTTAAACTAATATCTAGAAATTGATCCTTATTATATAAAACACCTAATCTATTCATCATGTCCTTGAATATAGCATAGTTCAATACAGAATTATGACTAGCTCTAATAAATGCTAATAAATTTTGTAATTTGTCAAGTTCTTTAGACAAACTATCTATGTTGTCTCCCAATATCATTAGTAACTGTGCCAAATGAGCATATTTAATGGTATCTGTTTCATGTCTAACATTGCTAGCTAAAATAGAATTGATAATTTTCTCGATTTTATCTTGGTTCTCTACTATTTTATCTGTAACGTTTGAGCTACGCGAAACCCACTGCTTACTTCAACTTATTTGGTGATTCATTTCAGCAACTAAATTATTTTCATTTTGTTTTAAGATTGCAATGGCATTATCGTATTTTAATGCATCAGTATAATCCAGATTACCCGAAATGCTCTTTATTACTGAACCAATACCATCTATGAGACCTCTTTTAACACGCTTTACCTCAAGTGTTTCTAACTGTTCCGATATTTCTTCTAATTTAGTACCTAGGTAGTTAACGTGGGGTTCATAGAGAGATCGTGATATAATACTCAATTGTGGCGTAATATTTTGCAATAATTGTCCGTGAACTGTCTCTAAACTATTGCGCATGTCATCAAGGTTTACAATTTGGAGGAAAGAGTGGAAATGTGAAATGACTCTTGTGGATCCAAGGTTGAAGGGCAAAATACCTGGTCCATCGTTAAGACTGTCTAGCGTTATCTCGTCTGCTCGGGCCAGGGCCAGGGTCAGGACTAGTAGTATTTTCAGTGTTCTGTAACAAACGAGCACTATTAGGCACCCGTTTTAGGCGTGATTTAGGCACAGTGCCTCTTTTTTCTTTGTATAGATATGGATAGGCAAATCCGCTAATACCTTATCATGAGTATATCGAGCTGCTAACTTTTGTCTGTGGCATAAAGGGTTCCTAATAAAAACTTGTTGCTTTGGTTCATAATTTTTTTCAGGTTCTTGATTCTTATTAACATTTTCGGTAATTCCTTTGCGGCGATGAAGTAAAGTGTCGTTGAGAATATCGTATACTCTTGACATTCGTCTACGGTGTTCCTGGATATATTGTTGCAAGAGGTGTTCTGATAGATTCATATCTAAAGGATCCCGGGGATCAAAATGACCGGTAATGATATCGATGGGCCTACATTTTGTAAAGCTATGTATTGAGCTGTTATATGCCAATATAGCATAAGTTATAAGATTAGTAATTGATTCTCCTCGGTGTTCTAATTTTAATATACGCAAATGTTCTAACAGTGTGGAATTTAGTCGTTCTACCATTCCATTTTCATTAGGCGTATTGAGACAGGTTTTATGATGTTGCACTTTGTGCAATCTAGTAAATTCAGAGAATATTTGGTTGTTGAATTCCGGACCATTGTCTGTTACAATAGTTAAGGGTACTCCGTGATGAGTAGAAAACTTTAGTAAAGCTTGTACGACGCTAATAGCTGTAGCATCTCTCAAGAAGTATGCTTGACCATACTTAGAGAATGCATCCACAATTACAAGATACTTATTAGTTTCAATACTAAGCAAATCTAAATGTACAACCTCAAAAGGCTTTGTAGGTGGAGGTACAATTTGTAACCTTGGTTTAACTGGATTGCGATCATATTTAGCTTGCCCGCATATTTGACATTCATTGATATACTTTGTTACATGCTCCTTCATATTTGGCCAATAGCATCTACGCGATAATGCTAGATAACACTCGTTGATGCCTCTATGATTGGTTTTTCCTTCATGATATTTCTTTATAATTTCCTGTTGCTTGAAATAATCTTTAACATTTTCTACTTCGGTTTTGGTAAGTACTAATTTCATTGCAGAATTTTTAAAATATTTTTGAATTATAGGTATTATAGAATACATCTCTAATGTAGGGTTAATTAAAAGACCTGTTTTTACTTTTGGATTAACGTATTCTTTAATTGCGCTAATAACGTCTTGTTCTAAATTAGATTTTGAAATTTGTATTAAAGTTTTAGTATGTGTTTCAAATGGTTTAGAAACACAAGGCCTGCTTTTTATATCTCCAACAACATTAAGATATATTTGCTTATTAAACTTATTAAGGGGGTCGTCGGAAATAGGAATTTCTAATATGGGACTTTCTAAATCACTATGGGCGCTTAAAGTCCTGGAATCCGCGGTTTCAGTTCTAGAATCTGAGTCTGAAGGTGCACCTTGTGAGGTGTTAACTACTATTGAACTAGCTTCTTCATTATGGATTTCTATTCGTGATAAAGCATCTGCATTCGTATTATGTTTTCCTTGCTTATAGACAACTGTGAACTCGAATTCGCTTAGCCGTAATCTCCAACGGGTTAAACGGGAATTCGGCTCTTTAATATTCATCACCCATTGCAAAGGGCGATGGTCTGTCACAATTTTAAATTTACGTCCAAATAAGTATGGCCTGAAATACTTCGTTGCCCAGACTATAGCCAATAATTCCTTTTCAATAGTGCTATAGTTTATTTCACTAGAGTTAAGCGTACGCGATGCATAAGCTATTGGTTTATCAGATCCAATAGTCCCTTGTGAAAGTACTGCTCCAATTGCCAAATTTGAAGCATCCGTAGTGAGTATAAATTCTTTTTTAAAATCAGGGTATTGAAGAATTGGATCATTGACCAGAAGAGTCTTACATTTTTCAAAGCATTCGACATAATTTTGATCAAGTGTAATTTTGGAGCCTTTCTTTAAGCTTTGAGTCAAAGATTTGGTTATTTTGGCAAAATCAGGTATAAACTTCCTATAATAACCAAGAAGTCCTAAAAACCTTTTAATTTCGGTAGGGGTTTTAGGTAAAGGGTAATTTTTTATTGCTGAGATTTTATCTGGGTTAGGCTTTATTCCATCTTTGCCTATAATATGCCCTTGATAAGCTGTTTCTAATTTAAGGAACTCAGATTTATCCATTTGTATTTTAAAATTAGATTCGCGTAATCTTTTAAAAACTTTTTCTAGGTTGACTATGTGCTCTTGCAATGATGTACTAAAACTATTATATCATCTAGGTATACTAGACAAATAGTATTTTGGAGTTCACGCAACACGTTGTCCATCACTCTTTGAAAGGTAGATGGACTATTTTTAAGTCCCATGGGCATTCTCAAAAATTCGAAATGCCCATGTTCTACATTGAATGCTGTTTTTGTAATATCTTGGGGGTCCATTTCGACCTGGTAGAATCCACTAGCTAGGTCTAGCGTAGTAAAATATTGGCAGTTGCCTAATTTGTCTAGGACATCAGCTATATTGGGGATAGGGTACTTATCGTCTATGGTTTTCTCATTAAGCTTTCTGAAATCTACTACAATACGCCACTTCGCCTTTCCTGACGCGTCAGCTTTCTTAGCTACCACCCAAATAGGAGAGCTCCAAGCAGAATTTGAAGGTCTAATTATACCTTGTTCTAACATTTTACCTATCTGTTCTTCTACTTCCTGTCTATGAATATATGGATATCTTTGTATAGACTGGAGCCTCATCTGTAGTTTTAATTGAATTTTTAATTTTATTCGTGAATGTTAATTGTTCACCTTCAATATAAAAAAACATCTGCATATTGCGAGCACAATGATTCTATATTAACGCGTTCCTCTTCATTTAAGTGGTCAGTACGGAGACGCGATAACACGTCTTTTACGCGTTGATTTTGCTCTATAGTGCGCGTGCACTCGACATTATGAACTTCTGCAGGCATTGCACGGTCCATTGAAAAGATTATATCATTTCTACTAGGATTCTGTTTAACCGTAGTAAGGCATTCACGTATGATACAGTTTGAAATAGATTGTTCAGGAATATAAGCATCTCCATCGCGGACGTGAATTGGAATCTTTAGTAACTTAGATGTACCTGCTGGAATAATATTCTCATACAAATTAGTATTACGTGAGTCATAGATTCTAATAGGGTTTGAAGCGAACTTAGTTGTAAATAATTTATTTTTATAATCTATTGTAGCTTCCCATTTTTCTAGCAAATCGGTACCAATAAGTCCATCAAAGAAGTCGTGGAACTTATAGATATCAAATGAAACTGTACTTGAATCATTAAATTCATTGAAAATAGGTAAAGTAATTGAATAGTCGTTTCTAGTTTTAGCATGAACACTATGCACTTCGAATGGAGAATAATTTAATGGCAAATCACTGTAGTATTTTTCGACAGCATCAGGACATAGAAATGACTGGTTTGCACCTGTGTCTATTAAAAGCTTAAGTGGAGGTGACTCAATTTGAATGTATGGAAGGTATCGTTGAGTTTGGAGATTTATCTCTATTTTAATTTGTCGGATTTCGGAGTTTTCCGAAAATCCGGCTCCTTGGAGTCTTTGTCGTCCTCTTTTACGCTTCCGGGCTGCTGGGGATATTCTAAGCATTCCTGAGGGGATGATTGATATTCATAATACAAATTTTCTGGGTACTCATAGTAATCGTAATAAGTTCCATCATAATCGGTAAAGAAATTATTGATCGAAGGATCAATGAAACAATCATTAAAATGCATCTCCCGAGTTTTAAAATAATTATTAGGTGGAGGATTCCCTGATCTGTTCCAATCATGCCTAGATAAAGCGTTAGTAAGTGGTAATTGTCTGCTCACGAAATGGCTAACACCACTCATTGGGCGTGTTTGCACTGACCCGCTAGTCTGGTTAAGAGAATTCTGGACTACTTGAAATCGGTTATTCTGACGGTTATAGTTCGGTGGGGGTGCTCTGAACATTTGCTGAGTTCGGGTCGGACCAAACTGACGAGGTTGGAAATGAATCGGTTTCCACTGCGGTGTTTGTTGGACTGGAAATTGGAATCGTGCAGTCCCTGGCATGCTATAATTATTAGGTCTTGGATCAGGCATATTAAACGGCTGAGAGGGCGTTTTAAAATTATTACCGGGTTGGTTATTGCTATTAATTCTTTTATCAGGCAAACGGTCATTACGATTTTTCAGATACATGGTATTAGTTTCTTCATGTACAAATTCTAGTGCTTGTTCTATGTTCTGAGGGCGCATACAACGCACGCGTGATCCTATAGGATCTTTTAATCCGCGCGTGAACGCCTGGAGCGTTAATTTCTTATATAAATCCCTTTTAGCATCAATAGTAGTTTTTAAGGAGTCGTGTAAGGAAACATATGTCATAATTGTACTAAAAAGGTTCTGGCAACGCTCATAGAACTCTTGCGGAGTGTTAGAGCCCTGTGTTAAAAGAGATAAATCGCTATAAAGAGCGGTCACATCCCTTTGGTCAGCAAAGTTATTTATTAATGCCTTACGGATGCCAATCCAATCAGTAGCTATACCATTTGAGTTGATTAAGCGAGCAGCAGACCCTACAATTTTATTTAATATACCATTAATCAGTGCAGAATTAATTAATTCGGAACCACCTTGAACATTGTAATATTCTTTAACTAAATGATCACACAATTGAATAAACCTAGTCAGCACATTCGGGTTCCCGTCAAATTCGGGTACCAACCGTAATGCTTTAAAAACGGTATCTAAATCCAAAGACATTTTCTCAGAAAACGATTCTGTGTCCTCGTACAACGTATCTAAATTAATATTTCTTCTAGAATCTATCGCTAAGTCTCTACTACTAACTACCCTAGTATTCCTAGATTTTCGTGGAAAGAAAATTTTGGAAGGTTATATTAGTACAGGCTAGGAGAAAGCGGTCACTAGAAATAATCTAATGTACTTACATGAACATTATATCAGTCCCTTTGCGTAATCAATGTCTGGATTCCTCGATACAGCACGACGTGTAGAATCGGGATACTCTGGAGCGACTGGATAGCCGCACGGGCGGCTTTACGATAGCGGAAATCTTCCTCTTTACGCGAAACCGACCGCGAGTATCCTACCGACTGCGCCAATTACGTACGGCTGCAGTCGAGGATGCAAATAATACCGATATAATTTACTTAATGAATTTAATTAAAGTAATTATTACATTTAAATCGGTAAAATTAAGAAGCGCGACAATTGCTCGATGTGAGAAACAAGAGTGAATCACTAATACTCTAAATCAATATTCATCACTGCTATTGCGCAATCTTCGGTCCCACGCCATCGAATTGCTGAGAAGGCGAATCTCACTTTACAGAGCGCAATGCGGTGTTAGTCATTGTCTTAAGAATTTAGGGTTTCGCAAGTGGCGACATAACATAGGCGCCTATTACATTCTAAATAGCCACTTGCCATTCTAAAAAGTTGTTGTTTATAATATCTCTAGCGCTATGCTCTACGGTCTACGCGAATCCACATAAATTCCAACCCTTGCAAAGTGTAATTAATGCGTGCTTGCACCCGAACCTTGCCGCCGCGGACCCTACAATCTTTGTTTACAGCAAAACACAAACATTCTTCAAATTTTATAAATTTAAATAATAAATTACGTCTGCTATACCGTTGACTTTACCTCGTTTCAAGAATCTCTGTGTTGATTACCGAAACTCATTTTAAAAACAGATGGAAGTATAGGCGCCTATTACATTCTAAATAGCCATAGCTTGTCATTCTAAAAAGTTATACCGGTCATAAAGTAAATGATAAACCCGTGATAAAGATTTAAAAGCGTATTTTCGAGTGGTTTAATAGCCTATTTGCCTGTTTACTAGAAAATGAACGAGAACTTGAGAAATGAGTGTTAAAACATCGCTTTTCGTTTGACAGATTTTAAATACACCCTACTTTGCTCTTGCGAACATATAATAGATTTCAAGACTTGTACTTTCATACCTTTCGATTTTATGAACATTAATTACATATGCCAAGTAGGTAGGTGTAAATGTGTTGGTAGATAAATGATGGATAAGCGTTATGTTTTTAACGAGTATTCATTTGTATAAGGCTACAATATTGCATCTTAGAAGAATGACATTCTCGTACTAGACGTTTAATTAAAAACATCCAAATATTGTACTTCTACAAATGTTATTTCATTGGGCAAGGAACCATTTGTCATTTTCATTCATATGTTTTGACTCATGCAAACGTGTCGGAAATAACTATTGCCACCTAGTTATTAGTACTTAGAGTATTGTGTAGCTATCTACCAATGTTAGAGTTATTCCGTAATACATGCAGTTGTAGTGTAGTTTTCTGTTTATTTAATTTAGTTGACACGTGTCCGCCCATCACTTTAGCAAGATGACGCGCACTCTGCCACGTGGCATACTAAAGCACTAATCTATTATTATAATGATACTAATTCTATTATTAAGACACGTTCGTCGAAGAAAACTTTATTCTCGGAAATCTGTTACATTTTAAGCAAACAGGAGCACCTCTGCCTTTATTATGTAGGTAGGTACACCGCTAGAATTCTGTATTCCGCGTGCACAATGCACGCTTCATTAGGTAATTTATCTTTCGAGGGAAATCTGTTTCAAAATAAGGCTACAAAAGTAAAAATTCAAAATTTTAAAAACCCCCTATACATTTTTATTTCTTGCTACATAATTTATCTAGTACATAGTAGATAAGATACGCTTCGATCGGCAATCTATTGAACACCTAATTAACGAACGAACGATATCTTGCGAAAACATCCCGATTCAAACAGTAAAACGCCCATAACTTTTGAATGGCTGATCCGATTTTATTCAAACATAGTTAAGAACACTCTCGACAAAATTACCTTTCAAATAAAAATAACTAAATCAAAATTGATCCATCCGTTTAGGAGCTATGATGCCACAGACAGACACAAAGATACACAGCAACACACGTCAACATCTCTCGTATAACACCCCTCTTTTTCCGTTGGTGGTTAAAAATATGATTAATTTTACCTCTCAAGAAGTCGAGATGGGTATTAACGACCTCTTCGGGGTGTGTATAGAGGAAGCGCGCGCTCCAGAGAGGGTCTCCGTCGATGACGTGCCCCACATGGCAGGACAGCTGCGTGGAGAACCCGCCGTCCAGCACCACGATCTGTGGTGGCTCTGAACCGACGCCGTTCGTCGGTGTCATTCTTCAAATGAAGCTGATCTGAAAATATATCACAGTTTGTATTTAAAGACTGTAGATATTGTTAATTCTTTTGCAGTTTTGAATAAATCGGTAGATTTAATCCGCCTATCTCCACTCCTTTTTCTTATTCTAACTACAGGCAAAATTCATACATGGTGCGAGCGAGTAAGGACTTTAATATTCTTTGTAAAGAGTTCTCATTCGACCCATTTACCACTAAAACCTATTCGGCACGCACTCGGCTGAATGCTGACTTTTTCAAAAGTGTTTAGTTCTTATTGTTAGTTATTTAATCATATAAGTCGTGCTTTTTAGTGATCCTAAGTTTTCTACTACTTTTCCTGTTTCTATCCGTGAGAACCTGTAATTGGCTCTATGTCTCATATACAATTGTTATCCATCTGTTATAGCTGTTGGTTCCCCTAATATTAAATAAATAAATAAAGGGAGTTACTCTTCATTAAAAGCCGCGAAAGAATTGTGAGCAAAGTTTCAAAGTGAATCATATTAAAAGTTAGGCTCCGATTGCTTGCTAAAGCTGAGTTGCAAAAATTCTCGCAAAGCGCTCCGGGTAAAGCGGGTAGTGTCCAGCGCTCCAGTTCGTGCTAGACGTAATGTGTCGTGTGCAGTCGACTCTGCGCAGGTACGGACGAATATCGGCGATGAATTACCTTCAGCGCTCCGTTTCCATACAAAGGCGTTCATCAATGTAGATGCTGAGGGGAATTGGAACGTGTAAACACTGTGGCCATTCCGCAGTCGCCGGTAGGACAATGTAAGACGAGTGCTAGTGCACCTATATGCATGGCATACGAAAAGTAGTGCAAAAAAAAACTAATTACAATAAAGAAAAGAACCACTAAGAACCACTCCACAAGATCTACGTTCTTCACATCATTTTATACCAGAGACGTAGAAAACAAAGTTAAATTACGAGCGATTCTGGAATTTGAATTTATGAGGGATTCCCTTCAACATTTGGAAAGCTAACGAGAAAATCTAATACATTGTAAACATTGCCCACCAAACGACAATATACAGTTACCACCTGTCGTAAGCATAACATTTATTTATCATCAGGTGGATATAAGTACCCACACACATCGACACAGTCTGTTTAAAGTTCCAGAAGAGTTACAAGAATGTTTTTTTTTAATATTAATCGCTTTTTTCAACAAAATGATGGATACATATACCATACGATATACAGCTATACTTTAAGCTTTCTTTATATATATATATATTGTTAACTTCTCGTAGAGGGTTTTCCGCGAATGCAATCAAAGAATTGAAGAACTTGTACACCGGATATATTGTAAAATAAAATCACATAGAAAATACATGAGCGCAGCCATCAGGCGATCACATTAGCGAATACAAAAGTCATTCTCCATTCAAAACCTATGACAGAAGTATAGAATAAAGAACCATGAATCAAACAGTGACTGCACAAAGAAGGTCAGCATTCAACACTTCCCCTCAATCGCTGTTTGAACTCAGACATGACCGCTGGCTCAACAGGCTTAAAAACCTAAGCCCAAGTTCACAACACAGAACTTATGTTTAGGAGCACACAAAGATTTCGTTAATACATCAGCCACCATTTCTTCAGTAGACAAATAACTCAACGTAATTATATGATTATTCACAGCCTCCCTAACATAGTGGTACCTGATATCTATGTGCTTAGTCCTCCTATGAAACACTGGATTGACACTTAGTTTTTGAGCAGACTGATTGTCATTGTACAAATCAACCACTAACCCAGAAATACCAGTCAATTCAGTCACCAAGTCCCTAAGCCAACGTGCCTCCTTAGCAGACTCACTAAGAGCAACATACTCAGCCTCAGTACTTGATAAACTAACACATGTTTGTTTTCTGCATTCCCAGGAGATGGTGTTTCCCCCATACTTGAAAACAAACCCCGAAAATGACTTTCGGTCTCGTACGTCACCACCCCAGTCCGCGTCTACAAACCCCTCAACCTTAGCATGACCCGACCTACTAAACACAAGGCTAACGCTTTGAGTCCCCTTAAGATATCTCAATAAACGTTTCGCTGTCCTCCAGTGTTCCATAGTATGACACGTATTAAACTGGCTTAAGTACGAAACTGCATACGTAATGTCCGGCCGTGTAAATACACTCAGATACATAAGAGAACCTATCAATTCCCTATATGGAACAGTACCTTCGTCTAACACAATCGTATCAGTAAACTTAACATTTGGGTCCAAAGGAGTCTGGACTGGTTTGCATTCCGACATACCGAAACTGTCGAGCAAGCGCTCAACATACCGCGCTTGACAAAGCTTAAGAGTTTTATTCGTCCTATCACGCTCTACCGCGACCCCGAGAATATGCCGCACCGCACCCAAATGTTTAATCTTAAACAGTTTTCGCAAACTCTCTTTCAGCTCTTCAGCCATGCGTGCATCATTGTAACAGACAATGAAATCGTCCACGTACAAAGCAATGTAAATAACCGACTTACCATTTCGTTTGTAGAAGATACATTGTTCAAGTTGGCATTGAACAAAATCTATCGACAGAAGCACGTCCTTCACCCTCTGATACCAAGCTCGCGAAGCTTGTTTCAGTCCGTAGACTGCCTTTTTCAATCTGTAGACTTTATTTTCTCCACCAGGTGAAATGAACCCCTCCGGTTGATACATAAATATCTCCTCATCTAAATTACCATTGAGGAACGCCGTCTGTACGTCTAGGTGGTCTATATGTAGATCCATATCTACAGAGATCGCCATCAACAGTCGCATTGAACTGTACCGTACTACCGGTGAAAACGTTTCAAAATAATCTTCACCATACTTTTGGGTGAACCCCTTGGCTACTAACCTGGCCTTATACCGGGCTATCTTCCCCTCGGCGTCACACTTAATTTTGAAGATCCATTTATTCCGAACCACATTTTTTTCAAAAGGCGGATCCACCAACTCCCAAGCCTGATGTTGATTGAATGAGTCAATCTCTTCCTGCATAGCTTGCCGCCACAAGTCGCTCTGCCCAGAACACAGAGCTTCCTTAACAGTGCGCGGTTCAGCTGGGATCGCATCTTGTGTGTACAAACCCTTAGGTTGTCTAGATCTAAGATTGTACCTCGGTTCCGGAGGCTCCATCACCTCCTCAACGCTATCTTCAAAAAATAAAGTGTCATCGCCGCCATCATCACCGCTCGCTGACACAACCGGCTCAACATTCACCGTTACCGGCTCATCAGTGACAGGCCCCCGAGCTGCATCACCAACCACCTCACTCTCAGGCAAGCTTGACTTCCTCTCACTAGTGGAATCATCAGCTTCTTCCCCTGAAAGAAAGATTTCTATAGAAGCTGATCCGTGTCCAGTTCCTAGCTCTTTGGCTGGGAACACACTTTCATAAAATATGACATCACGGCTTCTCTTTATAGCATGTGTCTTAGAGTCATACAACCTGTAAGATCTCCCATTGTCTTCATAACCGACAAATATATACTTCTTACTCTTAGGTTGTAACTTATTCCGCTTAAAGTCATCAATATGTACATAGGCCTCGCAACCGAAAACCCGCAAGTGGTCATACTTTACCCTATTACCCGACCAAACCTCCTCGGGCGTCTTGCCACCTAATTTACTAGACGGCGACCGATTAATAAGGTACCCGGCAGTGTTAGCCGCCTCAGCCCACAACTTGTGATCCAAACCCGCGTGATATAACATACAACGTACCCGTTCCAAAAGAGTTCTGTTTAACCTCTCCGCCGCACCATTCATTTGGGGCGAATACGGAACAGTGACCTGATGCACAATACCCTTCTGTCTGAAGAATGCGCTCAGCTCTTTGTTTACGTACTCCGTACCGTTATCACTGCGTATAGCCTTTACCTTGGATTCACATTGATTTTCCACGAGCCTAACAAAGTCTTTGGTGACACTAGCTACTTCGCTCTTATTCTTCAAGAAGTACAAGAATACTTTCCGCGAGTGGTCATCTAGAAACGTTAAAATGTACTGCTTACCTGAGTGGGACGCAACAGGAATCGAACACAAGTCCGTGTGCACCAGATCCAAGCACTTAGCCGCTACATCACGCCCAGATTTCTTGAACGGAAACCTTATTTGTTTTCCAAGAATGCAAATATCGCAATTATTTGCAATTTCTGTTTTCTGAAAATCAATAACGTGTGACAGTGACTTCAAGCTGTCATAACTTAAATGACCCAATCTATGGTGCCAAGACTCCTTTGAAACCTCTTTATTTACACTACTTAAAGCTACCGCGTTAGTATGCAGTTTATATACCCCGCCAACAGACCTAACACTAGCTATACAAGATTTATTTTTAAAAATCTTACAAGTAGACTCAATAAATTCCACTCTAAACCCTTTAACCGTTAAACAATTCACAGAAAGTAAATTTACACTCAGTCCCGGAACGTACATCACTTCTTTAAGAGTCAAATCATAATTGCTGAGTTTTAAACACACGTTACCGATACCCACGCATTTCAAAGTCTGTCCACTCGCCACATTTACTTCTACACTTTTTGTAGTAAAATCATGTAACCAGTCTCGCTGTCCCGTCATGTGACTCGATGCACCCGAGTCTACGTACCACGTGTCAGCCAAGAACCGAGACGCGACCATTGCCGCCGCTTTCTGGGTACACTCCTTCTTAACGTGACCAGACTTTCCACAGTTCCAACACCTCGGCTTCTTGTCTTGGCGTCTCTTACCAGACTTATTCGCCGACTTATCAGCAATCAGGCAATCTCCACCTTTGCAATTGTCAGACCACTTTGTATCCTGAAGCAATTTAGCCTTCACAAAATCACTGGTCAGGTTGCTCACACTACTCTCCAAGGCCATGATCATTGGATCAAACCTAGAAGGTAATCCCTGAAGAATAATCGCCGCCAGGAACTCATCGTCAATCGGTTTATTTACAGCCGCCAACTGTTGCGACAGCGACAAACATTCGCTAACATATTTATCCATATCGCCACCTAAGTCGTCCAACTTTACGGAACACAGCATCCGCAAAAGTTTTAATCTTCTGCCTATGCCCTTATCGTCGTACGCTTTCTCTAGGCTCAGCCAGGCATCCTTACTCGTCTTTGCAGTCATCACGTGGGACACGCACGAAGCGTCCACTGACAGGCAGATCTTAGCCAACGCCCTTTCGTCCATACGCCGTTTCAGTTCTGGACTGGACTTATCGTCCTCCAGATACCCGTCGATCGAACACCAAAGGTCGTCATGGATAAGCAGGTTTCTCATATTAAACTTCCAGAGGAGATAATTCTCTCGCCCTTTCAATCGCTCTATAGAAAAACCACTCACGCTTCCGCCTGCTGCAGACATGGATACCATCTCTCGTTCGCTCATTGTATCTTAATACAATTCTTCTCCTTTAAGCGTTCTGGGCCCATAACCCTTGTTAACTTCTCGTAGAGGGTTTTCCGCGAATGCAATCAAAGAATTGAAGAACTTGTACACCGGATATATTGTAAAATAAAATCACATAGAAAATACATGAGCGCAGCCATCAGGCGATCACATTAGCGAATACAAAAGTCATTCTCCATTCAAAACCTATGACAGAAGTATAGAATAAAGAACCATGAATCAAACAGTGACTGCACAAAGAAGGTCAGCATTCAACATATATAAAGAAAGTAAATAGCTTCTACAATATCGAAACAAAAAAAATCTGCAATAATCCTCAAATTTACACTTCACTCATGACAGTAGGTATTTGGTTGTCCATAATAAACGGTTTATCGTTATTTCCGATGCATGCAGATGTCTCCATATCAAGTGGTTGGTCACCCATCCATGTACCGACCTTTTCAAGCGTAGCTTAATCTAATTAATCGATCGACCCCTGCGTCTGTTATATCTATTTCGTCTACGAGATAGAAGCACCCATTTTGTCTACCATTAGGTAGGTATCTAGTATTTCTTGTAAGTTGTTTTAATGAAGGTTGAGTTAATGTTGAAACACGGTACGTACCCGTCGCCGTCGCCTATCGGGCACATTTCCAACTCCCCTATTTCTTAAGTCAGCACTTGCCTGTCTTGGGAATCGAACTCAAGAACTCACTAAACTGAAATAAATTAAATTCATGGCTGCGGTAATGTGCACGAAAAGGCTTTGGAACGAATGAAAATTCATATCTCAAGAGAGAAATGAGTGACCTTGTTACCGCGTGGCACCGTTTTGGTACACTTTGGTACCTACTGACGGTTACTAAGTTACTTTTAGCTAAAAGAAGTCGATCCAATTAGCCGGTCATTCATCTTCTAGCTGACAAAATTGCTGGAATGTTTTTATTTCTTCTGTAGCAACTGCAAACGAGCGTCGCGAACGCTTCGGCAACTCGGCATGACCAACAACAAACGCTACCGTTTTTAATTTAATTTTCAATTTACTGTTGGAGGCGGCACCTTCCCACTTCTGCATACCTACCTCTTCGTACATAAATAACGACGTGTTTGAAGTCAAGAATTAAAAGTTCACGCTACCTCACTTAACGTCTGTTTATTTCGGACGGGAGCTTAATCGTTAATGAATGGGTAGGTAGGACCCGCGCTAATGCATTTCAGCAAGTCATTGAAAATATATTAATAACTTTTATCGATGATATTTTTAATACCTGATTTATAATGGCATGGCATAAATGTCGATACCCACACTAATTACTTCGGCTATTTTAGATTATCTCCCCATAGGTACCTACCCACCTTCCCTTCTAATAATATCTACCTATCTATAACAGGATGGATTAATTATTAAATTTAAAAAACCGGCCAAGTGCGAGTCGGACTCGCGCACGAAGGGTTCCGTACCACTATCGCAAAAAACGGCAAAGAAAATCACGTTTGTTGTATGGGAGCCCCACTTTAATATTTATTTTATTCTGTTTTTAGTATTTGTTTTTATAGCGGCAACAATAATACATAATCTGTGAAAATGTCAACTGTCTAGCTATCACGGTTCATGAGATACAGCCTGGTGACAGACAGCGGAGTCTTAGTAATATAGGGTCCCGTTTTTACCCTTTGGGTACGGAACCCTAAAAAGCGTAGGTAGGTACCGGTTAAAAGGGGTTACATTGAAATCTAGTGTAAGTTTGATGATAACTTTATTTTCTTAAGTTTTTAAAGCTAACTCCGTGAAAACGAAACGCACCTCTTTTCTGACATGTCAGCCATGTTTTGCATCAACCTCATCGCAAGAATAAGTTTACTTGTAGCAGAAAAAAAAATTGAATTGTACAGTGTGAATTCATTAAAAATACATTTTGAATTGGGGTTACTTTATATTGCAATGAAAAAACAATGAGGTATCAAAGTAACCTCATTTTTATTTTAGCGTTCATTGGCTCGTCTTTTTTTATTTCCTCCCAAACTAAGAAAAAAATATTGATTGTATTAGGGAATATAAATCATTTGTGTATTCGCCAACACTGCATTTTATTCATATTTTTCAAAATGTAATTTAAATAGTTATGTCAATTTTAATTTCAAAATTAATCAATTTAACCTCGTTTTACGGTACCTAGCTATTGTGCAGGTACCTACTGTTACGCCGTAAAACGGATTAACTTTGTAACAAAATTCTAGGATTAAAAAAAACAAGTCTGTGTAAAAAAGGAGATGAGTTTTTGTATTGGGGCGACCGACCGGAGCGAGTGTCTGAAACTATTTGACCCCGCATGTTGGGGTTGATTTTCAATGAAGAAACCCAGGTTTAGATACACTACCAGTTCAAGTCATTTCTCGCATCCATCACATTCATAAATTAAATTGAATCGTTTATTCAAGAATACCTATTAACTGAAGCCATTATTTGAGATTAACTTTGAGGACTTATGTTCACTTTGTAGCGACATTTCAATTTCACAGACCGCAGTAAGTAATTTAAACTGAGAACGTAAGTTATAAATCGGAACACAACGCGATATAAATGGCACCTGACTGACCAATGTAGCTTCTTAACTACCTCCGAGGGTTATGTTTTCTTGGTTCACCTGATTGATATTGGTGTTGAGCTGAGATAAACAAAGAGATAAAAGTCTTAGAAACAGTTCTATAGGTTGGTATCTGTGCCTTGGTGGGCCACGTTTGTCTAAAGTAGATAAATAAAGTTAGTGGCTCGGTATTCCAAAGAATAGCTTTCAAAGTAAAAATCTGTGAGTTGCCGTTAGACTTGTCGTTCATCTACCATTATTTTATTAATATTATAAAGAGAAAAGATTTGTATTTTTGTATGTAACGAATAAACTTAAAAACTACTGGACCGGTTTCAAAAATTCTTTCACCGTTGGGAAGCTACACTATCCCCGGGTGACATAGTCTACTTTTTATCCCTGTATTTCCATGGGAACGGGCACTACGCGGGTGAAACCGCGAGGCGTCCGCTAGTTTTAAATAAAAATAAACAAAATCTTGCATAAAAATATTATTTGTTCTTTAGTTACATATTTAAAAATAGGTATACACTCGTAAATTACTTACAAATCTTACAATTTAGGTGATGGCACATACATTGTTTTAAATAATTATAGAATTATAGACAGTTCTTGATCAGGTGGTCTTTTACAATCACATTTTGTATTATTTACACGTAAAACAGACGCAGTAGTATGCGCTTGAGATCACATGGGATGCACCGGTGAACATATTCGAGAAAAAGCTGGCAACAATATTTTAACTGGCCACTTTTTAGTTCACGGCTTACTGGTTGGTTAAACGTATATACATTAATGACTTTTAGTAATTAACTGCCAAGGAACTTTGAACCATAGTGCAGTCTACTCAGTGGCGCTGTTATTCTGCGCGTCGGGGTACTTGGCTTGGAAGCGACACCGGTCGCGCCAGCAGTGCACCTGGTTGCGGATGCGGGACACATCGGCCGCGTACGTGCGACAACACCCGCCGACGTACCGCACGCCCAGATCCAGCCACTCGTGGACGAAGACTTCCACTGCCTCGCACTTGTCGCGGTCTATCCACCTGAGATGTAAAAAAAAAAAAATATAAGTCAACCATCTCTAGGTCGGTTTTTGCCAGTGCTAAACTGATTTGCTGATTTTGACACAGCCGATTCTACAAATTTCATATTTTAATAAGAAACACCAGAAATAATACTCCAGTGAATACTTTCTAAATAGGCAGTATCACCAATTCGTAGCTCTGGCTACGTCGTAGCAGCGTAGCACATGGTTGTGCTACAGTCTACGACTCTGCGTAGTCGCTGCTACAAACTGGCCATTATGCGGATAAAATGTGAAGCTGCTATTGTATTAGGTACACTAAGCGTAGATTAGCTATAGCCCGCAGCCAGAACGTACTCGTAAGTAGTCAAGATCTAATTTCATTAGCAGTTTCACCTACATTAGAATACGGAATCTTGTCAATTACATTCACTTGGGAATATACAACTAAACCGCAGATAACTTATCCTAGTCGGCAATCTTACCCTATTTGAGGGTTGTATTTTTCGCCCGAATTGGGGTAAACGATAAGCGGAATGGGGTCGTGTGGCCGGTCGTCGTTGAAGCCTTTCACGAGGCTCGACACAAAGGACGGCGCGCAGCAGTTCACTCCCACGGCGACGAGCTGGTCAGGGTTCGCTTCCCAACATTTTTTTGCTACTTTTTGGAAGCTTTCGCCGTGAGCTATGCTTTGATTGTCCTGTAAAAAAAGAGAAGCAATAGTAAGTAATGGCAAATAAAATAAATAGTATCTGAGGGGAATTTGTTAACGAATTGTGACAGTAAAATGCAAAGATTTGGAAATAGACGGTACACAGTAGGTAGCTACAATGTTTCGAAAGTGATTATCATTTCGTGAAAGTTGTAAAAGTTCGCCAGATGAGGCATCTTCAGCGATAGCTATCTACTTGTAGGCTGACTAGCGAATAGGCTTTCTAGCTAAGTTGTAAAGTTTATAGCAGAGATTTTTAAAAAGAGCAAGCAAGACTTACGGGTGGCGATGCGCCATCGGTAAGTACATGATGGACATCCCACCCCGCACTAAACGTTTTGGAAATACTTTCGTTATTTGTACAGCTAAGGAATGGAATTCCCTGCCGGAGTAATTTATATTCATAGTTATTATATTCTTCTTTTTTTTTTTAATTGACTCACTAACTGTTACGTTGTTGTTGATTTAGGTATTTTACCTATGTTTGCAATATTTGTAAGAATTGTGAGAAACATGTTCCTATTTATAAAATTAATGAATTTACCTGTTAATGATTTTAATACTTTATACCTGTACGTTGTATAGTGTGTAGTGATTTCCGGGTGCATGGTCCTCACATATATGAATTTATTAATGTTTATACTTATGTAAATATTGTAAGAAACATTTTTTTTTAAAGAGTAAGTATGGAGTTTCTTGTGCATTCTCCTCCATAACAAGCTACTTTTCCGAATGCACGGTAGACTCAACTTTAATTACTTGTAAATTTTAATTATAATTTGTGTACGACGTTCAAAAGTGGCGTTTTTTGGCCTAGTTGAATAAATATATTTGACTTTGAGTCTGTGTTTTCCGATACCTACAACCTAGGGGTCATTAAGCCGCAGAGAGCCGTTTTAAAGGTGATGCTTTGCAAACCGTATCGTTATTCGACAACCCAGTTATACAAGGACATTTCTGTACTTACAGTCAGGCAACTCTGTGCTCTCCAAATAGTCTTGCGTAAGCATTCTTCCATAAAGTATGACCCAAACTTGCTTGCAAACAAACGTCGTAAAGACCTTGTATGCACTTCTGTCAAGGCTAATACTGTCCTGGCGCGCCGACACTATGACAGCCTGAGTGGCTACCTCTACAATGTAATTAATAAAACTTGCAAAATATACTCTCTTTCAAAATATAGGTGTAGGAGTGTTGTAAACGATTATCTCCAGGCTCTAACTTATGACGAAACTGAAAGTCTGTTCTCTAGGTAGGTAATATTCATCAATAGGTAATAAGCGCTAACACACACAGATTTATGTACCTATTCCCAAGCATGCTTGTAAATTAAGTGCATGTTATTAATTAAATTATATTATTTTATTGAATTATATTATATTAAATTATCTCTGATTATTATTATTAAATTATAATGTATTATTTTATGTTCAATTAACTTTATTCGCACAATAAAAATTGTAATTTTGTATTATTGTAATTTTGACATAAAGTGTAGATTGACTTGTAACTTTTAGCTGTAGGAGGAAGGCGCCGGTGTCTGTAACACAGTTTATACTAGTACAGTCATCGTCGTTCACTCTATCTTTAAAAAACAAAAAACCTTACTATTCAATGTTTTTTTTTTTTATTAGGATAGATAAATTGTACCCATTTTTGATGAATAAATTTTATTATTATTAAGTCAAGAGTGAATAGGTGGTAAGCGTGCTTCACCGTCGATCACATCATCGCTTATCATCAGGTGAGATATTGGTCAAGCGCGAGCCTATCTAAAATAAAATATAAAAAGAAGAGCCGTATATACTTTGTACTTTTAGTAAAAATATTGTATGAGACCGTTGACATGGTAATAGAATTATGTAAAAGTTTTGTTCAGGTAGGCACGTGTATTGAAAACAAAATGTTTTACTCGCAACAAAATCTTTTATCAAGGCTTTTTGTACCCGATTCGTTCTATTCGTACGAACAGAATAACAAACTCCATTTGAATATTTTGTGCCTAGGCATTCACGGTGTGCAAACCCGCCGTATTCAGATATCTATGTACAAAAATAAATAACCTTCCACAGAACCCGCAGCCCCAACAGCGCCAGTAACGCAACATGTCAATACCATGCTTCCCACAAATCGATGATTTTTGTTATTTTAGAATTTCAAAATTGGTTTGCTGCAGGATCGAGAATGTATCGAAGCTATTACGAGACTCGTCGATCCCAAGCTTTGAATAGACGAGACTGGTTACGGCTGGTTTATGCTCTTTTACGTCGAATATGACAGGATTTTGAAATTATGCGGTTAATAATACCTGCATAGATAAATATTTCAGTTTACACCAATGATAATCAAATAAACAGATACGTTATACAAAACAATAGAAAAAAGTGTTCCGCGCAGCAGCGGTAGCACACATTCACACTTTTCATTCATCTGACATTTCACTACAAGTCGAAAGGGCTGGTTTTATCAACCAACAAGAAAAAAAGAAGACAGCTAGTGTTTGTCACTTGCGTGTGAATGTAAATAAACATTATTCTGACCACCAATGTTGTTATCTTTTTCTAACCTCCAAATAACAGAATCTAAGGAAAAACAATGAAATAAATTGAGGCGTATTGCGTACTTACATATGGTATGAGATCCCTTCTGTTTTATGTACTTTGGTATCATAATTGGTACAATTTCTAAATACACACGATGGCATTTTTTTTATTTTGTTTTTGTTTCAACAAAGCCTATCGCTCTTCGCCATGCGTGCAATAAACTAAAGATTAAAGGTCACAATTGTGACCTATTCGAGTCTTCACAATGCGCGCGCTCATAACATATCTGTTTATTTGAATATCATTGGTTCACACACTTACCTTACAACTGAATGCGATCCAAGCCTTTATGTGAGGGAATTCTCGAAGAAGGTCGCATAACATTTCGGCTTCTTCTTGACAAGGGATCGTCTCCAACGCCAGTAGGTCGACTCCCGCCTCAACCAGCGCCTGAATCCGGGGTAGATGCCAAGCTCTCATGGTCTACAAAACAAATACTAATGTTAATGATCATTTTATAAAATAACTAGCACTTTGTCCGCGACTTCGTTCGCGTGATTTCGTTTATCCTATAAATGACTCATAAGTGCAGTTAGTGTAGGCGACCAAATATATTAAGCTTATTAAATCAATAAAAAATGGGGTATCGTAGATATACAGAGTTTATTGGGTGGGGACGATTCGTTATTTGACTTAAAGAATAATACATTTTAGGTTACCTCCACAAAATAAAATACTCCCCTATCTTAATAACCCCATTTTCCCTCGTTGAGGTTCGAGTTTTGAACAATCCAAATAAATTATTCACTCTTTACTTCTCTTTTTTATTTTTCGTTAATGTTAGTAAGATTCCTGACAAAATCTTTAACACCCCTTAACCCTATCTGGGGGGTAATTTAAAAAAAGTTTTATGTAAATTTCGATTATTTACTTTATCCCCAAGGAATATTTTTTTTATACAAACAAATTTTGCCACTTTTCACCCCCTTAAAGGTTAAATTTGCCTGCTTAGTGCTCCCCTAGAACGACGTACGGACGTCAAAAACGAAAACCAGTCTGTAAGATTCTTAGCTTGGGGCTAAGGCTTGGGGTTAGTTTCGAAAAACTTAAAATGACAACCTTTGTTGTTTACATAGGTTGGTATATTATGACAAGTTTCAAGTTTATTGACCCAGGAAATCAGATTCTTCGATGCAAATTTCAACACCACCTAAATCATCATTTTGGGGTAGTTCTGAAAAACTAAAGTGACAACCTTTATAATTTACTTAGATTACTATTTGTACCAAGTATCAAGAATTTTGGCCGAAATAATTTGATTTTTCATACAAACTTTAATCCCCCTTTTTACCCTCTTAGGGGTGGAATTTCCAAAAATCCTATCTTATCGGATGCCAACGTCATAAAAAGAATACACACTCCAAGTTTCAGGTCTTTACGATCAGCGGTTTAGGCTGATGTATATATTGCGTGAAATTAGTGAATTTTTCAAGTATTATGATGCAGAAGTCCCATTATAATTCTAAACTAAGCAACGCATTAATAAAAACAATAAAGGACCTCCAAATTAATTAAGGCGCATATTTTGTTACTTCATGTTTGTTTCAGATAGCCATTTGTTCTAGGTTTTGTTAATTAACTGTCCACCCCAGTCAAATGCTGTCGGTACAGGAAAAAAAAACAAGAGAAATGGAGTGGAGTTTTTCATATTGCCGATGTAAATTTTAATTTGCAGGCAACTTTACGGCCCTCTTTACGATTTAGCCGCCGCTTTCATTGGCCTTTATTAGGCTATGCATTCATGGATCTCGGGGTTCCGCAGAAATTATTAAACGCCTCATTTAATAGTTTTTACTGACGTTCTATTCTAACATTTATTATTACGATTTTAAATTTAAATTCAAATGGCCTACCTTAACGTAGATACACTACCTATATAGATTTAGTCAGAGTTCTATTTTCAAAAACGAATTCCTTGCTAGGAAAATTTATATTATGAAAATATGTAGCTTGTCTGCAGATTCGTGAAAAATCGTCTCAATTTTGCCGAGAAAGAACAGGTTACCTTATACCCGAGATGGGGGAATGGTGGGGGCAAGGAAAGTAGTGGTTCCTTTATGTATTCCTCCAAGCTTTTGCCACGGCAGCAACGACCAATAACTTGCCGTGATTTTTATAGGCAGTAAAGGGAATAAGTTGAAGTCGGTAAATAATCAGATGAAAGGTAACTTTTACCTATAGATGTAACATCAACAATGTATACTGCTGTTGCCCTACTAAAGACATAGAAATAAAAACCGGCCAAGTGTGAGTCGGACTCGCGCACGAAGGGTTCCGTACTTTGTAAATTGCGGTTTACGATTAATGACGTATTAAAAAAAAACTACTTACTAGATCTCGTTCAAACTAATTTTCGGTGGAAGTTTACATGGTAATGTACATCATATATTTTTTTTCGTTTTATCATTCTCTTATTTTAGAAGTTACAGGGAGAGGGGGAAACATTTTACCACTTTGGAAGTTTCTCTCGAGCAAATTATTCAGTTCAGAAAAAAAATATATTGAGAGGTTTCTACCTCAATATCATTTTTGAAGACCTATCCATAGATACCCCACACGTATGGGTTTGATGAAAAAATATATTGAGTTTCAGTTCTTAGTATGGGGAACCCCCAAATATATTGATACTTTTTTCTATTTTTGTGTGAAAATCTTAATGCGGTTCACAGAATACATCTACTTACCAAGTTTCAACAGCATAGTTCTTATAGTTTCGGAAAAAAGTGGCTGTGACATACGGACGGACAGACAGACATGACGAATCCAAAAGGGTTCCGTTTAATGCCATTTGGCTACGGAACCCTAATAAAAACGGCACCTATAAGCTTTTACACAAACTAGGTACCTAACTTAGCTGTCCAAATAGTATTAACGAAAAGGAACCCTAGAACCGAACAGCATAGTTAATGTAGAATAATAAAAATACTCACTCAGTGAATTTAGAGCTTTTAGTTACAAAGCTCTACCTACCTTTAACATTTGAACAAGATCGATTTAACCGATTGCCGCCCTAAAAGCACTCAGTGACAATATATAGAAATAGACAAAGAACCAATATGGCGCCGGCCAAATTCATTAATTATTAACTATATCTAAGCGACTACTTGCTTTTATTTCGATATCTTTAGTTAGATACCTATAGAGGAGCTCCTGGCTAAATAATAACAGCCGCACGGGTCGATCTTCAAGGTTAAGCAACGCTTGATGAGGTCGGTCCGTGGATGGGTGACCATTTCAACATACCAAGTTTCCTCCGTCCCTCGGAAAGCACGTTAAGCAGTTGGTCCCGGCTGTCATTTGAAGATCTTTGACAGTCGTTACGAGTAGTCAGAAGCTTGAGATCTGACACCAGACTTGCCAACGGGTACCGTGTTACTAGGGTTGCCAACCGTACTCTAAAATAGAGTATTGTACTCTATGTCATGTAGGCGTACTCTATAATCTATAACACTAATAGAGTATACTGAAATACTCTTTTTTACACAATGTTTATTAAAATAGTGCCCGCCACTTCAGCATTTACTAAGAGAGTATTTTCGGTCATGAATGTGAAGTGACGGGAAGAGAGAAACAGAAATTCATTGAAATTTATTAAAAATGAGCTCTTGATTTATATAAATTTAGAGTTAGAACGTTTGGAGTCATACAATCCATTTAAAACCAATAAAAATTGTTATGTGCTGCAAAAAGTACGAAAAAATACCTTTAAAAAAGTATAAAATAAATGGTACTCTTTTTTGGAAGTCCGTACTCTTTATTTACCTGCTTTGAAACCAGATATACTCTATTTATTCTAATAAAAGTTGGCAACCCTACGTGTTACTCAGTTACTGGGTTGTGGAAGTCAGATAGGCAGTCGATCCATGTAAAACACTAGTACTCAGCTGAATCCGGTAAGACTAGAAGCCGACCCCAATATAGTTGGGAAAAGGCTAGGCAGATTGATTGATTTAGTTAGATACCTAAAGTAATACTATGTCTAGAATATTGACCCTATTAGGTGTGCAGGTAACCTATCTATCTTCGTTCTAAATTGATCTATATCTAACTTGCGTATAAGTTTAATAAGTTATTTGGACAAGTTCGCTCCATACAGAAATCTAATCTGCGCCTGCCGAGCAGGTGATTTACATTAACTATAAAAAAAAACAATTTGTGCTTGTGCTTTTCATTGTTTTTGTTGGTGAGTAAAAACCTTAATTCATATCTATACTAATACTAATAATATATAATCTTTACTAATATTATAAAGCTGAAGAGTTTGTTTGTTTGAACGCGCTAATCTCAGGCACTACTGGATGGAATTGAAAAATATTTTTGTGTTGGTTAGTCCATTTATCGAGAAAGGTTATAGGCTACATAGCATCACGCTACGACCAAAAGGAGCAGAGCATAAATGAAAAATGTTGCAAAAACAAGTAAAAATATTCCTTTTTGAGAGCTTCCGTTGCGTGCGCTGCGTTAGCGCTTAAAGTTACGCAACATTCATGAATGTAGGGGTAGGTAGGGTAGGGTAGATAGGTAGCCAGTTGACGGGAGCAAAACCGCGGGGTTCAGCTAGTATAAAATATTACATCTACATATTATTAATAGCCAGTGGAAATATCTGTTATTTTTACCTCAACAGGGGTAGTGTCTGCGTAGCTGCCATCATACTCCGAACCATCGTGCAGATGAGCCCCGTACGGCCCCACCGAACCCACGATCAGCGGGAGACGATCTAAAGGAACAGGTAACAACCATAAATACACCAAGTTGTTGTTTATAATATCTCTAGCGCTATGCTCTACGGTCTACGCGAATCCACATAACTTCCAACCCTTGCAAAGTGTAATTAATGCGTGCTTGCACCCGACCCTTGCCGCCGCGGACCCTACAATCTTTGTTTACAGCAAAACACAAACATTCTTGAAATTTTATAAATTTAAATAATAAATTACGTCTGCCATACCGTCGACTTTACCTCGTTTCAAGAATCTCTGTGTTGAGTACCGAAACTCATTTTAAAAACAGATGGAAGTATAGGCGCCTATTACATTCTAAATAGCCACTTGTCATTCTAAAAAGTTATAGTTATACCGGTCATAAAGTAAATGATAAACCCGTGATAAAGATTTAAAAGCGTATTTTCGAGTGGTTTTATAGCCTATTTGCCTGTTTACTAGAAAATGAACGAGGACTTGAGAAATGAGTGTTCAAATTAGATATTTGTTTCGAAGGCACTTTCATTACATCGCTTTTCGTTTGACAGATTTTAAATACACTCAACTTTGCTCTTGTGAACATATAATAGATTTCAAGACTTTTACTTTCATACTTTTCGATTTTAAGAACATAAATTACATATGCCAAGTAGGTAGGTGTAAATGTGTTGGTAGATAAATGATGGATGAGGGTTACGTTTTTAACGAGTATTCATTTGTATAAGGCTACAATATTGCATCTAATCGTTTAATTAAAAACATCCAAATATTGTACTTCTACAAATGTTATTTTATTGGGCAAGGAACCATTTGTCATTTTCATTTGATCTTTTAAAGTCTCCCATTTACTGCGGCGGCCTGCCTCCCCGGTATTCATTTATGAAATATGTCACGCCATTCAGGCCCCGTGTATTATAATGTACGGTCGTGCCGCATGTAGATACTCGCCTTCCTGCACGTAGTCCTGGTACTCCTCGAGGTATTGGTCGCGCGCGCGCTTGGCCAGCTGCACGGCGCGCGCGATCAGCTCTACCGCCTGCTCCGCCGTCACGCCCAGGTGCTCCACGAAGCCCTCCACCGACGCCTGGTAAGTGTTCGTTATTACTAAATCTGCTCCCGCTGCAAAATAACCATAAAACACGTTTTATAGCCGCAAACAGTCATAACGTTGGCCGCATTAATCACATTAACCACAGGTCGGTGTTTAATTAAAACAAATGAATCCCAAGATTAATGTCTTTAACCATGCTACCGATATCTCCATGCTTTTCCCGCCAACGTTAATTAATAGTCCACATACTCCAAAGTCGGTATTAGCAAACTAGTTCGATAAATATGGCTAAAGTTGAAGTTCGTTAGTATTACGGACTGTGAGCGGGGTGCGGCTAAGAGGCGTAAACAATTAATATTATTAAAACTTAGTAATGCAACACGAGCCCGGCTTGTTCAATATTACGGAAGTGAGGTCGGCAAAGGAACCGTTCTCTGTCGAAGAAAATAATTATGTAATAATAGAAGACGGCGCACGGCTTGCGAATGGAAAGGTATTAGACAGACAAGGTGATTAATGGCAACAACGCTGTGTATCCGGCGTTGTAGTTTGTATACGAGGCGCCTTCGGCGGTCCCGAGCGCGACGCGCTTCCTTCCGCCTCCGAGCTGTACTATGCAAATGTGAAGTAGTTAGTAGATGTAGGAGAAATAGCGGCATCACTAGCCAACTTGCTACAGCGTCAATCATAATAATCACAGCGGAGCAGCTGCGACTCACCTACCGTCAAAATATCTGTGCTTGGAACTTTATGGATTATATCGTACATAATATGTCGATAGTTTACGTAGAACTATATCATACACGTTAGACTGATAATGAATATTATTACTGTGATAGGTATCTACTACAGCATTCAGTCAATAATAGCCATGTACGCACATCTGAACATTGTGTTCGGTAGTGATAGTAGAGACAGTTATCTTATGTCCGGCGCTCTCGACGAGACGCGAGTGCAAAGTGTTCATGTTTCCACAAAGTACGTACTAACCTAACCTAACCTAACCTAACATGTAATTCGTCAAAACACGCATGTACATTTGTACTTAGCCGCAAAGTTTTGCGCCTTTATGCAAGTATTTGTGTAACTTCGCGGTCGTTTGCAGCTTTTGTTGACCTATGTTTTGATTCATCCAAACGTGTCGGAAATAACTATTGCCAAATAGTTATTAGTACTCAGAGTATTGTGTAGCTATCTACCAATGTTAGAGTTATTCCGTAATACATGCAGTTGTAGTGTAGTTTTCTGTTTATTTAATTTAGTTGACACATGTCCGCCCATCACTTTAGCAAGATGACGCGCACTCTGCCACGTGGCATACTAAAGCACTAATCTATTATTATAATGATACTAATTCTATTATTAAGACAGGTACGTCGAAGAAAACTTTATTCTCGGAAATCTGTTACATTTTAAGCAAACAGGAGCACCTCTGCCTTTATTATGTAGGTAGGTACACCGCTAGAATTCTGTATTCCGCGTGCGCAATGCACGCTTCATTAGGTAATTTATCTTTCGAGGGAAATCTGTTTCAAAATAAGGCTATTAAATATGATGAATTTTACCTCTTAAGAAGTCGAGATGGGTGTTAACGACCTCTTCGGGGTGTGTGTAGAGGAAGCGCGCGCTCCAGAGAGGGTCTCCGTCGATGACGTGCCCCACATGGCAGGACAACTGCGTAGAGAACCCGCCGTCCAGCACCACGATCTGTGGTGGCTCTGGACCCATGCCGTTCGTTGGTGTCATTCTTCAAATGAAGCTGATCTGAAAATATATCACAGTTGGTATTTAAAGACCGTTAAAAAAGAAGAATTAGAAGATATTGTTAATTCTTTTGCAGTTTTGAATAAAGTGGGGTTTTATTCTTCATAAAAATCCGCAAAAGAATTGTGAGGAAAGTTTCAAAGTGAATCATAGTAAAAGTTAGGCTCCGATTGCTTGCTAAAGCTGAGTTGCAAAAATTCTCGCAAAGCGCTCCGGGTAAAGCGGGTAGTGTCCAGCGCTCTTTGAAACTTGCTGGAAACCATTGAACCGTGGCACCAGATAGGATATGCATTCGTAAAATAGCTATATGTCAGTATTCCGAGTGAATATGGTGCTTGTCAGTTCGCGCTAGACGTAATGTGTAGTGTGCAGTCGACTCTGCGCAGGTACGAACGACTATCGGCGTTGAATTACCTTCATCGCTCCGTTTCCATACAAAGGCGTTCATCAATGTAGATGCTGAGGGGAATTGGAACGTGAAGACACTGTGTCCATTCCGTAGTCGCCGGTAGGACAATGTAAGACGAGTGCTAGTGCACCTATATGCAAGGCATACGAAAACTAATGCAACAAAAACTAATTACAATAAAGAAAAGAACCACTAAGAATCACTCCACAAGATACACGTTCTTCACACCATTTTATACCAGAGAGGTAGAAAACAAAGTTATATTACGAGCGATTCTGCAATTTGAATTTATGAGGGATTCTCTTCAACATTTGGAAAGCTAACGAGAAAATCTAATACATTGTAAACATTTCCCACCAAACGATAATAGACAGTTACTACCTGTCGTAAGCATAACATTTAATTATATACAAACTAGCTGACCCCCGCGGCTTCGCTCCCGTCAACTGGCTATCTATCTACCTACCACTACTTACCTACACTACAAACAAATAAACAAACTCTTCAGCTTTATAATATTCCTTCGCAAATGAACAGATTTGATTATCATAAAAAAGGTTATAGTGAGTCCATTTTAAAAGATAGAGATATTCTGTGGCAGACTTTTTTTTAGACGCACGCAACGGAACCTCAAAAAGGAATAATTTTGCCCGTTTTTGCAACATTTTTAGCATGATGTTATAAAGCCTATAAATGGACTATCCAACACAAATAATTATCAATTCCAACCAGTAGTTCCTGAGATTAGCGCGAACAAACAAACTCTACAGCTTTATAATATTAAGTATAGATGTACCAAGCACTTCCAGCGACACACATTCCTTCTTGTAATTAACGTTTCCTGGAATCGCTACGAAGCAAAATAAGTTTCTCAAGTTATAACTTCGTTCCCTACTATCACGGCATCGTTCATTTTATTAATTACCCAGAAACCGCGATAGGAATCCTAATTAGCATGCATTATGTAAAACAATACGCTGCTTATTAAAAATACTGGAGTGACGATTGTATTACGTTTTTGTTCCTATAATTTAACATTAGCGACCTTCGGAACATTATACTATATTGAAGGGTTTTCAACTAATCAGATAGGTGAGTTGATTTAAGAGACTTTCCGGTAAATAAGGCGGTACAACTTTGAACTTTTTTGTTTACAATCAGTCCTAACTTTTTCCAGGCCTGAAGCTAAAGTTCACCTTGCATCGAAGGTTCGTTTATTGAACTGTAGCGGTTGGGGCCACTCAATGACGTAGCGTCACTTAGTAGTTTATTACAACACCGACAGAATTTACTTTATAAGTGCATGTTATTACAACGCAGATGACCTATGTGTTTTATTCCATTAAAGATTTTCCGTTTCATTGGCGCGGCCACGGCGTTTTTTTTAAAAAAATCTATGCCAAGATTATGTAAAAATTTGTAAAAGTTGATTCCCAAAACCATAAATTTGTCAAAGTTATGGTTACAAAGTTTTAAGGGTTTGAACGTGGCCGCGCCATTGAAACGCGGCGAACTGCGCGGCCACGGAGATCTTTAAAACTAAGCGTTGCAGAGACCTGAAATTTTGGCAGATAACAGATTAAATTTGTAAAAAAAAATTAAAAATAAAGAAAAAATCCTGGGTTTATATTTTAGGAGTTGTAAGACTAAAAACCCATGGCCGCGCCATTGAAACGGTGAAAAACACGTTATCGCCGATATCTCGCTGAAATAGCATCGCAGAGATCTGAAGTTTTTTGTAAAACCTAGATTCGAATTTGTCAAAATATGTAAAAATACACAAAAACATCCTAGGTTTATATTTTAGGAGCTGTAAGACTAAAACCCCATGGCCGCGCCATTGAAACGGTGAAAAACACGTTATCGCCGATATCTCGCTGAAAAAGCATCGCAGAGATCTGAAGTTTTTTGTAAAACCTAGATTTGAATTTGTCAAAATATGTAAAAATACACAAAAATACACAAAAATTACCTAGGTTTATATTTCAGGAGCTGTAAGACCAAAACCCTATGGCCGCGCAATTGAAACGGTGAAAAACACCTTATCGCCGATATCTCGCTGAAAACGCATCGCAGAGGTCTGAAGTTTTTTGTAAAACCTAGATTTGAATTTGTCAACATATGTAAAAATACATTAAAAAATCCTAGGTTTATATTTCAGGACCTGTAGTACTTTATCGCGTAGAAATAAGTCGTGATTATTTAACGAAGAAAGAAAGTATTAGTGGTGTATTTTTTTGTTCTCAACACCTATTAATATGTAGAATTACCGATGATAGGCAAAAAAGTTTATTTTTTTCGTAGTAAAAACCTTCAATACGTTTTTATTGTTCCGATAGGGTGACCATGACTTATTGTTTACAGAAAACTTTCCTCCTGCAAGTATTACAAACTATATCTCAAGGATTCTAAATTAAAATAAAATGAAACGATAACTAACATACCGTTGCCGCGACATCGAAACGGACACCCTGAAGTTGGCTTTCCCGATGCGCAAGGCATGAAACGGTGCTATTTTTGTATGAGAATTACTACTGTGCAGCCATTGTAGCCAACTTCAGGGTGGCCAAGAAGTTTGGCGAGACCTATACCCTAGACGCAAATTATATGTACCTACAATCAGCAAAGAAAGTGTTAACAATATACCATGATTGAAAAAAAACAAGGTTTGAACAGAATATTTTGTTATAGAACAATCGAGTTTCTTTGTTGAACCCTAATTAATGACCTACATAATATATACTAATATTATAAAGACGTAAAGTTTGTGAGTTTGTGACGTTGTAAGGGGTAATCTCTAGATCTAATGAACCGATTTTGAAAATTCTTTCACCAGTAGAAAGTTACATTATTCCTGAGTGCTATAATATATTTCCAAAAAAAATAGAGATCCTTATTAAAATTGCAATAACCCAAGGTAGCAAAATGTTGCCTGTAAAATACATTATTTGGCGTGCGCTGAGGAAACTATTGATGATAGAAACAAATTTGTAGGTAGGTAGGCAGGGTAGCCAGGGTGGCCAGGGTAGCCATGGTAGCCAGAGTAGGGGCAAGATAGCCAGGGTAGCCTGGGTGGTCAGGCTAGCCAGAGTAGCCAGGGTAGCCAGGTTTGGGTGGGGCCCAATTAAAACTACTGAAACCTTAAATTCTTCGCCCGCGCTTGCTTTTGGATTATTAAACGCGAACGTTTCAGCCTGCCCGAATGTATTTAACTTTTCACATATAAACCCCATAACAGTAATAAAAGCTTTTAAGCAAATCAAGATCAAACCGACTGAAGATCTGTGGGGAATGTCCATCAAAGCTTGTACCTCCATTATTCAGACTATAGCGCCGTACTTAGCTGTGATTTTCAATTTGTGTGTGGATCAAGGAGTCTTTCCGGATCTAATGAAATATAGTAAGGTTATACCACTTTTTAAATCCGGGGACAGTAAAGACACAAATAATTATAGACCAGTATCCGTGTTGCCGGTTTTCAGCAAGGTATTTGAGAAGATAATGCTTAATCAAATGCTCATTCATTTTAATACGAATAACATCTTGCATGATAAACAGTATGGTTTCACCAAAGGACGTTGTACAACTGACGCTGGTGTCACCCTATTAAAACACATCTTTAATGCGTGGGAAGAGTCGCAGGATGCCATAGGTATCTTCTGCGACCTGTCGAAGGCGTTTGATTGCGTTAATCATGAAACATTACTTCTGAAACTTGAGCATTACGGGCTAGGTCAATCAGCGTTAAGTTTGGTTGAATCTTATTTAAGTGATAGACAGCAATTAGTTCAAATAAACGGTGTGAATTCGTCGGGGTTAAACGTGAAAATGGGGGTACCCCAGGGCTCAATATTAGGTCCTTTCTTATTTTTAATATACATAAACGATTTACCCCGTTTATTGGAAAACAAACTAAACATGGTGTTATTTGCTGATGACACATCTTTAATTTTTAAAATAAATAGACGTACTTGTCAGGTTGACGACGTAAATAACGCGCTACGGCAGGTTCAGGATTGGTTCACTGCAAATAATTTAGTTTTAAATGGTAAAAAAACCAAGTGCGTAAAATTTTCCTTGCCGAATGTAAAAAGTACTGATTGTGACATTATCTTAAACAAGGAGAAGCTAGAATTCGTCGATAAAACGGTTTTCCTGGGGATCACGCTAGACTCAAAGTTACAATGGGGTCCTCATTTAATATCACTTGCAGGGCGGCTAAGTTCGGCAGCTTATGCTGTTAGAAAGATTCGTCAATTTAGTGATGTAGATACCGCGAGGCTGGTCTATTTTAGTTACTTTCATAGTATAATGTCTTACGGTATTTTACTATGGGGAAGGGCTGCAGACATTGAGTCAATTTTTATTCTGCAAAAACGAGCCATCAGAGCGATATACAATCTTCGCCGGCGCGATTCTCTAAGGGAACTGTTTAAGGGCATTAACATCATGACGGTTCCTTGTCAATATATTTATGAAAATATCATGTACGTGAGAAAGAATTTACATCTTTTTAGTAAAAACGGAGATAGACATAATTACATTACTAGAAATAGGGACCAATTAGTTCAACCAGGTTTCAGACTGGCTAAAGTAGCCTCTTCTTTCATGGGGTACTGTACAAAATGTTACAATAAAATTCCTCCCCACATTCTAGAACTGAATGAGACGAAATTTAAAACTTGTATAAAACGCACACTATGCAGGCAGGCATATTATAAGTTGGGGGATTACATCACTGATAAAAATGCTTGGCTCAATGCTAGTCTTGCTCCACAACCACTAAGGCGCAAAAACAAGTGATATGCAGAACATTATTGTTCTGTAGAATTGTTGGACCTGCTGAAGACTGTATGAATATATTTGTATTATATAGACTCAATTTCTTTTAGTATAGTATAACTGCGCAGCACGTGTGTGAGTACTATGTACCCAACTGTAAATCTACCATTTGCTGTACCTTGGTGTCGTTCGTTGACTTGTGTTTGCCCTGGCAGTTGAGTGTGTCATGCTCTCTCAAATGTCTCTCTGATGGTGGCGTGTGTGTTGGATCATTCGGTTCCCTTCATGATGGTTGAGCTGGGTGGTGCCGATTCATGCGTCATGTTCGTGAACGGGCGCCGTCAGTTGGGATTGGTCTTAACTTAACTGCTTCGGATGCTAGTGTTTTTCTAGTGCTTATTATGTAACTGCACAGTACATGTGTGAGTACTTTTAATACTTTGTACGTAGTATAGTATGTAGTGATTCTGGGTGCATTGTCCTCACACATATAAATTTATTAATTCATTAATATTTATGTACTTATGTACCTAAATTTTGTAAACAAAACATATATTTTTTTAAAAGAGTAAGTATGGAGTTTCTTGTGCGTTCTTCTCCATAACAAGCTACTTTCCGAATGCACGGTAGAATCAATTTTTATTCCCTGTAAATTTTAATGTATTCTAACGTTCAAAAGTGCCGCTTTGTGGCCTAGTTGAAATAAAATATCTTTGTCTTTGTCTTTGTCTTTGTCTTTGTCTTTGCAATGGTAGGCAGGGTAGGGGCAAGGTAGCCAGGGTAGCCAGGTGGGCCAGGGTAGCCATGGTAGCCAGGATAGGGGCAAGGTAGCCATGGTAGCCAGGATAGGGGCAAGGTAGCCATGGTAGCTATGGTAGCTAGGATAGGGGCAAGGTAGCCATGGTAGCCATGGTAGCCAGGATAGGGGCAAGGTAGCCAGGGTAGCCAGGGTAGCCTGGGTGGTCAGGGTAGCCAGGGTAGCCTGGATGGTCAGGGTAGCCTGGGTGGTCAGGGTAGCCAGGTTAGTTGGATGGTCAGGGTAGCCTGGGTGGTCAGGGTAGCCAGAGTAGCCAGGGTAGCCAGGTTTGGGGCAGGGTAGCCATGGTTGGCAGAGTTGTTAGGTAGGTAGGTAGCGAGATGACGGGAGCGAAGCTCCGAGGGTCAGCTAGTGAGTGAATAAATCAAAAGCTGACCGGTTATAATGATGTCGAAACAAAACTTGCCCACGCAAATGTTTCCCCTGCAGAGCTTCTGTAGGTACATCATTTAATTACTAATTTGGAAATTGAGAGAATCAACTGCGCCTAGCTACACACCGACTCACACGTGAATAATGTGTAAAGTGCCTTGAAAACACTGGTCCGAGCGTGTCGGACATGAAATACATGATGCGGAACCCACTCACCAGGCGAATACTTCGAATGTCAAGCATTCACCGCAATTACTTATGGGTCAGGTAAACAAAGGTCGCTGTAGGCTCCAATACTTAATTAAATAGGTACCTACGTTTTTATTAAACAAACTGTCCGGCTTCCGATCACGGCAAAAGGTTAGGAAGGGTGGAAGTAAGTACCCACAGTCATCGACACAGTCTGTTTAAAGTTCCAGAAGAGTTACAATAACGATATTTTTTTCGATAGGGTAAGTTACCTTAAGTGACCTTGTTACCGCGTGGCACCGTTTTGGTACACTTTGGTACCTACTGACGGTTACTAAGTTACTTTGAGCTAAAAGAAGTCGATCCAATTAGCGGTTCATTCATTTTCTAGCTGATAAAATTGCCGGAATGTTTTTATTTCTTCTGTAGCAACTGCAAACGAGCGTCGCGAACGCTTCGGCAACTCGGCATGACCAACAACAAACGCTACCGTTTTTAATTTAATTTTCAATTTACTGTTGGAGGCGGCACCTTGACACTTCTGCATACCTACCTCTTCGTACATAAATAACGACGTGTTTGAAGTCAAGAATTAAAAGTTCACGCTACCTCACTTAACGTCTGTTTATTTCGGACGGGAGCTTAATCGTTAATGAATGGGTAGGTAGGACCCGCGCTAATGCATTTCAGCAAGTCATTGAAAATATATTAATAACTTTTATCGATGATATTTTTAATACCTGATTTATAATTTGGCATAAATGTCGATACCCACACTAATTACTTCGGCTATTTTAGATTATCTCCCCATAGGTACCTACCCACCTTCCCTTCTAATAATATCTACCTATCTATAACAGGATGGTTTAATTATTAAATTTAAAAAACCGGCCAAGGGCGAGTCGGACTCGCGCACGAAGGGTTCCGTACCACTATCGCAAAAAACGGCAAAGAAAATCACGTTTGTTGTATGGGAGCCCCACTTTAATATTTATTTTATTCTGTTTTTAGTATTTGTTGTTATAGCGGCAACAATAATACATAATCTGTGAAAATGTCAACTGTCTAGCTATCACGGTTCATGAGATACAGCCTGGTGACAGACAGCGGAGTCTTAGTAATATAGGGTCCCGTTTTTACCCTTTGGGTACGGAACCCTAAAAAGCGTAGGTAGGTACCGGTTAAACGGGGTTACATTGAAATCTAGGGTAAGTTTGATGATAACTTTATTTTCTTAAGTTTTTAAAGCTAACTCCGTGAAAACGAAACGCACCTCTTTTCTGACATGTCAGCCATGTTTTGCATCAACCTCATCGCAAGAATAAGTTTACTTGTAGCAGAAAAAAAAAATGAATTGTACAGTGTGAATTCATTAAAAATACATTTTAAATTGGGGTTACTTTATATTGCAATGAAAAAACAATGAGGTATCAAAGTAACCTCATTTTTATTTTAGCGTTCATTGGCTCGTCTTTTTTTATTTCCTCCCAAACTAAGACAAAATAATTGTTTGTATTAGGGAATATAAATCATTTGTGAAGTCGCCAACACTGCATTTTATTCATATTTTTCAAAATGTAATTGAAATAGTTATGTCAATTTTAATTTCTAAATTAATCAATTTAATCTCGTGCTACGGTACCTAATGTGCAGGTACCTACTGTTACGCCGTAAAACGGATCAACTTTGTAACAAAATTCTAGGATTAAAAAAAACAAGTCTGTGTAAAAAAGGAGATGAGTTTTTGTATTGGGGCGACCGACCGGAGCGAGTGTCTGATACTATTTGATCCCGCAAGTTGGGGTTGATTTTCAATGAATAAACCCAAGTTTTTGGTACACTACCAGTTCAAGTCGTTTCTCGCATCCATCACATTCATAAATTAAATTGAATCATTTATTCAAGAATACCTATTAACTGAAGCCATTATTTGAGATTAACTTTGAGGACTTGTGTTCACTTTGTAGCGACATTTCAATTTCACAGACCGCAGTAAGTAATTTAAACTAAAGGACGTAAGTTATAAATCGGAACACAAAGCGATATAAATGGCACCTGACTGACCAATGTATTTTCTCAACTACCTCCGAGGGTTATGTTTTCTTGATACCTATTGGTGTTTAGTTGAAATAAACATACAGTTAAAACTCTAGGAAACGGTTCAATAGATTGGTGTCTGTGCCGTGGTGGGTCACGTTTGTCCAAAGTAGATAAATTTAGTTCTCTTGGTATTTCAAAGATTAAAGCTTTCAAAGTAAAAATCAGTGAGTTGCCGTTAGACGTGTCGTTCATCTACCATTATTTTATCTATATTATAATATTAGAAAGATTTGTATTTTTGTATGAAACGAATAAACTTAAAAACTACTGGACCGATTTCAAAACTTCTTTCACCGTTGGGAAGCTACGCTATCCCCGGGTGACATATTCTACTTTTTATCCCTGTATTTCCATGGGAACGGGCACTACGCAGGTGAAACCGCGAGACGTCCGCTAGTTTTAAATAAAAATCAACAAAATCTTCCATAAAAATATTATTTGTTCTTTAGTTACATATTTAAAAATAGGTATACACTCGTAAATTACTTACAAATCTTACAATTTAGGTGATGGCACATACATTGTTTTAAATAATTATAGAATTATAGACAGTTCTTGATCAGGTGGTATTTTACAATCACATTTTGTATTATTTCCACGTAAAACAAACGCAGTAATATGCGCTTGAGGTCACATGGGATGCACCGGTGAGCATATTCGAGAAAAAGCTGGCTACAATAATTTAACCACTGGCCACTTTTTAGTGCACCGCTTACTGGTTGGTTAAACGAAAATACGTAAATGACGTTTAGTAATTAACTGCCAAGGAACTTTGAACCATAGTGCAGTCTACTCAGTGGCGTTGTTATTCTGCGCGTCGGGGTACTTGGCTTGGAAGCGACACCGGTCGCGCCAGCAGTGCACCTGGTTGCGGATGCGGGACACATCGGCCGCGTACGTGCGACAACACCCGCCGACGTACCGCACGCCCAGATCCAGCCACTCGTGGACGAAGACTTCCACTGCCTCGCACTTGTCGCGGTCTATCCACCTACGATGTAAAAAAAATAGAAATAAGTCAACCATCTCTAGGAAGTAGGTTGGATTTTGTTCAGTGCTAAACTGATTCGCACAGCTGATATTACAACTTTCATTTTTTTTTAGTATTGGGGCAATATATAGTTTTTTTGTAAAATATTATTTGATTTACATATGCTATGTTAGTTATGAAGAAATTCCAGCCATCAATTTTTCTGTGTGAAAATATTTTTAAACATCCAAGTCGTTTTAGAGGAGTTTCCAAAAGCAGCGAAAAAATATCGTGTTGTTAATTATTTTTTTAAACCAAAACTATTAGTTACACGAAAAAACCTTGTGTTCAAAATTATGTACATGAATCAATAATGAATATATATTTTTTTCAAACCTTTTAACCTAGCCGTTACTAAGGAGTATGCTTTAGAAAGTTACCGTTAACGGCACTAAAGCGTATGTAGGCCCTTAATAAGAAACACCAGAAATAATACTCCACTGAATACTTTCTAAGTAGGCAGTATCGCCAATTCGTAGCTCTGGCTACGTCGTAGCAGCGTAGCACTTGGTTGTGCTACAGTCTACGACTCTGCGTAGTCGCTGCTACAAACTGGCCATTATGCGGATAAAATGTGAAGCTGCTATTGTATTAGGTACACCTAAGCGTAGATTAGCTACAGCTCGCAGCCAGAACTTAAGTAGTCAAGATCTAATTTCATTAGCAGTTTCACCTCCATTAGAATTCGGAATCTTGTCAATTACATTCACTTGGGAATATACAACTTAACCGCAGATAACTTATCCTAGTCGGAAATCTTACCCTATTTGAGGGTTGTATTTTTCGCCCGAATTGGGGTAAACGATAAGCGGAATGGGGTCGTGTGGCCGGTCGTCGTTGAAACCTTTCACGAGGCTCGACACAAAGGACGGCGCGCAGCAGTTCACTCCCACGGCGACGAGCTGGTCAGGGTTCGCTTCCCAACATTTCTTTGCTACTTTTTGGAAGCTTTCGCCGTGAGCTATGCTTTGATTGTCCTGTAAAAAAAGAGAAGCATTAGTAAGTAATAGCAAATAAAATAAATAGTATCTGAGGGGAATTTGTTACCTTATTGGGACAGTAAATTGCAAAGATTTGGAAATAGACTGTACCTACTGTGTACCGTCTAAAATGTGGCGAAAATGTTTCGAAAGTGATTATTATTTCGTGAAACTTGTAAAAGTTCGCTAGATTAAGAATCTTACAGCGATAGCTATCTACTTGTAGGCTGACTAGCGAATAGGCTTTCTAGGTAAGTTGTTAGCAGCAGAGAGACTCATGACTAATAATAGGTACATGGTTGACAGCCCACCACGCACTAAAGGTTTTGGTAATACTTTCATTATGCGTACAGCTAAGGAGTGGATTTCCCTGCTGGATTCTGTGTTTTCTGATATCTACAATCTAGGGGTCTTTAAATCAAGAGTGAAAAGGTTACTTCTAGGCAAGCGTGTTTTACCGTCGACCACATCATCGCTTATCATCAGGTGAGATATTGGTCAAGCGCGAGCTTATCGAAAATAAAATATAAAAAGAAGAGCTAGCAGCCGTACCTATATACTTTGTATTTTTAGTAAAAATATTGTATAAGACCGTTGACATGGTAATAGAATTATGTAAAATTGTTGTACAGGTAGGCACGTGTATTGAAAACAAAATGTTTTACTCGCAACAAAATCTTTTATCAAGGTGATCGGCTTTTTGTTCCCGATTCGTGCTATTCGTACGAACAGAATAACAAACTCCATTTGAATATTTTGTGCCTAGGTATTCACGGTGTGCAAACCCGCCGTATTCAGATATCTATGTAAAAAAAAAAAAATAACCTTCCGCGGAACCCGCAGCCCCAACAGCGCCAGTAACGCTACATGTCAATATCATGCTTCCCACAAATCGATGATTTTTGTTATTTTAGAATTTCAAAATTGTTTTGCTGCAGGATCGAGAATTTATCGAAGATATTACGTGACTCGTCGATCCCAAGCTTTGAATAGACGAGACTGGTTACGGCTGGTTTATGCTCTTTTACGTTTAATATGACAGGATTTTGAAATTATGCGGTTAATAATACCTGCATAGATAAATATTTCAGTTCACACCTGATGATATTCAAATAAACAGATAAGTTATACAAAACAATAGAAAAAAGTGTTCCGCGCAGCAGCGGTAGCACACATACACACTTTTCATTCATCAGACATTTCACTACAAGTCGAAAGGGATGGCTTGATAAAACCAACAAGAAAAAAAGAGACAGCTAGTGTTTGTCACTTGCGTGTGAATGTAAATAAACATTATTGTGACCACCAATGTAGTTATCTTTTTCTAACCTCCAAATAACAGAATCTTAGGAAAAACAATGAAATAAATTGAGGCGTATTGCGTACTTACATATGGTATGAGATCCCTTCTGTTTTATGTACTTTGGTATCATAATTGGTACAATTTCTAAATAGACACGATGGCATTTTTTTTAATTTTGTTTTTGTTCCAACAAAGCCTATCGCTCTTCGCCATGCGTGCAATAAACTAAAGACGACCTATTCGAGTCTTCACAATGCGCGCGCTCATAACATATCTGTTTATTTGAATATCATTGGTTCACACGCTTACCTTACAACTGAATGCGATCCAAGCCTTTATGTGAGGGAATTCTCGAAGAAGGTCGCATAGCATTTCGGCTTCTTCTTGACAAGGGATGGTCTCCAACGCCAGTATGTCGACTCCCGCCTCAACCAGCGCCTGAATCCGGGGTCGATGCCAAGCTCTCATGGTCTACAATACAAATACTAATATTAATGATCATTTTATAAAATAATTGCGTGTTATTACTACTATTATTACTTGTATCAAGCACAAGTTCGATCGTGCTTAGAGTACTGATCTCATCTATGGGACGGATCTGCCAAATACCAGCTTGATGCACTAGAGTCGATCGAAAAGCGGGCCAAGAAACTCATCGGCAATGAGGCACTGGTCAAGTCAAAGCTCCAGTGCATTGAACATCGTCGCGGAGTTGCCAGCTTGTCGGTTTTTTATCGGTTACATTTCGGGGAGTGTGCGATGGAATTGCATGATTTAATTCCGCCCAGCCCGTTGCATCATCGGACTACCAGACGTACGGCGATGCGTCATCGGTACATGGTGGACATCCCACCCATACGCACTAAACGTTTTGGGAACATTTTTATTATGCGTACAGCTAAGGAGTGGAATTCTCTGCCGGAGTCTGTTTTTCCCGATAGCTACAATCTAGGGGTATTTAAGTCAAGAGTGAATAGGTTTTTCCTAGGCAAGCGTGCTTCACCGTCAACCACATCATCGCTTACCATCAGATGAGATAGTGGTCAAGCGTAAGCCTACAGACAATGAAAAAAAAATAGTATTTTTGGCTGATATTGCGTGATATTAGTGAATTTTTCAAGTATTATGATGCAGAAGTCCCATTATAATTCTAAATTAAACAACGCATTAATAAAAACAATAAAGGACCTCCAAATTAATTAAGGCGCATATTTTGTTACTTCATGTTTGTTTCAGATAGCCATTTGTTCTAGGTTTTGTTAATTAACTGTCCACCCCAGTCAAATGCTGTCGGTACAGGAAAAAAAAACAAGATAAATGGAGTGGAGTTTTTCATATTGCCGATGTAAATTTTAATTTGCAGGCAACTTTACGGCCCTCTTTACGATTTAGCCGCCGCTCTCAATGGCCTTTATTAGGCTATGCATTCATGGTTCCCAGGGTTCCGCAGAAATGATTGAGCGCCTCATTTAATAGTTTTTTACTGAAGTTCTATTCTAACATGTATTATTACGATTTTAGATTTAAATTCAAATGGCATATCTTAACGTTTAACGCTTAAATTTAGTGAGAGATCTATTTTCAAAAGCGAATTCCTTGCTAGGAAAATTTATATTACGAAATTATGTAGCTTGTCTGCAGATTCATGAAAAATCGTCTCAATTTTGCCGAGAAAGAACAGGTTACCTTATACCCGAGATGGGGGAATGGTGGGGAGAAAGAAAATAGTGATTCCTTTATGTATTCCTCCAAGCTTTAGCCACGGCAGCACTGACCAATAACCTGCCGTGATTTTTATAGGCAGTAAAGGGAATAAGTTGAAGTCGGTAAATAATCAGATGAAAGGTAACTTTTACCTATAGATGTAACATCAAAAATGTATACCACTGTTGCCCTACTAAAGACATAGAAATAAAAACCGGCCACGTGCGAGCCGGACTCGCGCACGAAGGGTTCCGTACTTGGTAAATTGCGGTTTACGATTTATGACGTATTAAAAAAAAGACTACTTACTAGATCTCGATCAAACAAATTTTCGGTGGCAGATTACATGGTAATGTACATAACATATTTTTTTTAGTTTTATCTTTCTCTTATTTTAGAAGTTACAGGGGGGGCACATTTTACCATTTTGGAAGTGTCTCTCGCGCAAACTATTCAGTTTAGAAAAAAAAAATATTATAAACCTCAATATAATTTTTAAAGACCTATCTATAGCTACCACAAACGTATGGGTTTGAAGAAAAAAAAATGAGTTTCAGTTATAAGTATGAGGAACCCCTAAAATATATTGTTTTTTTTTTCTAATTTTTTTTTTGTGATAATATTTAATGCGGTTCACAGAACACATCTACTTACCAAGTTTCAACAGCATAGTTCTTATAGTTTCTGAAAAACAGTGACTGTGACATACGGATGGACCGACAGACAGACATGACGAATCCATAAGAGTTCCGTTTTTTGCCATTTGGGTACGCAACCCTAATAAAAACGGCACCTATAAGCTTTTACACAAACTAGGTACCTAACTTAGCTGTCCAAATAGTATTAACGAAAAGGAACCCTAAAACCGAACAGCATAGTTAATGTAGAATAATAAAAATACTCACTCAGTGAATTTGGAGCTTTTAGTTAGAAAGCTCTACCTACCTTTAACATTTGAACAAGATCGATTTAATCGATTGCCGCCCTAAAAGCACCCAGTGACAATATATAGAAATAGACAAAGAACCAATATGGCGCCGGCCAAATTCATTAATTATTAACTATATCTAAGCGACTACTTGGTTTTATTTCGATATCTTTAGTTAAATACCTATAGAGGAGCTCGTGGCTAAATAATAACAGCCGCACGGGTCGATCTTCAAGGTTAAGCAACGCTTGATGAGGTCGGTCCGTGGATGGGTGACCATTTCAACATACCGAGTCATTTGAAGATCTTTGACAGTCGTTACGAGTAGTCGGAAACTGGAGATCTGACACCAGACTTGCCAAGGGGTACCGTGTTGCTAGGGTTGCCAACCGTACTCTAAAATAGAGTATTGTACTCTATGTCATGTAGGCGTACTCTATAATCTATAACACTAATAGAGTATACGGAAATACTCTTTTTTACACAATGTTCATTAAAATAGTGCCCGCCACTTCTGCATTTACTGAGAGAGTATTTTCGGTCATGAATGTGAAGTAACGGAAAGAGAGAAAAAGAGCTTCATTGAAATTGATTAAAAATTAGCTCTTGATTTATAGAAATTTAGAGTTAGAACGTTTGGAGTCATACAATCCACTTCAAACCAATAAAAATTGTTATGTGCTGCAAAAAGTACGAAAAAATACCTTTAAAAAAATATAAAATAAATGGTACTCTTTTTTGGAAGTCCGTACTCTTTATTTACCTGCTTTGAAACCAGATATACTCTATTTCTTCTAATAAAAGTTAGCAACCCTACGTGTTACTCAGTTACTGAGTTGTGGAAGTCAGATAGGCAGTCGATCCATGTAAAACACTAGTACTCAGCTGAATCCGGTAAGACTGGAAGCCGACCCCAATATAGTTGGGAAAAGGCTAGGCAGATTGTTTGATTTAGTTAGATACCTATCGTTATACTATGTCTAGAATATTGACCCTATTAGGTGTGCAGGTAACCTATCTATCTTCGTTCTAAATTGATCTATATCTAACTTGCGTAAAAGTTTAATAAGTTATTCGGACAAGTTCGCTCCATACAGAAATCTAATCTGCGCCTGCCGAGCAGGTGATTTACATTAACTATAAAAAAAAAACAATTTGTGCTTGTGCTTTTCATTGTTTTTGTTGGTGAGTAAAAACCTTAATTCATATCTATACTAATACTAATAATATATAATCTTTACTAATATTATAAAGCTGAAGAGTTTGTTTGTTTGAACGCGCTAATCTCAGGCACTACTGGATGGAATTGAAAAATATTTTTGTGTTGGTTAGTCCATTTATCGAGAAAGGTTATAGGCTACATAGCATCACGCTACGACCAAAAGGAGCGGAGCATAAATGAAAAATGTTGCAAAAACAAGTAAAAATATTCCTTTTTGAGAGCTTCCGTTGCGTGCGCTGCGTTAGCGCTTAAAGTTACGCAACATTCATGAATGTAGGGGTAGGTAGGGTAGGGTAGATAGGTAGCCAGTTGACGGGAGCGAAACCGCGGGGTTCAGCTAGTATAAAATATTACATCTACATATTATTAATAGCCAGTGGAAATATCTGTTATTTTTACCTCAACAGGGGTAGTGTCTGCGTAGCTGCCATCATACTCCGAGCCGTCGTGCAGATGAGCCCCGTACGGCCCCACCGAACCCACGATCAGCGGGATACGATCTAAAGAAACAGGTAACAACCATAAATACACCAAGTTGTTGTTTATAATATCTCTAGCGCTATGCTCTACGGTCTACGCGAATCCACATAACTTCCAACCCTTGCAAAGTGTAATTAATGCGTGCTTGTACCCGACCCTTGCCGCCGCGGACCCTACAATCTTTGTTTACAGCAAAACACAAACATTCTTGAAATTATATAAATTTAAATAATAAATTACATCTGCTATACCGTTGACTTTACCTCGTTTCAAGAATCTCTGTGTTGATTACCGAAACTCATTTTAAAAACAGATGGAAGTATAGGCGCCTATTACATTCTAAATAGCCACTTGTCATTCTAAAAAGTTATACCGGTCATAAAGTAAATGATAAACCCGTGATAAAGATTTAAAAGCGTATTTTCGAGTGGTTTTATAGCCTATTTGCCTGTTTACTAGAAAATGAACGAGGACTTGAGAAATGAGTGTTAAAATTAGATATTTGTTTCGAAGGCACTTTCATTACATCGCTTTTCGTTTGACAGGTTTTAAATACACTCTACTTTGCTCTTGTGAACATATAATAGATTTCAAGACTTGTACTTTCATACCTTTCGATTTTAAGAACATAAATTACATATGCCAAGTAGGTAGGTGTAAATGTGTTGGTAGATAAATGATGGATGAGGGTTATGTTTTTAACGAGTATTCATTTGTATAAGGCTACAATATTGCATCTTAGAAGAATGACATTCTCGTACTAGACGTTTAATTAAAAACATCCAAATATTGTACTTCTACAAATGTTATTTCATTGGGTAAGGAACCATTTGTCATTTTCATTTGATCTTTTAAAGTCTCCCATTTACTGCGGCGGCCTGCCTCTCCGGTATTCATTTATGAAATATGTCACGCCATTCAGGCCCCGTGTATTGTAATGTACGGTCATGCCGCATGTAGATACTCGCCTTCCTGCACGTAGTCCTGGTACTCCTCGAGGTATTGGTCGCGCGCGCGCTTGGCCAGCTGCACGGCACGCGCGATCAGCTCTACCGCCTGCTCCGCCGTCACGCCCAGGTGCTCCACGAAGCCCTCCACCGACGCCTGGTAAGTGTTCGTTATTACTAAATCTGCTCCCGCTGCAAAATAACCATAAAACACGTTTTATAGCCGCGAACAGTCATAACGTTGGCCGCATTAATCACATTAACCACAGGTCGATGTTTAATGAAACCAAATGAATCCCAAGATTAATGTCTTTAACCATGCTACCGATATCTCCATGCTTTTCCCGCCAACGTTAATTAATAGTCCACATACTCCAAAGTCGGTAGGTATTAGCAAACTAGTTCGATAAATATGGCTGAAGTTGAAGTTCGTTAGTATTACGGACTGTGAGCGGGGTGCGGCTAAGAGGCGTAAACAATTAATATTATTAAAACTTAGTAATGCAACACGAGCCCGGCTTGTTCAGTATTACGGAAGCGAGGTCGGCAAAGGAACCGTTCTCTGTCGAAGAAAATAATTATGTAATAATAGAAGACGGCGCACGGCTTGCGAATGGAAAGGTATTAGACAGACAAGGTGATTAATGGCAACAACGCTGTGTATCCGGCGTTGTAGTTTGTATACGAGGCGCCTTCGGCGGTCCCGAGCGCGATGCGCCTCCTTCCGCCTCCGAGCTGTACTATGCAAATGTGAAGTAGTTAGTAGATGTAGGAGAAATAGCGGCATCACTAGCCAACTTGCTACAGCGTCAATCATAATAATCACAGCGGAGCAGCTGCGACTCACCTACCGGCAAAATATGTGTGCTTGGAACTTTATGGATTTCCTTCATACTCTGTCGATAGTTTACGTAAAACTATATTATACATGTTAGACTGATAATGAATGTTATTACTGTGATAGGTATCTACTACAGCATACAGTCAATAATAGCCATGTACGCACATCTGAACATTGTGTTCGGTAGTGATAGTAGAGACTGTTATCTTATGTCCGGCGCTCTCGACGAGACGCGAGTGCAAAGCGTTCATGTTTCCACAAAGTACGCGGTCATATTTTATATTTTTTTCACATCATATCTTCTATAAGAGGCACCAAAGCAAGGCAGTAGGCTTTTCCCTCCAGGGAGTTATTTGCTTGCAGACACTTTTCAGCTTTTCCTTATGAAAAGAAACGGTCCGTTTTGTGGCGAAGAAAAGCGCTTTCAGAGGACGATGACATGAGACGAGGTCGCACTCTCGCTGTCAGATGTATGAACATGACGAGCTAAAAGCGACCTAACGTGTAATTCGTCAAAACACGCATGTACACTTGTACTTAGCCGCAACGTTTTGCGCCTTTAGAAAGTATTTGTGTAACTTCGCGGTCGTTTGCAGTTTTTGTTGATCTATGTTTTGACTCATCCAAACGTGTCGGAAATAACTATTGCCACCTAGTTATTAGTACTTGTATGTATTAGTAGTATTGTGTAGCTATCTACCAATGTGAAAGTTATTCCGTAATACATGCAGTTGTAGTGTAGTTTTCTGTTTATTTAATTTAGTTGACACGTGTCTGCCCATCACTTTAGCAAGATGGCGCGCACTCTGCCACGTGGCATACTTAAAGCACTAATCTATTATTATAATGATAGTAATTCTATTATTAAGACACGTTCGTCGAAGAATACTTTATTCTCGGAAATCTGTTACATTTTAAGCAAATAGGAGCACCTCTGCCTTTATTATGTAGCTAGGTACATCGCTAGAATTCTGTATTCCGCGTGCACAATGCCCGCTTCATTAGGTAATTTATCTTTCGAGGGAAATCTGTTTCAAAATAAGGCTATACAAGTAAAATTTCAAAATTTAGACAACCCCCGATACATTTTTATTTCATGCTACATAATTTATCTAGTACATAGTAGATACGCTTCGATCGGCAATCTATTGAACACGTAAATATGACACGATATATTGCGAAAACACCCCGATTCAAACAGTAAAACGCCCATAACTTTTGAACGGCTGAACCGATTTAATTCAAACATAGCTAAGAACAATCTCGACAAAATCACCTATCAAACAAAAAAAAACTAAATCAAAATCGGTTCATCAGTTTATAAGCTATGATGCCACAGACACACACACATATACACAGCAACACATAATATGATTAATTTTACACAATATGATATACATACATTAATTGATTGATTACATTAAACACAATATGATTAATTTTACCTCTTAAGAAGTCGAGATGGGTGTTAACAACCTCTTCGGGGTGTGTGTAGAGGAAGCGCGCGCTCCAGAGAGGGTCTCCGTCGATGACGTGCCCCACATGGCAGGACAGCTGCGTGGAGAACCCGCCGTCCAGCACCACGATCTGTGGTGGCTCTGGACCCACGCCGTTCGTCGGTGTCATTCTTCAAATGAAGCTGATCTGAAAATATATCACGGTTTGTATTTAAAGACTGTAGATATTGTTAATTCTTTTGCAATTTTGAATAAAGTGGGGTTTATACTTCATAAAAATCCGCCAGAGAATTGTGAGGAAAATTTCAAAGTGAATCATAGTAAAAGTTAGGCTCCGATTGCTTGCTAAAGCTGAGTTGCAAAAATTCTCGCAAAGCGCTCCGGGTAAAGCGGGTAGTGTCCAGCGCTCTTTGAAACTTGCTGGAACTCATTGAACCGTGGCACCAGATAGGATATGTATTCGTAAAATAGCTATATACCAGTATCCCGAGTGAATATGGTGCATATCAGATCGTGCTGTAATGTGTCGTGTGCAGTCGACTCTGCGCAGGTACGGACGACTATCGGCGTTGATTAACCTTCATCGCTCCGTTTCCATACAAAGGCGTTCATCAATGTAGATGCTGAGGGGAATTGGAACGTGTAAACACTGTGGCCATTCCGCAGTCGCCGATAGGACAATGTAAGACGAGTGCTAGTGCACCTATATGCATGGCATACGAAAACTAGTGCAAAAAAACTAATTACAATAAAGAAAAGAACCACTAAGAATCACTCCACAAGATACACGTTTTCCACACCATTTTATACCAGAGAGGTAGAAAACAAAGTTATATTACGAGCGATTCTGCAATTTGAATTTATGAGGGATTCTCTTCAACATTTGGAAAGCTAACGAGAAAATCTAATACATTGTAAACATTTCCCACCAAACGACAATAGACAGTTACCACCTGTCGGAAGCATAACATTTATTTATATACAAACTAGCTGACCCCCGCGGCTTCGCTCCCTTCAACTGGCTATCTATCTACCTACCACTACCTACCTACACTACAAACAAATAAACAAACTCTTCAGCTTTATAATATTCCTTCGCAAATGAACAGATTTGATTACCATAAAAAAGGTTTATAGTGAGTCAATTTTAAAAGATAGACATATTCTGACAGACTTTTTTTTAGACGCACGCAACGGAAGCTCTCAAAAAGTAATAATTTTGCCCGTTTTTGCAACATTTTTCATTTATCGCTCTTATTGGTCGTAGCATAATTTTATAAAGCCTTTAAATGGACTATCCAACACAAATAATTATCAATTCCAACCAGTAGTTCCTGAGATTAGCGCGAACAAACAAACTCTACAGCTTTATAATATTAAGTATAGATGTACCAAGCACTTCTAGTAACACACATTCCTTCTTGTAATTAACTTTTCCAGGAATCGCTACGAAGCAAAATAAGTTTCTCAAGTTATAACTTCGTTCCCTACTATCACGGCATCGTTCATTTTATTAATTACCCAGAAACCGCGATAGGAATCCTAATTAGCATGCAATATGTAAAACAATACGCTGCTTGTTAAAAATACTGGAGTGACGATTGTATTACGTTTTTGTTCCTATAATATAACATTAGCTACCTTCGGAACATTATACAGCCGCCTACATTGAAGGGTTTTCAACCAATAAGATAGGTGAGTTGATTTACGAGACTTTCCGGTAAATAAGGCGGTACAACTTTGAACTTTTTTGTTTACAATCAGTCTAACTTTTTCCAGGCCTGAAGCTAAAGTTCACCTTGCATCGAAGGTTCGTTTATTGAACTTTAGCGGTTGGGGCCACTCAATAGTTTTACGTCACTTAGTCGCCTCTTACAACACCGATCAAATTTACTTTTAATTTACGAAGCTACGAGGCTACGAGCTACATTATAACTAAAGCGTCGCGCGCGGTGAGTGAATCATTTGATCTGCTACGCCAAGTCTCCGTGCACAATAATATTGCAAAACGAGCAGTGTTTACGTTTTGCGTAACTTGTCATCGCCGTTGTAATATTAATAATGTCTTCGCGGCCTAATCCGCCCGCAAAAACTGAACAAACGTTATTGATACCGAGTGCTAATGTGCAGGAATCTGACATAGCATCGGATTGCGTGGGCTCGGACCATGACTGTGGAATTCAGCCAAAGATTACACGTCGTCTGAAGCGCAAATTTGACGACCCTGCGCTCCGTGAAATAAAAGACATGCTGCTCGATGTACAGCTTCATCAAAAGAACCAAACTATAAAATTTGAGGAAGAAATGAAGAGGATGACGCAACAAAATAACGAAATTATGCAGTCAATTCAACACATGACGAATAAATATGATGATGTTTTATGCCAACTTCAACGAACAAAAGAAGAAAATACTGTTTTCAAGAATCAAATGAGAAAGATGGAGCAAAAGATTGATCTACTCGAAAGGAACTCCAAGGCGTCAAGTTTGGAACTAAGAAACGTGCCCGAAACCCAGTCCGAATCAAAAACTACTCTAATTAACATAGTAAAAAATGTTGGTGGTGTACTAAATGTTGAGGTGCTTGATAAGGATATTCGGAATATTTACAGACCCAAGAAAACTCAGAGCAAATCTACTCCCATAATAGTAGAATTTTCCACGAATTCTCTCAAGGAAACTATCATAAATGCATCTAAAACTTTTAACAAAAACAATAAAACTGATAAATTAAACACCACACATCTGAAGATAAGCGGCGAATCAAAACCGATCTTTATAGCAGAGTCTCTCACCACCTATGGAAGATACCTATATTACCTGGCTCGTGAATATGTGAAAAATATTAAGGGCGCAAGCTGTTGGACCTCATATGGTAAGGTATATATACGCCAGAGAGAAGGAGGTCAAGCTTTACTAATTGCCAAAGAAGAAGACGTGACTAAACTAAAACCTCAATGACTAATCCGCTTACTACTACAATCACGCTCTGTTGCTGCCAAGATCCGTTTTGTATATTGCGACAAAGACTGGGATAGCACCCAGCTGGGGATTTTTATAACTTTTACAGAATATTTTACTATTACTTTTTATAATGTTTACCTCATAAAAATTTGTAACTTACATCCAACTTACTCACCAATACACAAATACTACATTTCTTTACAAACTCACACAACTCGCACCCATATAAACCACACTACTCTACTTACCTACACTGTGACTTATTACAACATTTATATTTTTTCATTATTTACTTATACACGACTTCTACAGGTACATGTTATAATAATGCAATTACTTCATCTTAGTCAAATCCATAATCTCAATCGTATTTACACAGTATTTCTAATCTTATCACGGAATATGCAATATTTTTGGCGCCTGATAATGATCTAATGCGTAACTAACTGCCTCGCCTCATCTAGAATACAAGTATCATATATTAATAATTATCCTAAATGTATTTTAAAAGCAAAATTTGCACCCATGTTATCTTCACTACATCCTAATGCGCGTAAAATTCGTTATCACTAATGATATAATAGGAGACATTGACCAATTTGATGTATCTGTTCCTGTTACATGCGAACCCGAGGAATGCATTTCATACTTAAAATATCCAGGACAATAAATAAAAGTTCTACAACAAAATATTCGCAGTCTGAACTGCAATTATGAAGAGTTACATGTTCTGCTTAAAAGACTAAAACTCTCGTCTGACATCATAGTGCTCTCTGAATGCTGGCTATCACAAGTTATTACGTTACCATTACTACAAGGCTACAGTTCATACAAAACTAATAACAACTACAACCAGAATGATGGTGTAGTTGTCTATACAAACAATAACCTCGAATGTACTGTGGAGGAACCTAATCTGCTGGAAGCGAACTGCTTAATGATTAAAATTAAAGAACATACTGTGGTAGTTGCAATTTACAGACCTCCTAGTTTTAAATCTCCCGATGTTTTCTTGAATTCACTTCACACAGTATTAGAAAAAAATTCATTATTTAAGAATGTTATTATTGTTGGCGATATAAATATTGATCTCTTAAGTGCCAATCATATTACCACCGCGTACTTAGATACCATTAACTTCCATGGATTACTTCCTGCCATTAATGCTGCAACCAGAGGTAAAGCGTGTCTGGACCATGTTATAATAAAAACGTGCATAATACATTTTCTCTGTGCACTAGTATTACTGACCACGAAGCCGTATTATTTTGTATGAAAAACGACACTACTAAGGATAAACCAATTAAATTAAAATTAAACTATAAAATTGACAATGAAAAACTAAAATCAGACTGCCAGAATTGCACTTTTGACGCTATATATCAAGAAACTAATTTAAATAACGCCATGAATAATTTCATTAATATAATAAAACAATTAATTATTAACATCACAACAATAAGAATTACACCTAGAAATAAATTAACAATTAAGCCCTGGATATCCGTTGGTAAGCTACGATGCATTAGAACAAGGGATAGAATGCATAAAAAATTAAAAACAAATGTAAATGACACCATACTAAAGTATTTGAGATACCGCAATCATTGCAATAACTTGCTCAAAAAACTCAAAAAGCAATACCAAAAAGATCAACTTGATATGTTGAAAAATAATTCAAAAAAGCTCTGGTCTACCATAAAATCAATAACTAACAACCGTAAACAAAACCAAATACCACAGCAGCTTCTGTCTATCGAAAAAGAACCCATGGATGCGATCAATAAAACAAATAAGTACTTCTCAACCGTAGGCAAACAATTAGCAGATATGATACCTTCACATATTCCCACGTTCAAGTCAGTAATTAAATCTACACTAAATTCCTTCGTTCTTTTACCCACTGACAACGAAGAAGTTGAAAGGACGATCAAAAACTTAAGAAGTGACTGCGCTCCTGGATGGGATCAAATAAGCGCTGATGCTCTAAAAACTACATGTGAAACCATCACGCCAGTACTTGCCAACCTAATAAACCGCTGCTTTGAGACCGGAATATTTCCTGCCGCGCTGAAAAAAGCCGTGATACACCCAATACATAAGGTGGGAGACAAAGGCAGTGTCAATAATTACAGGCCAATTGCAATATTAACAACATTATCAAAACTATTTGAACGCATAATAAATAAAAGGCTCACCAAATCCCTAGAGGAACGTAATCTTTTCGCTGATACGCAATACGGATTTAGATCTAACCGCTCAACAGACAGTGCTGTACTTGACCTTGTTAACTTCTTGGTGAGTAAACTAGACAACAAAAAAAATGCTTTACTATATTTCTTGACCTTGCAAAGGCATTTGACACTGTATTTGTTCCCCACCTGGTGCAAAAACTTGAAAACCATGGTATTAGAGGGGTCCCGCTGGCATTGCTAACAGACTATTTAAAAAATAGAACCCAATGCGTAAAAATCGGAGAATATATCAGTAATGAATTACCAGTCGACTTTGGCGTGCCACAGCATACTGGATCCTACCCTTTTTCTTTGCTACATAAACGAACTTTGCACTCTTGAAATTCCAAACTGCCGCATATTGGCATATGCTGATGACACTGCGCTTACTTTTTTCTCTGACTCGTGGGATGATCTTTATAACTTTGCACAAAACGGGTTCAATACAATATTTCACTGGTTACTGTCAAACTCTCTCTCCTTGAATGAGGAAAAAACTAAATACATTGTCTTCTCAATGACAAAACGAAATAAACCTCTTAACCATTTAGACAAGATTTATGCACATAAATGTAACTATCCAATAGTAATTTTAATCTTAGTTTGAGCATGATTTAAAATATTTATTTTGTCACTACTATTATAAACAAGCGTCAACAATGGGACTGACTTCTGTAACACAGGTTTTTACCTAGCTCAGATGTCAGGGCTTCAATTATTCTGGTGTATACAATTTATTTGTCAATAAACTATTTGAAATATTTGAAATTTGAAATATCCTCCTACTCCAAACTGCACTTGTCCTAACATAAATTCAACTGAATCCTATACCCTAGACGCAAACCAAAGATAATATAATACTACAGTACAGATACCCAATCCCATACAAAGAAATGTCACCTCCTTAAGTCGGGCTATTGGTCGGGCTATTTTTTCTTTCACCATATTTTTAACAGGCGGCAGCACCAGTGACTCTTTAATAGCCCGAGACTGTGGTTTTCTAACGCCATCTAGTAGTTTGCCTAGATACTAAATCATATGGCAATTTGAGCGAGGAATCGTATCATGTAGGTACTCAGAGACGTTATTTGCCAGTTGTCTTGTCCTTGAACGCTTACTTCGTATTCGTAATAATAACATTAGGTATGTTCGGTTCGGGACAGACTCCGCTCAGACCGCGGTAACTTCTTAAATCTAAGTGGTCGCATTGTGTAGCGAATTTCACAATATTCATGAATATTCCAAATCAATCAAAACTATAGAATTCGTTGTAGAATTAAATGTTGGTAGTTAGCTTGCTTCCGCGGCAATGAATGAAAGACACGAAGTAGGTACCTACTTCATGTCATTTTATTATTCACTATAAGGGTTATCCTTTTTTACCCGGCTGCAAGGAAAGGGTTATGTTTTTCGCGCGTATCTTGTATGTAAGTATGTGTGTAATATTCTTTATTACCTCGTATCTTTCAAACCACATGACGGATTTTTATAATTAAGACATCGTTAGATAGGTCTTGGCCACCCAAATATTCTTAGATAAGTGCCATTAAAAAAAATGGCGGATTTTGGGCTCCATATTGTAGAGGTTGCAATTTTTTATCTTCGTAACCCGTCGAGTGGGGTATCAAAATGAAGGGCTTTTAGTGGTGATTACAAAAATACATACCACGTATATGTTTAAAACAATTTATAAAAAAAAAATACTTAAAAGTTGTAAATAAATCAGGCAGTTCGCGAATATGTATCCTCCGACTTCATATCTAGTTATTTTCTTGTTTACAGCTTTTTAGTTCGCTTTTTAAGCAGTCGGGTGTTTGATTTTTAAATAAGCTTTTTTATTTTAGGTTGGTACTTAGATATATAAAGAACAAGATGTTTTTACAATAATGATTACTTTTAATACTTTAGTTAGGTACGCAGCATGGCAGTACCTACCCTACCCCTCACCCCCGCTGTCACATGAAATTGCTAGCGCGTAGTGGCTCACGAAGTGTTTCGAGCCGTTATTAAGTTTGAATCAAACTGTACCTACTATGCGACGCGTAAACTCGGACAGCAATCGGCACACGCGTCGCGTTATCTCTTATTTTAGTACCCGTGCGATTTGAGTAGGCCCTAGCGCGATACGAGTCCTGTTCCAGCGAGGTATCTAGTTAATTCGACGTGTAAACAAGCATCACAAAAAAGTGATTTTAAATAATAGACCAAAACTAATATTTGAAATTACGCCTATAATAAATAATATCTTTTAAATTACGCCTATAATAAATAATAACTATCCTACAAAATGAATCTTACGATGGATATATGGTTTAGGACAAATTGTGAAACACGCCATCTATTGCAAAAAACTCAAAACAAAACGAAAAGTCGATAGCTACTTTCAACTAATTTAACATACAAAGTCTTCACTTATTTTTTTTGTTCAAAAAACCTGATTAATGAGTGTAAATGGATAAATTAACATTAAAAAAGCAAGTTTTGATTTTTACTAAACTTATTTCAGCCTGAATCTGCTGTTAAACATTTTTAATTGATTGTTACTTTCACATTTGTTACCTATGCTGCCATCTATGATCTTTTTTTAATACTAATTATAATTTGTATGAGTTGATACCCCATGACGCAAACTATATGTACCTACAATCAGCAAAGAAAGTGTTAACAATATACCATGATTGAAAAAAAACAAGGTTTGAATAAAATATTTTTGTTATAGAACAATCGAGTTTCATTGTTGAACCCTAATTAATGACCTACATAATATCTATACTCTAGGATACCATCGTGTCACAATTTTGCTCCATTTGTCTTTTCCTCTCACCATATGCCCTGCCCATCTCCATTTAAGCCTTCTAATTTTGCACTTTATGTCTATAACCTTCGTTTTGCTTCTTATTACACGGTTTCTCAGTCGGTCTGACTTTTTCACATTCATCATGCTCCTTTCCATTGCGTATTGGCATGATGCAAGTTTGCTAGTCATGTTTTGTGATAAGGACCATGTTTGGCTGCCGTACATGAGAACTGGTAGTATGCAAGAGTTAAATAGTTTGCTTTTGATATTCATAGGAAGGTTTTTATCTTTCATAACCTCTTTCAAACCCCAGTACCTTCTCCAGCCATTGGTTATTCTTCTTTCAACTTCTTTGCGCATCGGATTATCATCTGTTATTAGCTGTCCCAGGTAAATATATTCATCTGTATAATCAATTTGGTTGTTTCCTAAGTTTATGGTAATTCTCTCACCGTTTGTCATTACTCTTGTTTTTTCCGGGTTGAGTTTTAACCCTACCTTCTCGCTTTCCGTTGCTAGTTCGTTTATCATTTTTGTTATGTCTTCCGAGGATTTCGCAAATAACACAATATCATCTGCGAATCTCAAGTGAGTCAATGAGACACCGTCTACATTGATACCGAGATTTTCCCAATTTAGGCCTCTGAATATTGATTCTAGTACAGCCGAGAAAATTTTTGGTGACAGGGGATCTCCTTGTCGTACGCCTTTTCCTACTCTGAAAGGTTCGCCTTTCCTTTCTAATTGGATTCTCGCAGTACTCTGGCTGTAAACATTCTTTATTAAGCGGATGTATTTGTGTTCAATTCCTTGTTCTTTTAATGACTGCCATATCTTTTCGTGAAACAAAGAATCGAATGCTTTGCTATAATCGATAAATGCGATGTAGTAGGTACATTGGTATTCTTTATATTTCTCCATAACTTGGCGTACTACATGAATGTGGTCGATCGTTGAATAGTCTTTACGAAAACCCGCCTGCTCGATGGGTTGGTGTTCGTCTAATATTTTTTCAATCCGATTAAGTATGATCTTGGCAAACACCTTGTATATGTTGGACATAAGGCTGATAGGGCGGTAGTTCCCAATATCATATTTGTCTCCTTTCTTATATAGAAGAATAATGTTTGATTCTGTCCATTGGCGTGGGATAATTTCGGTATTTAATATCTCGTTAAACATGTCAGTGAGGACTGGTGTTATAACTTCTTTGCTTTCTTTTAGGATTTCGTTGTTTATACCGTCGGGTCCTGGTGCTTTGTCTCTCTTTTGACTATCTATAGATTTTGTTACTTCTGTCTGAAGGATGTTAGGGATATTTGAGGTTTCCCCTAGTTCGTTTTTGTCCCGAGCGGTGTCGTGTTCATATATTGTTTTGTAATAGGATGTGGCGATTCCTAATATGTTTGTCCTGTGGTGGTTCCATTCTCCGCTGTCATTTTTTATTTTTGCGATCCAGTCCTTTGAATTTGTTAATTCCTTATAAGCTTTTTTAACACCTCCCGTTTTGGCTACATGTTTTTCGATAATTTCCATTCTACTCTTTTTCCTATCCGTTCTTATACTTTCTTTGATGTCTTTACTAATTTTCGCTAAATGCCTTCTTCTGTCTTTTACTTCTTTTGCGTTGATTAGCTGGTTTCTTTGCTCTAGTAATTTCATGGTATTAGTTGTTAGCCATTTTCTCGGTTCAGATCTGATCTTAGCAATGTGTCGTAATTGAATTTTAATAGTATTCTCTATCCAGTTGTATTTTTCCTGAGTTCCCACGGTCTTTGTGTTCTCTTTGAAGTCTGTGAATTTATCTCTTAGGGTGACTACTAGTTGCTCCATTTGATGCTTGCTGAGCTTACCAATTGCTAGTTCCTGTCTCGGCCTAGGTTTCTTTGGTTGAACTATTTTTATTTCAGCTCTGATCAGTTTATGGTTGGTATTGAAGTTAAATTTGTTAATGACGTCAAAATTTGTAAAGCAGTTGTTTGTATTGGTCATTATAAAATCGATTTCATTCTTTGTTTTCCCATCTGGTGAAATCCATGTCCACATTTTCTTTGTGTTTTTTTTGTATACTGTGTTTAAAATGGTTAAGTTATTTTCTAGTGTGAAGTTTATAAGTTTTTCTCCATTCCTACTTCTAATTTTATTACTGTAGGTGAATGGTCCTAGTACTGTCTCTTCTCCTGGGCGCTTAGCTCCAATTTGGCCATTGAAGTCTCCCATGACTATTAGATTTTTGTGGGCATGTTCTTGAATAGTGGTATTTAAGTCAATGTAGAATTTCTCAATTGTTTCCAGGTCCGATTGTTCTGTTGGTGAATATATTTGTAAAATAGACCATGAATCTTTATATCCCGGTAACTTCAAATTCATCATTGCTATGCGCTCCGAGATTCCAATAAATCCTTCTATCGATTTTTCAAGGTATTTTTTGACGATGAAACCAACGCCATGGTGGCCTGGCGTCGTTCCAATATGGTACAGTAAGAAGTCTGGTTGAGAAATAATTCTTTCTCCCATTCGTCTTACTTCACTGAGGCCGACGATATCCCATTTAATTTGTTTTAACGCATTTGTTAGTTCTATAAGATTTTCTTCATTTTTCAGCGTGAGTACGTTAAGGGCTGCGACGTATATTTTTGTTTCTTTGTAGTTGTTTCTTTGTGTTGTTGGAGGGTTGTGGTCTTTATCCCCCACGAGGACCAGTCGGCTTGGGGGAAAACGTATTTTTTCACTTTGTTTGTTTTCGTAGTTTGTTTGGATTTTCCGTTTACCGGTTGGTTGCTATTGTTTATTGGGTGTAGGTTTGTTGGTAAAAGAGTTCGATCTGGGTCTCATTGCATCGAAGGCATTTATCCTGTTAACTTTGGCAGAGCATAGGATTTGCTGTTTTCTGGGTTGAGTTTTGGAAGGTGACGGTGAGGTAGTTGGTTCCCTTTTCCTTTTTTCAGTGTTGGATTCTTTGACTACCAGTTTGTCGTAAATCAGAAGAGCTGTATTTCCCTTTTCTCTCTCTTCCTTCAACTGTGGTAGCAGTGCTTTCCTTTTCTCCAAAACTTCCTTCGAGTAATCCTCCGATACATAAATGTTCTTAAATCTCTTTTTATTCTTCATAATTTCATCTTTTTTCCATGCATTTATAAAAGAACATAGCACCGGTCTTGATTTATTCTGAACTGTATTTTTTCCCAAGCGGTATAATTTGTTTATTTCGGATTGCTCTATATTTATGTTAAGGTCTTCTTTGAAGGTCACCTTGATACTTTTAAATAGCTCCGATGTCGAGTTTTCCCCCTCTTCCAGCCCGAAAATAATTATGTTGTTACTTTTCTTTTCTCTTTTCAAATATTCCATCTCTTTCTCTAGATCACTAACTTTTTGTTTTAATTGTTCATTTTCTTCAATAATAGGGGTAAGTTTTTCATCCATCCTATCCATTAAGTTTTTAGTAAGTGATTCAGTTAGTTCAGCTGTTTGCTTCTGCATTTCTTTCTTCATATTGTCAAATAATAGTTGAAATTGTTCCTCCATATTTTTGCAAAGTGACGTGGAATGGAACGTAGTATAAATGGTAGATATTATTTTTCATGTACTAGCAACACTGAAGTTAATGCCAACTTAACAAACTGACATTAAGTATTTTATTTGGCAGATTTTGTACTTGAATGTTCTAACCTCAAATGTTGTTGTGAATTTTTCTTCTGCACTTTACTGGATAGATCCTGTTAATATCCCAGAGCTGTATTTCTTCTGAGTCCACCGAAGTGCTAATTATGTGGTTTATAATAGTGTTGACGACTAAAACACCTTATAACAATTTTTTTAAAACGATATGTTACGGATAGAATCACAGTGATGTTTACACTCCAACTACCGGAAACGGAATGCAAAAGGAAAAGAGGTAGACCACAAAAAAGATGGGATGACGACTTAAGACAAGTGGCAGGCGTCACATGGAACAGAGTGGCTCAAGAAAGACATGAGTGGAAAAGGTTGGAGGAGGCCTTTGTCGACTGGCAAACAGATCTACAGAAAATAAGTAAAATTCAAATAAGAGACTAGATTAGGTTTACATTAAATTTAAGTTTTCTATGTATCATATGATTGTAACTAATATGGATCTGAATAAAAGGCTATATTATTATTATTATTATTATTATAATATCTATACTAATACTAATAATAATATTATAAAGAGTTAAAGTTTGTGAGTTTGTGACGTTGTAAGGGGTAATCTCTGGATCTACTGAACCGATCTTGAAATATCTTTCACCAGTAGAAAGCTACATTATTCCTGAGTGTCATAGGCTATAATATATTTCCAAAAAAATTAGAGACCCTTATGAAAATTGTAATAATGTAACCCAAGGTAGCAAAATGATGCCTGTAAAATACATTATTTGGCGTGCGCTGAGGAAACTATTGATGATAGATAAAAGTTTGTAGGTAGGTAGGCAGGGTAGCCAGGGTAGGTAGGGTAGGCACGGTAGGCACGGTAGGCAGGGTAGCCAGGGTAGCCAGGGTGACCAGGATAGCCAGGTTAGCCATGGTAGCCATGGTAGCCAGGGTAGGCAGGTGTTGGCCAGGGAAGCCAGGGTAGCAAGGGAGGCCAAGGCAGCCAGGGTAGCCAGAGTAGCCAGGGTAGCCAGGTTTGGGGTAGGGTAGCCAGGGTAGCCAGGTTTGGGGTAGGGTAGCCAGGGTAGCCATGGTAGCCAGGGTAGGCAGGGTAGGGGCAGGGTAGCCATGGTAGCCAGGGTAGGCAGGGTAGGGGCAAGGTAGTCAGGGTAGCCGGAGTAGCCAGGGAAGCCAGGGTAGCCAGGTTGGCCAGGGTAGCAAGGGTAGCCAGAGTAGCCAGGGTAGCCATGGTAGCCAGTTTAGCCATGGTAGGCAGGGTAGGGGCAAGGTAGCCAGGGTAGCCAGAGTAGCCAGGGAAGCTAGGGTAGCCAGGGTGGCCAGGGTAGCCAGGGTAGACAGGTTTGGGGCAGGGTAGCCAGGGTAGCCATGGTAGGTAGGTAGGTAGGTAGCCAGATGACGGGAGCGAAGCCCCGAGGGTCAGCTAGTATACTAATATTATATGGACGTAAAGTTTGTGAGTTTGTGACGTTGTAAGGGGTAATCTCTGGATCTAATGAACCGATTTTGAAAATTCTTTCTCCAGTAGAAAGTTACATTATTCCTGAGTGTCATAGGCTATAATATATTTCAATAATAATAAATAAAAAAAAAAATATCCTTATGAAAATTGCAATATTGTAACCCAAGGTAGCAAAATGTTGCCTGTAAAATACATTATTTGGCGTGCGCTGAGGAAACTATTGATGATAGATAAAAATTTGTAAGTAGGTAGGTAGGGTAGCCAGGGTGGCCAGGGTAGCCAGGTGGGCCAGGGTTGCCATGTTAGCCAGGGTAGGGGCAAGGTAGCCAGGGTAGCCTGGGTGGTCAGGCTAGCCAGAGTAGCCAGGGTAGCCAGGTTTGGGGCAGGGTAGCCATGGTAGGCAGGGTAGGGGCAAGGTAGCCAGGGTAGCTAGGGAAGCCAGGGTAGCCAGGTGGGCCAGGGTAGCCATGGTAGCCAGGGTAGAGGCAAGGTAGCCTGGGTGATCAGGGTAGCCAGAGTAGCCAGGGTAGCCATGGTTTGGGGCAGCGTAGCCATGGTTGGCAGGGTAGTTAGGGAGGTAGGTAGCGAGATGACGGGAGCGAAGCCCCGAGGGTCAGCTAGTGAGTGAATAAATCAAAAGCTGACCGGTTATAATGATGTCGAAACAAAACTTGCCCACGCAAATGTTTCCCCTGCAGAGCTTCTGTAGGTACATCAGATAATTACTAATTTGGAAATTGAGAGAATCAACTGCGGCTAGCTACACACCGACTCACACGTGAATAATGTGTGAAGTGCCTTGAAAACACTGGTCCGAGCGTGTCGGACATGAAATACATGATGCGGAACCCACTCACCAGGCGAATACATCGAACGTCAAGCGTTCACCGCAATTACTTATGGGTCAGGTAAACAAAGGTAGCTGTAGGCTCCAATACTTAATTAAATAGGTACCTACGTTTTTATTAAACAAACTGTCCGGCTTCCGATCACGGCAAAAGGTTAGGAAGGGTGGAAGTAAGTACCCACAGTCATCGACACAGTCTGTTTAAAGTTCCAGAAGAGTTACAAGAATGATATTTTTTTCGACAAGTTGGTCGACAATGAATTTTCAAGAGCTGTAACTTTATTCTTAGGGGCCGTAAATTTGTACCTTTTTATTATAATTGTATATAATATAACTGGCTACATTATGTAGTATTTCGTTTTTGTTCAAATAACTTAACTTCTTATTATTTTTATGTTTTGGTGTTTTATTTGAAGTAAGTACCTACAGTCAGCGACACTAGTCTGTTTAAAGTTCCAGAAGAGTTACAAGAATGCTTTTTTTCAACATTAACCCCTTTTTTTAACAAAATGATGGATACATATATCTTATGATATACAGCTATACCCATAGTTAGGTAGTTTTGCTTAAAGAAAGTAAATAGCTTCTACAATATCGAAACAAAAAAAAATCTGCTTTATTCCTCAAATTTACACTTCACTGATGACTGTAGGTATTTGATTTTCCTTAATAAACGGTTTATCGTTATTTCCGATGCATGCAGATGTCTCCATATCAAGTGGTTGGTCACCCATCCACGTACCGACCTTTTCAAGCGTAGCTTAATCTAATTAATCGATCGACCCCTGCGTCTGTTATATCTATTTCGTCTACGAGATAGGAGCACCCATTTTGTCTACCATTAGGTAGGTATCTAGTATTTCTTTTAAGTTGTTTTAATAAAGGTTGAATTAATGTTGAAACACGGTACGTACCCGTCGCCGTCGCATATCGGGTACATTTCCAACGCCCCTATTTCTTAAGTCAGCACTTGCCTGTCTTGGGAATCGAACTCAAGAACTCACTAAACTGAAATAAATTACATTCATGGCTGCGGTAATGTGCACGAAAAGGCTTTGGAACGAATGAAAATTCATATCTCAAGAGAGAAATGAGTGACCTTGTTACCGCGTGGCACCGTTTTGGTACACTTTGGTACCTACTGACGGTTACTTAGTTACTTTTAGCTAAAAGAAGTCGATCCAATTAGCCGGTCATTCATCTTCTAGCTGATAAAATTGCCGGAATGTTTTTATTTCTTCTGTAGCAACTGCAAACGAGCGTCGCGAACGCTTCGGCAACTCGGCATGACCAACAACAAACGCTACCATTTTTAATTTAATTTTCAATTTACTGTTGGAGGCGGCACCTTCCCACTTCTGCATACCTACCTCTTCGTACATAAATAACGACGTGTTTGAAGTCAAGAATTAAAAGTTCACGCTACCTCACTTAACGTCTGTTTATTTCGGACGGGAGCTTAATCGTTAATGAATGGGTAGGTAGGACCCGCGCTAATGCATTTCAGCAAGTCATTGAAAATATATTAATAACTTTTATCGATGATGTTTTTAATACCTGATTTATAACTTGGCATAAATGTCGACACCCACACTAATTACTTCGGCTATTTTAGATTATCTCCCCATAGGTACCTACCCACTTTCCCTTCTAATAATATCTACCTATCTATAACAGGATGGTTTAATTATTAAATTTAAAAAGCGTAGGTAGGTACCGGTTAAACGGGGTTACATTGAAATCTGGTTTAACTTTAAAACGAAACGCACCTCAATTTTCTTTTTTGACATGTCAGCCATGTTTTGCATCAACCTCATCGCAAGAATAAGTTTAAATGTAGCAGAAAAAAATAATTGTACAGTGTGAATTCATTAAAAATACATTTTAAATTGGGGTTACTTTATATTGCAATGAAAAAACAATGAGGTATCAAAGCACAGATAATATAATACTGTATCAAAGTAACCCCATTTTTATTTTAGCGTTCATTGGCTCGTTTTTTTTTTATTTCCTCCCAAACTAAGAAAAAAAAATGTTTGTATTAGGGAATATAAATCATTTGTGAAGTCGCCAACACTGCATTTTATTCATATTTTTCAAAATGTAATTGAAATAGTTATGTCAATTTTAATTTCATAATTAATCAATTTAACCTCGTGTTACGGTACCTATTGTGCAGGTACCTACTGTTACGCCGTAAAACGGATCAACTTTGTAACAAAATTCTAGGATAAAAAAAAAACAAGTCTGTGTAAAAAAGGAGATGAGTTTTTGTATTGGGGCGACCGACCGGAGCGAGTGTCTGATACTATTTGACCCCTCATGTTGGGGTTGATTTTCAATGAATAAACCCAGGTTTTAGGTACACTACCAGTTCAAGTCATTTCTCGCATCCATCACATTCATAAATTAAATTGAATCGTTTATTCAAGAATACCTATTAACTCAAGCCATTATTTGAGATTAACTTTGAGGACTTGTGTTCACTTTGTAGCGACATTTCAATTTCACAGACCGCAGTAAGTAATTTAAACTAAAGGAAGTAAGTTATAAATCGGAACACAAAGCGATATAAATGGCACCTGACTGACCAATGTATTTTCTCAACTACCTCCGAGGGTTATGTTTTCTTGATTCACCGGATTGATATTTATTTAGACTTCATGCACAAAAAGGTACAAAGGCGGACTTAATGCCTTAGGCATTCTCTACCAGTCAACCAAGGGTGGTGAAGAGATAACAAGGCAGGTGCATTGTTTAAACAATTTAACAAGAAAATAGTTGTTATTAACATACTAAAATAGGCAAAATACACGTACATATATATTGAATATAATACATACTTATATAAATTATATATTTATGAAGTAACAGAGAAGAAAGTGAGATGACTCTTCTTATTTGTGCTGAAAATAAAACCGCAATTTCCGCTTGAATGCAAACCGACTTGTAGCCGTCCTGATCTCGAGAGGGCTTCCTCTCGAGATCAGGACGCTTGCGTTCCAGAGAAGAATGGACTGAATATTTAAGGAAAAGTGAACAAAATCAGTAGTATGAGAAGGACAAAGCAAGAGAAGATTATTGGAAGAACGCAGATTCCGAGCATGTGAAGAACATAGATATTGGAATTTAGACATAAGATAGGAAGGAGTGGTGGGAGAATTGAGTAGGGTGAAGAGCGTGGTCAAAGCGCGTAAACTATATATTAATTATTGATATTGGTGTTTAGCTGAAATAAACAAAGAGTTAAAACTCTAGGAAACGGTTCTATAGATTGGTATCTGTGCCTTGGTGGGCCACGTTTGTCTAAAGTATATAAATATAGTTAGTGGATCGATATTCCAAAGATTAAAGCTTTCAAAGTAAAAATCCGTGGGTTGCCGTTAGACGTGACGTTCATCTACCTTTATTTTATCTATACTAATATTTTAAAGAGGGAAGATTTGAATTTTTGTATGTAACGAATAAACTTAAAAACTACTGGACCGATATCAAAAAATCTTTCACCGTTGGGAAGCTACACTATCCCCGGGTGACATAGGCTACTTTTTATCCCTGTATTTCCATGGGAACGGGCACTACGCGGGTGAAACCGCGAGGCGTCCGCTAGTTTTAAATAAAAATAAACAAAATCTTGCATAAAAATATTATTTGTTTTTTAGTTACATATTTAAAAATAGGTATACACTCGTAAATTACTTACAAATCTTACAATTTAGGTGATGGCACATACATTGTTTTAAATAATTATAGACAGTTCTTGATCAGGTGGTATTTTACAATCACATTTTGTATTATTTCCACGTAAAACAAACGCAGTAGTATGCGCTTGAGATCACATGGGATGCACCGGTGAATATATTCGAGAAAAAGCTGGCAACAATATTTTAACTGGGGGGTGACAGATGTATACACGTCATATACATCTGTCCCTTACTCGATATCAAAATAACCTTACTCTAAGAGCTTGTGGTCACCCCCCAGGCCACTTTTTAGTGCACCGCTTACTGGTTGGTTAAACGCAAATACATTAATGACGTTTAGTAATTAACTGCCAAGGAACTTTTAACCATAGTGCAGTCTACTCAGTGGCGTTGTTATTCTGCGCGTCGGGGTACTTGGCTTGGAAGCGACACCGGTCGCGCCAGCAGTGCACCTGGTTGCGGATGCGGGACACATCGGCCGCGTACGTGCGACAACACCCGCCGACGTACCGCACGCCCAGATCCAGCCACTCGTGGACGAAGACTTCCACTGCCTCGCACTTGTCGCGGTCTATCCACCTGCGATGTAAAAAAAATAGAAATAAGTCAACCATCTCTAGGAAGTAGGTTGGATTTTGTTCAGTGCTAAACTGATTCGCACAGCTGATAAATGATAAATGATTTTATTTCTGTAAGTTGGTTTATACAAACACTTTTACATGTCGAACATATTTTTTAAAACTAGATGATATTACAACTTTCATTTTTTTTTGTATTGGGGCGATATATAGTTTTTTTGTAAAATATTATTTGATTTACATATGCTATGTTAGTTATGAAGAAATTCCAGCCATCAATTTTTCTGTGTAAAAATATTTTTAAACATCCAAGTCGTTTTAGAGGAGTTTCCAAAAGCTGCGAAAAAATATCGTGTTGTTAATTATTTTTTTAAACCAAAACTATTAGTTACACGAAAAAACCTTGTGTTCAAAATTATGTACATGAATCAATAATGAATATATATTTTTTTCAAACCTTTTAACCTAGCCGTTACTAAGGAGTATGCTTTAGAAAGTTACCGTTAACGGCACTAAAGCGTATGTAGGCCCTTAATAAGAAACACCAGAAATAATACTCCACTGAATACTTTCTAAGTAGGCAGTATCGCCAATTCGTAGCTCTGGCTACGTCGTAGCAGCGTAGCACATGGTTGTGCTACAGTCTACGACTCTGCGTAGTCGCTGCTACAAACTGGCCATTATGCGGATAAAATGTGAAGCTGCTATTGTATTAGGTACACCTAAGCGTAGATTAGCTACAGCTCGCAGCCAGAACTTAAGTAGTCAAGATCTAATTTCATTAGCAGTTTCACCTCCATTAGAATTCGGAATCTTGTCAATTACATTCACTTGGGAATATACAACTTAACCGCAGATAACTTATCCTAGTCGGAAATCTTACCCTATTTGAGGGTTGTATTTTTCGCCCGAATTGGGGTAAACGATAAGCGGAATGGGGTCGTGTGGCCGGTCGTCGTTGAAACCTTTCACGAGGCTCGACACAAAGGACGGCGCGCAGCAGTTCACTCCCACGGCGACGAGCTGGTCAGGGTTCGCTTCCCAACATTTCTTAGCTACTTTTTGGAAGCTTTCGCCGTGAGCTATGCTTTGATTGTCCTGTAAAAAAAGAGAAGCATTAGTAAGTAATAGCAAATAAAATAAATAGTATCTGAGGGGAATTTGTTACCTTATTGCGACAGTAAATTGCAAAGATTTGGAAATAGACGGTACCTACTGTGTACCGTCTAAAATGTGGCGAAAATGTTTCGAAAGTGATTATCATTTCGTGAAACTTGTAAAAGTTCGCTAGATTAAGAATCTTACAGCGATAGCTATCTACTTGTAGGCTGACTAGCGAATAGGCTTTCTAGGTAAGTTGTTAGCAGCAGAGAGACTCTGGTAGTTAATAGCAGAGATTTTTAAAAAGAGCAAGCAAGACTTACGGGTGGCGATGCGCCATTAATAGGTACATGGTTGACATCCCACCACGCACTAAAGGTTTTGGTAATACTTTCATTATGCGTACAGCTAAGGAGTGGATTTCCCTGCTGGATTCTGTGTTTTCTGATATCTACAATCTAGGGGTCTTTAAATCAAGAGTGAATAGGTTACTTCTAGGCAAGCGTGTTTTACCGTCGACCACATCATCGCTTATCATCAGGTGAGATATTGGTCAAGCGCGAGCCTATCGAAAATAAAATGTAAAAAGAAGAGCTAGCAGCCGTACCTATATACTTTGTATTTTTAGTAAAAATATTGTATAAGACCGTTGACATGGTAATAGAATTATGTAAAATTGTTGTACAGGTAGGCACGTGTATTGAAAACAAAATGTTTTACTCGCAACAAAATTTTCCATCCAATCTTTTATCAAGGTGATCGGCTTTTTGTTCCCGATTCGTGCTATTCGTACGAACAGAATAACAAACTCCATTTGAATATTTTGTGCCTAGGTATTCACGGTGTGCAAACCCGCCGTATTCAGATATCTATATACAAAAATAAATAACCTTCCGCAGAACCCGCAGCCCCAACAGCGCCAGTAACGCAACATGTCAATACCATGCTTCCCACAAATCGATGAGTTTTGTTATTTTAGAATTTCAAAATTGATTTCCTACAGGATCGAGAATTTATCGAAGCTATTACGTGACTCATCGATCCCAAGCTTTGAATAGACGAGACTGGTTACGGCTGGTTTATGCTCTTTTACGTCTAATATGACAGGATTTTGAAATTATGCGGTTAATAATACCTGCATAGATAAATATTTCAGTTCACACCAATGATATTCAAAGAAACAGATACGTTATACAAAACAATATAAACAGTGTTCCGCGCAGCAGCGGCAGCACACATACATACTTTTCATTCATCTGACATTTCACTACAAGTCGAAAGGGATGGCTTGATAAAACCAACAAGAAAAAAAGAGACAGCTAGTGTTTGTCACTTGCGTGTAAATGTAAATAAACATTATTCTGACCACCAATGTTGTTATCTTTTTCTAACCTCCAAATAACAGAATCTTAGGAAAAACAATGAAATAAATTGAGGCGTATTGCGTACTTACATATGGTATGAGATCCCTTCTGTTTTATGTACTTTGGTATCATACTTGGTACAATTTCTAAATACACACGATGGCATTTTTTCATTTTGTTTTTGTTTCAACAAAGACTATCGCTCTTCGCCATGCGTGCAATAAACTAAAAACTAAAGGTCACAATTGTGACCTATTCGAGTCTTCACAATGCGCGCGCTCATAACATATCTGTTTATTTGAATATCATTGGTTCACACGCTTACCTTACAACTGAATGCTATCCAAGCCTTTATGTGAGGGAATTCTCGAAGAAGGTCGCATAACATTTCAGCTTCTTCTTGACAAGGGATCGTCTCCAACGCCAGTAGGTCGACTCCCGCCTCAACCAGCGCCTGAATCCGGGGTAGATGCCAAGCTCTCATGGTCTACAATACAAATACTAATGTTAATGATCATTTTATAAAATAACTAGCACTTTGTCCGCGACTTCGTTCGCGTGATTTCGTTAGGATAAATGACTCTCATAAGTGCAGTTAGTGTAGGCGACCAAATATATTAAGCTATTATTAAATCAAAAAAAAATGGGGTATCGTAGATATACAGAGTTTATTGGGTGGGGACTATTCGTTATTTCACTTAAAGAATAATACATTTTAGGTTACCGCCACAAAGTAAAATACTCCCCTATCTTAATAACCCTATTTTGCCCCGTTGAGGTTCGAGTTTTGAACAACCCAAATATGTTATTCACTCTTTACTTCTCTTTTTTATTTTTCGTTTATGTTAGTAAGATGCCTGACAAAATCTTTAACACCCCTTAACCCTATCTGGGGGGTAATTTAAAAAAAGTTTTATGTAAATTTCGATTATTTACTTTTTCCCCAGGGAATATTTTTTTTATACAAACAATTTTTGCCACTTTTCACTCCCTTGAAGGTTAAATTTGCCTGCTTAGTGCTCCCCTAGAACGACGTACGGACGTCAAAAACGAAAACCAGTCTGTAAGATTCTTAGCTTAGGGTTAGTTTCGAAAAACTTAAAATGACAACCTTTGTTGTTTACATAGGTTGGTATATTATGACAAGTTTCAAGTTTATTGACCCAAGAAATCAGATCCTTCGATGCAAATTTCAACACCACCTAAATCATCATTTTGGGGTAGTTCTGAAAAACTAATAGTGACAACCTTTATCATTTACTTAGATTACTATTTGTACCAAGTATCAAGAATTTTGGCCGAAATAATTTGATTTTTCATACAAACTTTAATCCCCCTTTTTACCCTCTTAGGGGTGGAATTTCCAAAAATCCTATCTTATCGGATGCCAACGTCATAGAAAGAACATACACTCCAAGTTTCAGGTCTTTACGATCAGCGGTTTAGGCTGATGTATATATTGCGTGAAATTAGTGAATTTTCAAGTATTATGATGTAGAAGTCCCATTATAATTCTAAACTAAGCAACGCATTAATAAAAACAATAAAGGACCTCCAACTTAATTAAGGCGCATATTTTGTTACTTCATGTTTGGTTCAGATAGCCATTTGTTCTAGGTTTTGTTAATTAACTGTCCACCCCAGTCAAATGCTGTCGGTACAGGAAAAAAAAACAAGAGAAATGGAGTGGAGTTTTTCATATTGCCGATGTAAATTTTAATTTGCAGGCAACTTTACGGCCCTCTTTACGATTTAGCCGCCGCTTTCAATGGCCTTTATTAGGCTATGCATTCATGATTCTCGGGGTTCCGCAGAAATGATTAAACGCCTCATTTAATAGATTTTTACTGACGTTCTATTAAATTATTATATCATATATATATTATAATCGTAACATTTATTATTACGATATTAGATTTAAATTCAAATGGCATATCTTAACGTAGATACACTACCTATATAGATATAGTCAGGGATCTATTTTCAAAAGCGAATTCCTTGCTAGGAAAATTTATATTATGAAAATATGTAGCTTGTCTGCAGATTCGTGAAAAATCGTCTCAATTTTGCCGAGAAAGAACAGGTTACCTTATACCCGAGATGGGGGAATGGTGGGGAGAAAGAAAATAGTGATGTGTCCTTTATGTATTCCTCCAAGCTTTAGCCACGGCAGCAACGACCAAGAACTTGCCGTGATTTTTATAGGCAGTAAAGAGAATAAGTTGAAATCGGTAAATAATCAGATGAAAGGTAACTTTTACCTATAGATGTAACATCAACAATTTATACTTCTGTTGCCCTACTATAGACACAGAAATAAAAACCGGCCAAGTGCGAGCCGGACTCGCGCACGAAGGGTTCCGTACTTGGTAAATTGCGGTTTACGATTTATGACGTATTAAAAAAAAGACTACTTACTAGATCTCGATCAAACCAATTTTCGGTGGCAGATTACATGGTAATGTACATCACATATTTTTTTTAGTTTTATCTTTCTCTTATTTTAGAAGTTACAGGGGGGGCACATTTTACCATTTTGGAAGTGTCTCTCGCGCAAACTATTCAGTTTAGAAAAAAAATATATTATAACCTCAATATCATTTTTAAAGACCTATCTATAGCTACCACAAACGTATGGGTTTGAAGAAAAAAAAATGAGTTTCAGTTATAAGTATGGGGAACCCCTAAAATATATTGTTTTTTTTTTCTAATTTTTTTTTGTGATAATATTTAATGCGGTTCACAGAACACATCTACTTACCAAGTTTCAACAGCATAGTTCTTATAGTTTCTGAAAAACAGTGACTGTGACATACGGATGGACCGACAGACAGACTTGACGAATCCATAAGAGTTCCGTTTTTTGCCATTTGGCTACGCAACCCTAATAATAACGGCACCTATAAGCTTTTACACAAACTAGGTACCTAACTTAGCTGTCCAAACAGTATTAACGAAAAGGAACCCTAAAACCGAACAGCATAGTTAATGTAGAATAATAAAAATACTCACTCAGTGAATTTGGAGCTTTTAGTTAGAAAGCTCTACCTACCTTTAACATTTGAACAAGATCGATTTAACTGATTGCCACCCTAAAAGCACTCAGTGACAATATATAGAAATAGACAAAGAACCAATATGGCGCCGGCCAAATTCATTAATTATTAACTATATCTAAGCGACTACTTGGTTATTTTGATATCTTTAGTTAAATACCTATAGAGGAGCTCCTGGCTAAATAATAACAGCCGCACGGGTTGATCTTCAAGGTTAAGCAACGCTTGACGAGGTGGGTCCGTGGATGGGTGACCATTTCAACATGTTTCCTCCGTCCCTCGGCAAGCACGTTAAGCCGTTGGTCCCGGCAGTCATTTGAAGATCTTTGACAGTCGTTACGAGTAGTCAGAAGCTTGAGATCTGACACCAGACTTGCCAAGGGGTACCGTGTTACTAGGGTTGCCAACCATACTCTAAAATAGAGTATTGTACTCTATATCATGTAGGCGTACTCTATAATCTATAACACTAATAGAGTATTCTGAAATACTCTTTTTTACAAAATGTTATTAAATTAGTGCCCGCCACTTCAGCATTTACTGAGAGAGTATTTTCGGTCATGAATGTGAAGTGGCGGGCAGAGAGAAACAGAGCTTCATTGAAATTGATTAAAAATGAGCTCTTGATTTATAGAAATTTAGAGTTAGAATGTTTGGAGTCATACAATCCATTTAAAACCATTAAAAATTGTTATTTGCTGCAAAAAGTACAAAAAAATACCTTTAAAAAAATATAAAATTAAATGGTACTCTTTTTTGGAAGTCCGTACTCTTTATTTACCTGCTTTGATACCAGATATACTCTATTTCTTCTAATAAAAGTTGGCAACCCTACGTGTTACTCAGTTACTGTTGTGGAGGTCAGATAGGCAGTCACTCCATGTAAAACACTGGTACTCAGCTGAATCCGGTAAGACTGGAAGCCGACCCCAATATAGTTGGGAAAAGGCTAGGCAGATTGTTTGATTTAGTTAGATACCTATCGTTATACTATGTCTAGAATATTGACCCTATAAGGTGTGCAGGTAACCTTCTATCTTCGTTTTATATTGATTGATATCATCCATATAGACACTAACCTCTCTTGGGAGGTTCATATTGCTGATGTGAGTAAGAAGGTCTTCTACTCCTTTCAGTCTCTTAAACGTCTCCAAAAATTCTTACCATTTCACACTAAGGTCACTCTTGCTCAATCTCTTCTTTTACCGCTCATAGACTATGCGGATGTCTGTTTTCTAGATGCAACGGAGGTACTCCTAAACAAACTCGAGCGATTGCAGAACTTGTGCATCCGCTTTATTTTCGGCCTCCGCAAGTACGACCATGTGTCGGAATTTCGGACCAGATTGAAGTGGCTGCCGATTCGGCGTCGACGAGATACCCATATCCTATCCCTTCTCTATAATATCCTGCACAATCCTACTTCACCCCAATACCTTCGCGAACGGTTTGAGTACCTCGTCCCGAGGGGCAAACTTTATCGCACGGCTACTTCGCTTCTCCTACGTACTCCACGTCACACTTCCAACCGTTATGATGGCTCCTTCTCTGTAACTGCAGTGCACCTCTGGAACTCTCTCCCACACTCCCTACGCGATAGTCCTTCTCTCGATGTCTTCAAGAGGAAAATTAAAGAGCATTTCCTTTTAACGCAATGTTAGTAGATATATATATTATATATATTTGTATTTATGTATGTATATATTTATGATTATAACTTTGTTATTTTAAAATTGTACACTGGATCCTACCCTCTTTTGTCATCATTCTCTGTCACTATAGGGTTTGCTGTAACAGAACTCAACATTGAGTTAAGCTCGCCTTTGTACATGTACTTTATTATCACATTGTATTAAATATTGTTTTTGGTGTACAATAAAGAATTAAGAATCTATATCTAACTTGCGTAAAAGTTTAATAAGTTATTCGGACAAGTTCGCTCCATACAGTAATCTAATCTGCGCCTGCCGAGCAGGTGATTTACATTAACTATAAAAAAAAAACAATTTGTGCTTGTGCTTTTCATTATTTTTGTTGGTGAGTAAAAACCTTAATTCATATCTATACTAATACTAATAATATATAATCTATACTAATATTATAAAGCTGAAGAGTTTGTTTGTTTGAACGCTCTAATCTCAGGCACTACTGGCTGGAATTGAAAAAATATTTTTGTGTTGGATAGTCCATTTATCGAGGAAGGTTATATAGCATCACACTACGACCAATAGGAGCGGAGCATAAATGAAAAATGTTGCAAGAACGGGAAAAATTATTCCTTTTAGGGGGTAGGTAGAGTAGGGTACATAGGTAGCCAGTTGACGGGAGCGAAGCCGCGAGGGTCAGCTAGTATAAAATATTACATCTACATATTATTAATAGCCAGTGGAAATATCTGTTATTTTTACCTCAACAGGGGTAGTGTCTGCGTAGCTGCCATCATACTCCGAACCATCGTGCAGATGAGCCCCGTACGGCCCCACCGAGCCCACGATCAGCGGGATACGATCTAAAGGAACAGGTAACAACCATAAATACATCAAGTTGTTGTTTATAATATCTCTAGCGCTATGCTCTACGGTCTACGCGAATCCACATAACTTCCAACCCTTGCAAAGTGTAATTAATGCGTGCTTGCACCCGACCCTTGCCGCCGCGGACCCTACAATCTTTGTTTACAGCAAAACACAAACATTCTTGAAATTTTATAAATTTAAATAATAAATTACGTCTGCTATACCGTCGACTTTACCTCGTTTCAAGAATCTCTGTGTTGAGTACCGAAACTCATTTTAAAAACAGATGGAAGTATAGGCGCCTATTACATTCTAAATAGCCACTTGTCATTCTAAAAAGTTATAGTTATACCGGTCATAAAGTAAATGATAAACCCGTGATAAAGATTTAAAAGCGTATTTTCGAGTGGTTTTATAGCCTATTTGCCTGTTTACTAGAAAATGAACGAGGACTTGAGAAATGAGTGTTCAAATTAGATATTTGTTTCGAAGGCACTTTCATTACGCTTTTCCTTTGACAGATTTTAAATACACTCTACTTTACTCTTGTGAACATATAATAGATTTCAAGACTTGTACTTTCATACCTTTCGATTTTATGAACATAAATTACATATGCCAAGTCGGTAGGTGTAAATGTGTTGGTAGATAAATGATGGATAAGCGTTATGTTTTTAACGAGTATTCATTTGTATAAGGCTACAATATTGCATCTTAGATGAATGACATTCTCGTACTAGACGTTTAATTAAAACATCCAAATATTGTACTTCTACAAATGTAATTTCATTGGGCAAGGAACCATTTGTCATTTTCATTTGATCTTTTAAAGTCTCCCATTTACTGCGGCGGCCTGCCTCCCCGGTATTCATTTATGAAATATGTCACGCCATTCAGGCCCCGTGTATTGTAATGTACGGTCGTGCTGTAGATACTCGCCTTCCTGCACGTAGTCCTGGTACTCCTCGAGATACTGGTCGCGCGCGCGCTTGGCCAGCTGCACGGCGCGCGCGATCAGCTCTACCGCCTGCTCCGCCGTCACGCCCAGGTGCTCCACGAAGCCCTCCACCGACGCCTGGTAAGTGTTCGTTATTACTAAATCTGCTCCCGCTGCAAAATAACCATAAAACACGTTTTATAGCCGCATACAGTCATAACGTTGGCCGCATTAATCACATTAACCACAGGTCGGTGTTTAATTAAAACAAATGAATCCCAAGATTAATGTCTTTAACCATGCTACCGATATCTCCATGCTTTTCCCGCCAACGTTAATTAATAGTCCACATACTCCAAAGTCGGTATTAGCAAACTAGTTCGATAAATATGGCTGAAGTTGAAGTTCGTTAGTATTACGGACTGTGATCGGGGTGCGGCTAAGAGGCGTAAACAATTAATATTATTAAAACTTAGTAATGCAACACGAGCCCGGCCTGTTCAATATTACGGAAGCGAGGTCGGCAAAGGAACCGTTCTCTGTCGAAGAAAATAATTATGTAATAAATAGAAGACGGCGCACGGCTTGCGAATGGAAAGGTATTAGACAGACAAGGTGATTAATGGCAACAACGCTGTGTATCCGGCGTTGTAGTTTGTATACGAGGCGCCTTCGGCGGTCCCGAGCGCGACGCGCCTCCTTCCGCCTCCGAGCTGTACTATGCAAATGTGAAGTAGTTAGTAGATGTAGGAGAAATAGCGGCATCACTTGCCAACTTGCTACAGCGTCAATCATAATAATCACAGCGGAGCAGCTGCGACTCACCTACCGGCAAAATATGTGTGCTTGGAACTTTATGGGTTATATCGTACATAATCTGTCGATAGTTTACGTAAAACTATATAATACATGTTAGACTGATAATGAATGTTATTACTGTGATAGGTATCTACTAAAACATACAGTCAATAATAGTCAGTACGCACATCTGAACATTGTGTTCGGTAGTGATAGTAGACTGTTATCTTATGTCCGGCGCTCTCGACGAGACGCGAGTGCAAAGCGTTCATGTTTCCACAAAGTACGCGGCCATATTTTATATTTTTTCACATCATATCTTCTATAAGAGACACCAAAGCAAGGCAGTAGGCTTTTCCCTCCAGGGAGTTATTTGCTTGCAGACACTTTTCAGCTTTTCCTTATGAAAAGAAACGGTCCGTTTTGTGGCGAAGAAAAGCGCTTTCAGAGGACGATGACACGAGACGAGGTCGCACTCTCGCTGTCAGATGCATGAACATGACGAGCTAAAAGCGACCTAACGTGTGATTCGTCAGAACACGCATGTACACTTGTATTTAGCCGCAACGTTTTGCGCCTTTATGAAAGTATTTGTGTAACTTCGCAGTCGTTTGTAGTTTTTGTTGACCTATGTTTTGATTCATCCAAACGTGTCGGAAATAACTATTGCCACCTAGTTATTAGTACTTAGAGTATTGTGTAGCTATGTACCAATGTTAGAGTTATTCCGTAATACATGTAGTTGTAGTGTAGTTTTCTGTTTATTTAATTTAGTTGACACGTGTCCGCCCATCACTTTAGCAAGATGACGCGCACTCTGCCACGTGGCATACTAAAGCACTAATCTATTATTATAATGATACTAATTCTATTATTAAGACACGTTCGTCGAAGAAAACTTTATTCTCGGAAATCTGTTACATTTTAAGCAAACAGGAGCACCTCTGCCTTTATTATGTAGCTAGGTACACCGCTACAATTCTGAATTCCGCGTGCACAATGCACGCTTCATTAGGTAATTTATCTTTCGAGGGAAATCTGTTTCAAAATAAGGCTATACAAGTAAAATTTCAAAATTTAGACAACCCCCGATACATTTTTATTTCATGCTACATAATTTATCTAGTATATAGTAGATACGCTTCGATCGGCAATCTATTGAACACGTAAATATGACACGATATCTTGCGAAAACACCCCGATTCAAACAGTAAAACGCCCATAACTTTTGAACGGCTGAACCGATTTAATTCAAACATAGCTAAGAACAATCTCGACAAAATCACCTTTCAAACAAAAAAAACTAAATCAAAATCGGTTCATCAGTTTATAAGCTATGATGCCACAGACACACACACATATACACAGCAACACACGTCAAACTTATAAAACCCGTCTATTTCCGTTGGGGGTTAAAATATGATTAATTTTACCTCTTAAGAAGAAGTCGAGATGGGTGTTAACGACCTCTTCGGGGTGTGTGTAGAGGAAGCGCGCGCTCCAGAGAGGGTCTCCGTCGATGACGTGCCCCACATGGCAGGACAGCTGCGTGGAGAACCCGCCGTCCAGCACCACGATCTGTGGTGGCTCTGGACCCACGCCGTTCGTCGGTGTCATTCTTCAAATGAAGCTGATCTGAAAATATATCACGATTTGTATTTAAAGACTGTAGATATTGTTAATTCTTTTGCAATTTTGAATAAAGTGGGGTTTATTCTTCATAAAAATCCGCCAGAGAATTGTGAGGAAAATTTCAAAGTGAATCATAGTAAAAGTTAGGCTCCGATTGCTTGCTAAAGCTGAGTTGCAAAAATTCTCGCAAAGCGCTCCGGGTAAAGCGGGTAGTGTCCAGCGCTCTTTGAAACTTGCTGGAACTCATTGAACCGTGGCACCAGATAGGATATGTATTCGTAAAATAGCTATATACCAGTATCCCGAGTGAATATGGTGCATATCAGTTCGTGCTGTAATGTGTCGTGTGCAGTCGACTCTGCGCAGGTACGGACGACTATCGGCGATGAATTACCTTCAGCGCTCCGTTTCCATACAAAGGCGTTCATCAATGTAGATGCTGAGGGGAATTGGAACGTGTAAACACTGTGGCCATTCCGCTGTCGCCGGTAGGACAATGTAAGGCGAGTGCTAGTGCACCTATATATATGCATGGCATACGAAAAGTAGTGCAAAAAAAAACTAATTACAATAAAGAAAAGAACCACTAAGAACCACTCCACAAGATCCACGTTCTTCACATCATTTTATACCAGAGACGTAGAAAACAAAGTTAAATTACGAGCGATTCTGGAATTTGAATTTATGAGGGATTCCCTTCAACATTTGGAAAGCTAACGAGAAAATCTAATACATTGTAAACATTTCCCACCAAACGACAATATACAGTTACCACCTGTCCTAAGCATAACATTTATTTATCATCAGGTGGATATAAGTACCCACACACATCGACACAGTCTGTTTAAAGTTCCAGAAGAGTTACAAGAATGTTTTTTTTTAATATTAATCGCTTTTTTCAACAAAATGATGGATACATATACCATACGATATACAGCTATACTTTAAGCTTTCTTTATATATATATATATATATATATATATAAAGAAAGTAAATAGCTTCTACAATATCGAAACAAAAAAAATCTGCAATAATCCTCAAATTTACACTTCACTCATGACAGTAGGTATTTGGTTGTCCATAATAAACGGTTTATCGTTATTTCCGATGCATGCAGATGTCTCCATATCAAGTGGTTGGTCACCCATCCATGTACCGACCTTTTCAAGCGTAGCTTAATCTAATTAATCGATCGACCCCTGCGTCTGTTATATCTATTTCGTCTACGAGATAGAAGCACCCATTTTGTCTACCATTAGGTAGGTATCTAGTATTTCTTGTAAGTTGTTTTAATAAAGGTTGAATTAATATTAAAACACGGTACCTACCCGTCGCCGTCGCATATCGGGCACATTTCCAACTCCCCTATTTCTTAAGTCAGCACTTGCCTGTCTTGGGAATCGAACTCAAGAACTCACTAAACTGAAATAAATTACATTCATGGCTGCGGTAATGTGCACGAAAAGGCTTTGGAACGAATGAAAATTCATATCTCAAGAGAGAAATGAGTGACCTTGTTACCGCGTGGCACCGTTTTGGTACACTTTGGTACCTACTGACGGTTACTAAGTTACTTTTAGCTAAAAGAAGTCGATCCAATTAGCCGGTCATTCATCTTCTAGCTGATAAAATTGCCGGAATGTTTTTATTTCTTCTGTAGCAACTGCAAACGAGCGTCGCGAACGCTTCGGTAACTCGGCATGACCAACAACAAACGCTACCGTTTTTAATTTAATTTTCAATTTACTGTTGGAGGCGGCACCTTCCCACTTCTGCATACCTACCTCTTCGTACATAAATAACGACGTGTTTGAAGTCAAGAATTAAAAGTTCACGCTACCTCACTTAACGTCTGTTTATTTCGGACGGGAGCTTAATCGTTAATGAATGGGTAGGTAGGACCCGCGGTAATGCATTTTAGCAAGTCATTGAAAATATATTAATTACTTTTATCGATGATATTTTTAATACCTGATTTATAACTTGGCATAAATGTCGACACCCACACTACTTTACATTACTTCGGCTATTTTAGATTATCTTCCAATAGGTACCTATCCACCTTCCCTTCTAATAATATCTACCTATCTATAGCAGGGTGGTTTAATTATTAAATTTAAAAAGCGTAGGTAGGTACCGGTTAAACGGGGTTACATTGAAATCTGGGGTAACTTTTATGATAACTTTATTTTCTTAGGTTTTTAAAGCTAACTCCGTGAAAACGAAACGCACCTCAATTTTCCTTTCTGACATGTCAGCCATGTTTTGCATCAACCTCATCGCAAGAATAAGTTTACATGTAGAAGAAAAAAAAAAAATTGTACAGTGTGAATTCATAAAAAATACATTTTAAATTGGTGTTACTTTATATTGCAATGAAAAAACAATGAGGTATCAAAGCACAGATAATATAATACTGTATCAAAGTAACCCCATTTTTATTTTAGCGTTCATTGGTTCGTTTTTTTTTTTTTCCTCCCAAACTAAGAAAAAATATTGTTTGTATTAGGAAATATAAATCATTTGTGAAGTCGCCAACACTGCATTTTATTCATATTTTTCAAAATGTAATTGAAATAGTTATGTCAATTTTAATTTCAAAATTTATCAATTTAACCTCGTTTTACGGTACTTAGCTATTGTGCAGGTAAAGGTAGGTAGGTACTGTTACGCCGTAAAACGGATCAACTTTGTAACAAAATTCGAGGATTAAAAAAAACAAGTCTGTGTAAAAAAGGAGATGAGTTTTTGTATTGGGGCAACCGACCGGAGCGAGTGTCTGATACTATTTGACCCCGCATGTTGGGGTTGAAATTTAATGAATAAACCTATGTTTTAGATACACTACCAGTTCAAGTCATTTCTCGCATCCATCACATTCATAAATTAAATTGAATCGTTTATTCAAGAATACCTATTAACTCAAGCCATTATTTGAGATTAACTTTGAGGACTTGTGTTCACTTTGTAGCGACATTTCAATTTCACAGACCGCAGTAGGTAATTTAAACTGAGGACGTAAGTTATAAATCGGAACACAACGCGATATTAACGGCACCTGACTGACCAATGTAGTTTCTCAACTACCTCCGAGGGTTATGTTTTCTTGGTTCACCGGATTGATATTTATTTATTTAGACTTCATGCACAAAAAGGTACAAAGACGGACTTAATGCCTTAGGCATTCTCTACCAGTCAACCAAGGGTGGTGAAGAGATAACAAGGCAGGTGCATTATTTAAACAATTTAACAAGAAAAGAGTTGTTATTAACATACTAAAATAGGCAAAATACACGTACATATATATTGAATATAATATATACTTATATAAATTATATATTTATGAAGTAACAGAGAAGAAGAAAGTGAGATGACTTTTCTTATTTGTGCTGAAAATAAAACCGCAATTTCCGCTTGAATGCAAACCGACTTGTAGCCTCTCGAGATCAGGACGCTTGCGTTCCAGAGAAGAATGTACTGAATATTTAAGGAAAAGTGAACAAAATCAGTAGTATGAGAAGGACAAAGCAAGAGGAGAATAATTGGAAGAACGCAGATTCCGAGCATGTGAAGAACATAGATATTGGAATTTAGACATAAGATAGGAAGGAGGGGTGGGAGAATTGAGTAGGGTGAAAATCTTGGTCAAAGCGCGTAAACTATATATTAATTATAGATATTGGTGTTTAGCTGAAATAAACAAAGAGTTAAAACTCTAGGAAACGGTTCTATAGATTGGTATCTGTGCCTTGGTGGGCCACGTTTGTCTAAAGTATATAAATAAAGTTAGTGGCTCGATATTCCAAAGATTAAAGCTTTCAAAGTAAAAATCCGTGGGTTGCCGTTAGACTTGTCGTTCATCTACCATTATTTTATCTATACTAATATTATAAAGAGGGAAGATTTGAATTATTGTATGTAACGAATAAACTTAAAAACTACTGGACTGATTTCAAAAAATCTTTCACCGTTGGTAAGCTACACTATCCCCGGATGACATAGGCTACTTTTTATCCCTGTATTTCCATGGGAACGGGCACTACACGGGTGAAACCGCGAGGCGTCCGCTAGTTTTAAATAAAAATAAACAAAATATTGCATAAAAATATTATTTGTTCTTTAGTTACATATTTAAAAATAGGTATACACTCCTAAATTACTTACAAATCTTACAATTTAGGTGATGGCACATACATTGTTTTAAATAATTATAGAATTATAGACAGTTCTTGATCAGGTCGTATTTTACAATCACATTTTGTATTATTTCCACGTAAAACAAACGCAGTAATATGCGCTTGAGGTCACATGGGATGCACCGGTGAACATATTCGAGAAAAAGCTGGCTACAATATTTTAACTGGCCACTTTTTAGTACACCGCTTACTGGTCGGTTAAACGTATATACATTAATGACGTTTAGTAATTAACTGCCAAGGAACTTTGAACCATAGTGCAGTCTACTCAGTGGCGTTGTTATTCTGCGCGTCGGGGTACTTGGCTTGGAAGCGACACCGGTCGCGCCAGCAGTGCACCTGGTTGCGGATGCGGGACACATCGGCCGCGTACGTGCGACAACACCCGCCGACGTACCGCACGCCCAGATCCAGCCACTCGTGGACGAAGACTTCCACTGCCTCGCACTTGTCGCGGTCTATCCACCTGCGATGTAAAAAAAAATAGAATTATAAGTCAACCATCTCTAGGTTGGTTTTTGCCAGTGCTAAACTGATTTGCTGATTTTGACACAGAGGATTCTACAAATTTCATATTTTAATAAGAAATACCAGAATTAATACTTCAGTGAATAATTTCTAAGTAGGCAGTATCGCCAATTCGTAGCTCTGGCTACATCGTAGCAACGTAGCACATGGTTTTGCTACAGTCTACGACTCTGCGTAGTCGCTGCTACAAACTTGCCATTATGCGGATAAAATGTGAAGCTGCTATTGTATTAGGTACACTAAGAGTAGATTAGCTACAGCCCGCAGCCGGGACTTAAGTAGTCAAGATCTAATTTCATTAGCAGTTTCACCTACATTAGAATACGGAATCTTGTCAATTACATTCACTTGGGAATATACAACTAAACCGCAGATAACTTATCCTAGTCGGAAATCTTACCCTATTTGAGGGTTGTATTTTTCGCCCGAATTGGGGTAAACGATAAGCGGAATGGGGTCGTGTGGCCGGTCGTCGTTGAAGCCTTTCACGAGGCTCGACACAAAGGACGGCGCGCAGCAGTTCACTCCCACGGCGACGAGCTGCTCAGGGTTCGCTTCCCAACATTTTTTTGCTACTTTTTGGAAGCTTTCGCCGTGAGCTATGCTTTGATTGTCCTGTAAAAAAAGAGAAGCAATAGTAAGTAATGGCAAATAAAATAAATAGTATCTGAGGGGAATTTGTTACCGTATTGTGACAGTAAAATGCAAAGATTTGGAAATAGACGTTACACAGTAGGTGGCTAAAATGTTTTGAAAGTGATTATCATTTCGTGAAAGTTGTAAAAGTTCGCTAGATGAGGCATCTTCAGCGATAGCTATCTACTTGTAGGCTGACTAGCGAATAGGCTTTCTAGATAAGTTGTAAAGTTTATAGCAGAGATTTTTAAAAAGAGCAAGCGAGACTTACGGGTGGCGATGCGCCATCGTTAAGTATATGGTGGACATCCCACCCCGCACTAAACGAAAACGTTTTGGAAATACTTTCGTTATGCGAACAGCTAAGGAATGGAATTCCCTGCCGAAGTAATTTATATTCATAGTTATTATATCTTATTTTTTTTTTTTTAATTGACTCACACACTGTTCCGTTCTTGTTGATTTAGGTATTTTACCTATGTTTGCAATATTTGTAAATATTGTGAGAAACATGTTCCTATTGTTGTTTGTTGTTTTTGGGGGCCGAGTCACCCACGTCCGTAGGAGTTTACCCTCTGATTCCCTACACGTGGTCCCCGGGTGGTGCAAATCAGGTGACATCTGGTGGTAGGCTTCGGCCGAAGGCTTGCGACCACCCACCGGGCAAAGACGTACCGCCAAGCGGCCTAGCCGTGTTCCGGTACGATGCCCGGTGTAGCCACTAGAGGAGTTGGGTCGAGACAGCTGTTCCACTGCAGGCTGACTAGCCTGACGCGCACTGTTATGGACGTATCGGGAGACTAGTCGCGGAGGGTAGCGGGATCCGAGGCACGGTGCGCCGCTGGCCGACCGCAGGTAGTTGGGGGCCCAAGTAGTGTGCCAGCCACACACGAAAGGCTGCCCCGCCAACTGTCGAAAAATCCCGGAATGCACCATCGTGCTGGTTGGCGACCAGATGGGGAGGGCCCGATGGACATTCCGGGGGGGCTCGGGCGTCCCCGCAGTCTCCAGACTAGTGCCCCAATGATGGCGGCCTTTCAGTGCGTGTCTGTAGGTTAGCAGCGTGGAACCTCGTCTCACTTCCTTCTCCTCTCATCCATTCACTCTTCAATCAATATGAAACTGACAAGCAAAAAGAATACTGGATCTAAACAGCGGATGCACCCCCTCCCCCACAAAGTGCACCTCACCAACATTAGAGGTCTGCACTCAAATCTCTCTGCAGTCCACTACCACCTGGAGGCTGAGAAACCAGCACTGTTTTTTCTTACGGAGACGCAGATAGCGAGTCCTTCAGACGTCTCGTACTTATCATACCCAGGGTTTACCCTGGAGCACAATTTTAGAACACGCGCGGGTGTATGTATGTACGCCCGTGACGACACTTGCTATCGGCGTCACCGTAACCTTGAGGACTCCAGATTCTCAACGCTGTGGGCTCTCGTGGACACAGGTCTGGATAAAATTATCTACGCCTGTGTCTACCGTTCGCATTCAGGAGATCAGGAGACAACCAGGCTCACAGAGTACCTTAGTGAGGCGGCTGATGCGGCACAGCAACGGTACCCTTCCGCCCAATTAGTGTTACTGGGGGAATTCAATGCCCACCACCAGGAGTGGCTCTTCCCATACCGGTGCACTGACCATGCTGGACGGGAGATGCGTAAGCTTTCGCTTGCGCTAAATCTAACCCAGCTGGTCCATGGGGCAACAAGGGTGCCGGATGTTGATTCGCACACGGCCAATTGCTTGGACCTTCTGCTGACAACAGATCTAGACAGATACTCTGTGTCGATAACTTCACCTTTGGGTAGTTCCGACCACTGTCTGGTGAAGTCTGTGTCCGTCTACTCCCCGCCCGATCCCAGCCCAAGAGGCACCCGGCGGGTTTGGCGGTACAGGTCAGCAGATTGGGATGGCATGCGATCTTTCTTCGCATGCTATCCTTGGCAGCCTACTTGCTTTTCTTCGGCTGATCCTTCGTCGTGCGGGGACGCCGTGACGGGTGTGTTGCGTCAGGGAATGGAGTACTACATTCCGTTCTCTGACGTAACAATGTCCAGCGTTGACCGGCCATGGTTTGGCGCCGAATGTCATTGCGCCGATGCCCTTAAGCATGAGGCATACCTGGCATGGGCTGACGCACGATCGCGCAAAGCGAGTGACGTGGATCAGAAGAAGAGAGCCTACAACAGGGCTGCCAAGTCCTGCAAGAAGGTGTTGCGAAGGGCTCGGTTCGACCACATTAGCCGAATAGGCACCAAACTTGCTTCTTACCCAGCAGGTTGTAAGGCGTTTTGGTCCCTGGCTAAGTCGGTCGAATCGAACTTCTGCCGTCCCTCACTACCACCACTGCTGCAACCTGATGGGTCACTGGCCCACTCCGCTGAAGAGAAGGCAAATTTATTTGCCTCCCTTTTTGCGGAATCTTCGCGTCTGAATCCTGGTGATTCGCGGCCCCCTCCTTCTCCTGATGGATGCGAGACGAGTATGTCGGACATTCGCATCCATCAAAAGGACGTCCGTAGGGTGCTGCGAAACCTCGACGTGAATAAGGCTAGTGGCCCTGACGGAATACCAGCTATAGTTCTTAGAACCTGTGCGCCTGAACTGTCTCCGATCTTGACACGCCTATTCCGCCTTTCATATGAGACTGGAAAAGTGCCGAATGCTTGGAAGCAAGCCAACGTACAGCCCGTGCCCAAGAAGGGCAGTCGAGCTGACCCGGCTAATTACAGACCCATCTCTGTAACCTCACTATACTACTAAACACTAAGCTCCTGGCATACCTAGAAACTAATGATATCCTTAGCGACCGCCAATACGGCTTCCGCCGAAATCGGTCTACTGGGGATCTTCTAGCGTATGCCATTCACATATGGAGTGAGGCCATCGAGAGGCACGGGGAAGCGCTTGCCGTCTCTCTCGACATCTCGAAGGCTTTCGATAGGGTCTGGCACGAAAGCCTTATTGGTAAGCTTCCTTCATTCGGTCTGCCCGGTGGTCTGTGTGATTGGATTGCAGACTTCCTGAGGGATCGGTCCATTCGAGTGGTTATCGACGGCTGCTCGTCGGACCAATGGGATATTAATGCCGGCGTCCCTCAGGGGTCGGTACTCTCGGCAACACTGTTCTTGTTGCACATCAACGATCTGCTAAAACCCGGCACCTTTGGGTATGCAGACGACAGCACTGTTGCTGAGAGTTACTTGTCCAACGCACGTGCTACCGGGCCACTGATCCGGTCTCTCCGTGAGGCCATGGTGGAGCGTTTGAACTTGTCCTTGCAGGCAGTCTCCGAATGGGGTGATGCCAATCTGGTCAAGTTTAATGCTGCTAAAACCCAGGCGTGTCTTTTTTCCGCTAAAAAGAGCCAATTTCACCCGGCTCCAACTTTCCGTGATGTAACCGTACCAATAACGGACCATCTTGAGCTTCTTGGCGTTACGCTGACATCAACTCTCAATTTTGGGCCATACATTGAGGCAAAGGCTCAGCTGGCTGCCAAAAAGTTGGGGATCCTTGCGAAGGTACGAAGGTACTTCACGCCGGAACAGCTGCTCAACTTGTATCAAGCGCAAGTTCGTTCGTGCATGGAGTACTGTTCTCATCTCTGGGACGGATCTGCCAAATATCAGCTAGATGCACTAGAGTCGATCGAAAAGCGGGCCAAGAGACTCATCGGCGATGAAGCACTGGTCAAATCAAAGCTCCAGAGCCTTGAACATCGTCGCCGAGTTGCCAGCTTGTCGGTATTTTATCGGTTACATTTCGGGGAGTGTGCGATGGAATTGCATGATTTAATTCCGCCCAGCCCGTTCCATCATCGGACAACCAGACGCACGGTGATGCGTCATCGGTACATGGTGGACATCCCACCCATACGCACAAAACGTTTTGGGGACACTTTTATTATGCGTACAGCTAAGGAGTGGAATTCCCTGCCGGAGTCTGTGTTTCCCGATAGCTACAATCTAGGGGTCTTTAAGTCAAGAGTGAATGGGTTTTTTCTAGGCAAGCGTGCTTCACCGTCGACCACATCATCGCTTTCCATCAGGTGAGATAGTGGTCAAGCGCGAGCCTATTGAAAAAAAAAAAAAAAAAATATATATATATATAAAATTAATGAATTTACCTGTTAATGATTTTAATACTTTATACCTGTACGTTGTATAGTGTGTAGTGCTTTTCTGGGTGCATAGTCCTCACATATATGAATTTATTAATGTATATACTTATGTAAATATTGTAAGACTCATTTTTTTTTATTTTTAATATTAAGTATGGAGTTTCTTGTGCATTCTTGTCCATAACAAGCTACTTTTCCGAATGCACGGTAGAATCAACTTTTATTACTTGTAAATTTTAATTATAATTTGTGTACGACGTTCAAAAGTGGTGTTTTTTGGCCTAGTTAAATAAATATATTTGACTTTGAGTCTGTGTTTTCCGATACCTACAACCTAGGGGTCTTTAAGTCAAGAGTGAATAGGTGGTAAGCGTGCTTCACCGTCGACCACATCATCACTTATCATCAGGTGAGATATTGGTCAAGCGCGAGCCTATCTAAAATAAAATATAAAAAGAAGAGCTAGCAGCCGTACCTATATACTTTGTATTTTTAGTAAACTTTGTATGAGACCGTTGACATGGTAATAGAATTATGTAAAAGTTTTGTTCAGGTAGGCACGTGTATTGAAAACAAAATGTTTTACTCGCAACAAAATTTTCCATCCAATCTTTTATCTAGGTGATCGGCTTTTTGTTCCCGATTCGTGCTATTCGTACGAACTGAATAACAAACTCCATTTGAATATTTTGTGCCTAGGCATTCACGGTGTGCAAACCCGCCGTACTCAGATATCTATGTACAAAAATAAATATCTAACCTTCCGCAGAACCCGCAGCCCCAACACAGCGCCAGTAACGCTACATGTCAATACCATGCTGCCCACAAATCGATGATTTTTGTTATTTCAGAATTTCAAAATTGGTTTGCTGCAGGATCGAGAATTTATCGAAGCTATTACGAGACTCGTCGATCCCAAGCTTTGATTAGACGAGCCTGGTTACAGCTGGTTTATGCTCTTTTACGTCGAATATGACAGGATTTTGAAATTATGCGGTTAATAATACCTGCATAGATAAATATTTCAGTTCACACCAATGATATTCAAATAAACAGATACGTTATACAAAACAATATAAAAAGTGTTCCGCGCAGCAGCGGCAGCACACATACATACTTTTCATTCATCTGACATTTCACTACAAGTCGAAAGGGACGGCTTGATAAAACCAACAAGATAAAAGAGACAGCTAGTGTTTGTCACTTGCGTGTGAATGTAAATAAACATTATTCTGACCACCAATGTTGTTATCTTTTTCTAACCTCCAAATAACAGAATCTTAGGAAAAACAATGAAATAAATTGAGGCGTATTGCGTACTTACATATGGTATGAGATCCCTTCTGTTTTATGTACTTTGGTATCATAATTGGTACAATTTCTAAATACACACGATGGCATTTTTTTTATTTTGTTTTTGTTTCAACAAAGCCTATCGCTCTTCGCCATGCGTGCAATAAACTAAAGATTAAAGGTCACAATTGTGACCTATTCGAGTCTTCACAATGCGCGCGCTCATAACATGTCTGTTTATTTGAATATCATTGGTTCACACGCTTACCTTACAACTGAATGCGATCCAAGCCTTTATGTGAGGGAATTCTCGAAGAAGGTCGCATAACATTTCGGCTTCTTCTTGACAAGGGATCGTCTCCAACGCCAGTAGGTCGACTCCCGCCTCAACCAGCGCCTGAATCCGGGGTAGATGCCAAGCTCTCATGGTCTACAATACAAATACTAATGTTAATGATAATTTCATAAAATAATTGCGTGTTATTACTACTATTATTACTTGTATCAAGCACAAGTTCATCGTGCTTAGAGTACTGATCTCATCTATGGGACAGATCTGCCAAATACCAGCTTCATGCACTAGAGTCGATCGAAAAGCGGGCCAAGAAACTCATCGGCAATGAGGCACTGGTCAAGTCAAAGCTCCAGTGCATTGAACATCGTCGCCGAGTTGCCAGCTTGTCGGTTTTTTATCGGTTACATTTCGGAGAGTGTGCGATGGAATTGCATGATTTAATTCCGCCCAGCCCATTGCATCATCGGACTACCAGACGTACGGCGATGCGTCATCGGTACATGGTGGACATCCCACCCATACGCACTAAACGTTTTGGGAACATTTTATTATGCGTACAGCTAAGGAGTGGAATTCTCTGCCGGAGTCTGTTTTTCCCGATAGCTACAATCTAGGGGTATTTAAGTCAAGAGTGAATAGGTTTTTCCTAGGCAAGCGTGCTTCACCGTCAACCACATCATCGCTTACCATCAGATGAGATAGTGGTCAAGCGTAAGCCTACAGACAATGAAAAAAAAAATAGTTTTTTTTTTTTCATGTATTATGATGCAGAAGTCCCATTATAATTCTAAACTAAGCAAGCATTAATAAAAACAATAAAGGACCTCCAAATTAATTAAGGCGCATATTTTGTTACTTCATGTTTGTTTCAGATAGCCATTTGTTCTAGGTTTTGTTAATTAACTGTCCACCCCAGTCAAATGCTGTCGGTACAGGAAAAAAAACAAGATAAATGGAGTGGAGTTTTTCATATTGCCGATGTAAATTTTAATTTGCAGGCAACTTTACGGCCCTCTTTACGATTGAGCCGCCGCTCTCAATGGCCTTTATTAGGCTATGCATTCATGGTTCCCAGGGTTCCGCAGAAATGATTGAGCGCCTCATTTAATAGTTTTTACTGAAGTTCTATTCTAACATGTATTATTACGATTTTAGATTTAAATTCAAATGGCATATCTTAACGTTTAACGCTTAAATTTAGTGAGAGATCTATTTTCAAAAGCGAATTCCTTGCTAGGAAAATTTATATTACGAAATTATGTAGCTTGTCTGCAGATTCATGAAAAATCGTCTCAATTTTGCCGAGAAAGAACAGGTTACCTTATACCCGAGATGGGGGAATGGTGGGGAGAAAGAAAATAGTGATTCCTTTATGTATTCCTCCAAGCTTTAGCCACGGCAGCACTGACCAATAACCTGCCGTGATTTTTATAGGCAGTAAAGGGAATAAGTTGAAGTCGGTAAATAATCAGATGAAAGGTAACTTTTACCTATAGATGTAACATCAAAAATGTATACCACTGTTGCCCTACTAAAGACATAGAAATAAAAACCGGCCACGTGCGAGCCGGACTCGCGCACGAAGGGTTCCGTACTTGGTAAATTGCGGTTTACGATTTATGACGTATTAAAAAAAAGACTACTTACTAGATCTCGATCAAACAAATTTTCGGTGGCAGATTACATGGTAATGTACATAACATATTTTTTTTAGTTTTATCTTTCTCTTATTTCAGAAGTTACAGGGGGGGCACATTTTACCATTTTGGAAGTGTCTCTCGCGCAAACTATTCAGTTTAGAAAAAAAATATATTATAAACCTCAATATAATTTTTAAAGACCTATCTATAGCTACCACAAACGTATGGGTTTGAAGAAAAAAAAATGAGTTTCAGTTATAAGTATGAGGAACCCCTAAAATATATTGTTTTTTTTTTCTATTTTTTTTTTTGTGATAATATTTAATGCGGTTCACAGAACACATCTACTTACCAAGTTTCAACAGCATAGTTCTTATAGTTTCTGAAAAACAGTGACTGTGACATACGGATGGACCGACAGACAGACATGACGAATCCATAAGAGTTCCGTTTTTTGCCATTTGGCTACGCAACCCTAATAAAAACGGCACCTATAAGCTTGTACACAAACTAGGTACCTAACTTAGCTGTCCAAATAGTATTAACGAAAAGGAACCCTAAAACCGAACAGCATAGTTAATGTAGAATAATAAAAATACTCACTCAGTGAATTTGGAGCTTTTAGTTAGAAAGCTCTACCTACCTTTAACATTTGAACAAGATCGATTTAATCGATTGCCGCCCTAAAAGCACCCAGTGACAATATATAGAAATAGACAAAGAACCAATATGGCGCCGGCCAAATTCATTAATTATTAACTATATCTAAGCGACTACTTGGTTTTATTTCGATATCTTTAGTTAAATACCTATAGAGGAGCTCGTGGCTAAATAATAACAGCCGCACGGGTCGATCTTCAAGGTTAAGCAACGCTTGATGAGGTCGGTCCGTGGATGGGTGACCATTTCAACATACCGAGTTTCCTCCGACCCTCGGAAAGCACGTTAAGCCGCTGGTCCCGGCTGTCATTTGAAGATCTTTGACAGTCGTTACGAGTAGTCGGAAACTGGAGATCTGACACCAGACTTGCCAAGGGGTACCGTGTTGCTAGGGTTGCCAACCGTACTCTAAAATAGAGTATTGTACTCTATGTCATGTAGGCGTACTCTATAATCTATAACACTAATAGAGTATACGGAAATACTCTTTTTTACACAATGTTCATTAAAATAGTGCCCGCCACTTCTGCATTTACTGAGAGAGTATTTTCGGTCATGAATGTGAAGTGACGGAAAGAGAGAAAAAGAGCTTCATTGAAATTGATTAAAAATGAGCTCTTGATTTATAGAAATTTAGAGTTAGAACGTTTGGAGTCATACAATCCACTTCAAACCAATAAAAATTGTTATGTGCTGCAAAAAGTACGAAAAAATACCTTTAAAAAAGTATAAAATAAATGGTACTCTTTTTTGGAAGTCCGTACTCTTTATTTACCTGCTTTGAAACCAGATATACTCTATTTCTTCTAATAAAAGTTGGCAACCCTACGTGTTACTCAGTTACTGGGTTGTGGAAGTCAGATAGGCAGTCGCTCCATGTAAAACACTAGTACTCAGCTGAATCCGGTAAGACTAGAAGCCGACCCCAATATAGTTGGGAAAAGGCTAGGCAGATTGATTGATTTAGTTAGATACCTAAAGTAATACTATGTCTAAAATATTGACCCTATTAGGTGTGCAAAAAAAAAAAAAAAAAAAAAAAAAAAAAAAAAAAAAAAAAAAAAAAAAAAAGGTGATTTACTGCATTAACTATAAAAAAAAAACAATTTGTGCTTGTGCTTTTCATTGTTTTTGATGGTGAGTAAAAACCTTAATTCATATCTATACTAATAATATATAATCTTTACTAATATTATAAAGCTGAAGAGTTTGTTTGAACGCGCTAATCTCAGGCACTAATGGATGGAATTGAAAAATATTTTTGTGTTGGATAGTCCATTTATCGAGGAAGGTTATAGGCTACATAGCATCACGCTACGACCAAAAGGAGCGGAGCATAAATGAAAAATGTTGCAAAAACAAGAAAAAATATTCCTTTTTGAGAGCTTTCGTTGCGTGCGCTGCGTTAGCGCTTAAAGTTACGCAACATTCATGAATGTAGGGGTAGGTAGGGTAGGGTAGATAGGTAGCCAGTTGACGGGAGCGAAACCGCGGGTTTCAGCTAGTATAAAATATTACATCTACATATTATTAATAGCCAGTGGAAATATCTGTTATTTTTACCTCAACAGGGGTAGTGTCTGCGTAGCTGCCATCATACTCCGAGCCGTCGTGCAGATGAGCCCCGTACGGCCCCACCGAACCCACGATCAGCGGGATACGATCTAAAGGAACAGGTAACAACCATAAATACACCAAGTTGTTGTTTATAATATCTCTAGCGCTATGCTCTACGGTCTACGCGAATCCACATAACTTCCAACCCTTGCAAAGTGTAATTAATGCGTGCTTGCACCCGACCCTTGCCGCCGCGGACCCTACAATCTTTGTTTACAGCAAAACACAAACATTCTTGAAATTTTATAAATTTAAATAATAAATTACGTCTGCTATACCGTTGACTTTACCTCGTTTCAAGAATCTCTGTGTTGAGTACCGAAACTCATTTTAAAACCAGATGGAAGTATAGGCGCCTATTACATTCTAAATAGCCACTTGTCATTCTAAAAAGTTATAGTTATACCGGTCATAAAGTAAATGATAAACCCGTGATAAAGATTTAAAAGCGTATTTTCGAGTGGTTTTATAGCCTATTTGCCTGTTTACTAGAAAATGAACGAGGACTTGAGAAATGAGTGTTAAAATTAGATATTTGTTTCGAAGGCACTTTCATTACATCGCTTTTCGTTTGACAGATTTTAAAAACACTCAACTTTGCTCTTGTGAACATAAAATAGATTTCAAGACTTGTGCTTTCATACCTTTCGATTTTAAGAACATAAATTACATATGCCAAGTAGGTAGGTGTAAATGTGTTGGTAGATAAATGATGGATGAGGGTTATGTTTTTAACGAGTATTCATTTGTATAAGGCTACAATATTGCATCTTAGAAGAATGACATTCTCGTACTAGACGTTTAATTAAAAACATCCAAATATTGTACTTCTACAAATGTTATTTCATTGGGCAAGGAACCATTTGTCATTTTCATTTGATCTTTTAAAGTCTCCCATTTACTGCGGCGGCCTGCCTCTCCGGTATTCATTTATGAAATATGTCACGCCATTCAGGCCCCGTGTATTGTAATGTACGGTCGTGCCGCATGTAGATACTCGCCTTCCTGCACGTAGTCCTGGTACTCCTCGAGGTATTGGTCGCGCGCGCGCTTGGCCAGCTGCACGGCACGCGCGATCAGCTCTACCGCCTGCTCCGCCGTCACGCCCAGGTGCTCCACGAAGCCCTCCACCGACGCCTGGTAAGTGTTCGTTATTACTAAATCTGCTCCCGCTGCAAAATAACCATAAAACACGTTTTATAGCCGCAAACAGTCATAACGTTGGCCGCATTAATCACATTAACCACAGGTCGGTGTTTAATTAAAACAAATGAATCCCAAGATTAATGTCTTTAACCATGCTACCGATATCTCCAAGCTTTTCCCGCCAACGTTAATTAATAGTCCACATACTCCAAAGTCGGTAGGTATTAGCAAACTAGTTCGATAAATATGGCTGAAGTTGAAGTTCGTTAGTATTACGGACTGTGAGCGGGGTGCGGCCAAGAGGCGTAAACAATTAATATTATTAAAACTTAGTAATGCAACACCAGCCCGGCTTGTTCAATATTACGGAAGCGAGGTCGGCAAAGGAACCGTTCTCTGTAGAAGAAAATAATTATGTAATAATAGAAGACGGTGCACGGCTTGCGAATGGAAAGGTATTAGACAGACAGGGTGATTAATGGCAACAACGCTGTGTATCCGGCGTTGTAGTTTGTATACGAGGCGCCTTCGGCGGTCCCGAGCGCGACGCGCTTCCTGCCGCCTCCGAGCTGTACTATGCAAATGTGAAGTAGTTAGTAGATGTAGGAGAAATAGCGGCATCACTTGCCAACTTGCTACAGCGTCAATCATAATAATCACAGCGGAGCAGCTGCGACTCACCTACCGGCAAAATATGTGTGCTTGGAACTTTATGGGTTATATCGTACATAATCTGTCGATAGTTTACGTAGAACTATATCATACATGTTAGACTGATAATGAATGTTATTACTGTGATAGGTATCTACTACAGCATACAGTCAATAATAGCCATGTACGCACATCTGAACATTGTGTTCGGTAGTGATAGTAGAGACTGTTATCTTATGTCCGGCGATCTCGACGAGACGCGAGTGCAAAGCGTTCATGTTTCCACAAAGTACGCGGTCATATTTTATATTTTTTTCACATCATATCTTCTATAAGAGGCACGAAAGCAAGGCAGTAGGCTTTTCCCTCCAGGGAGTTATTTGCTTGCAGACACTTTTCAGCTTTTCCTTATGAAAAGAAACGGTCCGTTTTGTGGAGAAGAAAAGCGCTTTCAGAGGACGATGACACGAGACGAGGTCGCACTCTCGCTGTCAGATGCATGAACATGACGAGCTAAAAGCGACCTAACGTGTAATTCGTCAAAACACGCATGTACACTTGTACTTAGCCGCAACGTTTTGCGCCTTTATGAAAGTATTTGTGTAACTTCGCGGTCGTTTGCAGTTTTTGTTGATCTATGTTTTGACTCATCCAAACGTGTCGGAAATAACTATTGCCACCTAGTTATTAGTACTTAGAGTATTGTGTAGCTATCTACCAATGTTAGAGTTATTCCGTAATACATGCAGTTGTAGTGTAGTTTATTTAATTTAGTTGACACGTGTCCGCCCATCACTTTAGCAAGATGACGCGCATTCTACCACGTGGCATACTAAAACACTAATCTATTATTATAATGATAGTAATTCTATTATTAAGAGACGTTCGTCGAAGAATACTTTATTCTCGGAAATCTGTTACATTTTAAGCAAACAGGAGCACCTCTGCCTTTATTATGTAGCTAGGTACACCGCTACAATTCTGTATTCCGCGTGCACAATGCACGCTTCATTAGGTAATTTATCTTTTGAGGGAAATCTGTTTCAAAATAAGGCTATACCTACAATAAAATTTCAAAATTTAAAAAACTCCCGATGCATTTTTATTTCATGCGACATCATTTATCTAGTACATACTATATACGCTTCGATCGGCAATCTATTGAACACGTAATTATGACACGATATCTCACGAAAACACCCCGATTCAAACAGTAAAACGCCCATAACTTTTAAACGGCTGAACCGATTTTATTCAAACATAGCTAAGAACACGACAAAATCACATTTCAAATAAAAAATAAATCTAAATCAAAATTGGTTCATCCGTTTAGGAGCTATGATGCCACAGACAGACACACAGATACACAGCAACACACGTCAAACTTATAACACCCGTCTTTTTCCGTTTGGGGTTAAAATATGATTAATTTTACCTCTTAAGAAGTCAAGATGGGTGTTAACGACCTCTTCGGGGTGTGTGTAGAGGAAGTGCGCGCTCCAGAGAGGGTCCCCGTCGATGACGTGCCCCACATGGCAGGACAGCTGCGTGGAGAACCCGCCATCCAGCACCACGATCTGCGGTGGCTCTGAACCCACGCCGTTCGTCGGTGTCATTCTTCAAATGAAGCTGATCTGAAAATATATCACAGTTTTTATTTAAAGACTGTAGATATTGTTAATTCTTTTGCAGTTTTGAATAAATCCGTTAGATTTAATCCGCCTATCTCCACTCCTTTTTCTTATTCTAACTACAGGCAAAATTCATACATGGTGCGAGCGAGTAAGGACTTTAATATTCTTTGTAAAGAGTTCTCATTCGACCCATTTACCACTAAAACCTATTCGGCACGCACTCGGCTGAATGCTGACTTTTTCAAAAGTGTTTAGTTCTTATTGTTAGTTATTTAATCATATAAGTCGTGCTTTTTAGTGATCCTAAGTTTTCTACTACTTTTTCTGTTTCTATCCGTGAGAACCTGTAATTGGCTCTATGTCTCATATACAATTTTTATCCATCTGTTATAGCTGTTGGTTCTCCTAATATTAAATAAATAAATAAAGGGAGTTACTCTTCATTAAAAGCCGCGAAAGAATTGTGAGCAAAGTTTCAAAGTGAATCATATTAAAAGTTAGGCTCCGATTGCTTGCTAAAGCTGAGTTGCAAAAATTCTCGCAAAGCGCTCCGGGTAAAGCGGGTAGTGTCCAGCGCTCTTTGAAACTTGCTGGAATCCATTGAACCGTGGAACCAGATAGGATATGCATTCGTAAAGTAGCTATATATCTGTATTCCGAGTGAATATGGTGCATGTCAGTTCGTGCTAGACGTAATGTGTCGTGTGCAGTCGACTCTGCGCAGGTACGGACGACTATCGGCGATGAATTACTTTCAGCGCTCCGTTTCCATACAAAGGCGTTCATCAATGTAGATGCTGAGGGGAATTGGAACGTGTAAACACTGTGGCCATTCCGCTGTCGCCGATAGGACAATGTAAGACGAGTGCTAGTGCACCTATATGCATGGCATACGAAAACTAGTGCAAAAAAACTAATTACAATAAAGAAAAGAACCACTAAGAATCACTCCACAAGATGCACGTTCTTCACATCATTTTATACCAGAGACGTAGAAAACAAAGTTATATTACGAGCGATTCTGCAATTTGAATTTACGAGGGATTCTCTTCAACATTTGGAAAGCTAACGAGAAAATCTAATACATTGTGAACATTTCCGACCAAACGACAATAGACAGTTACCACCTGTCGTAAGCATAACATTTATTTATATACAAACTAGCTGACCCCCGCGGCTTCGCTCCCGTCAACTGGCTATTTATCTATCTACCACTACCTACCTACACTACAAACAAATAAACAAACTCTTCAGCTTTATAATATTCCTTAGCAAATGAACAAATTTGATCATCATAAAAAAAGGTTATAGTGAGTCAATTTTAAAAGACAGACATATTCTGTCGCAGACTTTTTTTTATAAATTTTAAAGAGGAACAATTCTATAATACATGATATTTGCGTAAATTAAACCGTTTACGCAACGCATTCAACGGAAGCTCTCAAAAAGAAATATTTTTTCCGTTCTTGCAACATTTTTCATTTATGCTCCGCTCCTATTGGTCGTAGCGTGATGTTATATAGCCTATATCTTCCTCGATAAATGGACTATCCAACACAAAAATATTTTTTTAATTCCAACCAGTAAGGTCCTGTTATTCGCGCGTTCAAACAAATAAACAAACAAACACTTCAGCTTTATAATAAAATTATAGGTTGGTACTTCCAAGCACTTCCAGCGACACACATTCCTTCTTGTAATTAACGTTTCCTGGAATCGCTACGAAGCAAAATAAGTTTCTCAAGTTATAACATCGTTCCCTACTATCACGGCATCGTTCATTTTATTAATTACCCAGAAACCGCGATAGGAATCCTAATTAGCATGCATTATGTAAAACAATACGCTGCTTGCTTGTCAAAATTACTGTAGTGATGATTGTATTACGTTTTTACCCTACTGCCGAAGGAGGGTAATGTGTTTATCTGTCTATGTATGTATGTAAGTATGTATGTTTGTTCCTATGTGGCGTTCTAGAGACCAAACGCGTTGGCCGATTTTGATGATTCTTACGTCAATCGATTCCTCTTAACCCTGCGAGTGTCACTAGCTACATAAAAATTGGAAAAGAAAAAATGGCGGATTTTGGGCGCCATTTTGTGGGAGTTTTTTTTTTTTCTTCTTTTCCCATCGTGTGGGGTATCAAAATAAAGGGTTATAAGAGGTGATTTCAAAAATATGTAACACTTATATTATATAATAAATATGTTTAAATGAACCTTATTAAAAAAAAATACTGAAAGGTTGTAAATAAAAAAAGTTAATTAAAAAATCAAAAAACCCGACTGCTTAAAAAGCGAACTAAAAAGACGTAAACAAGAAGAAAATCATGCTGTGCAGTCGGAGGATACATCTGGTTTTGTTCCGCCAGCTCGCGAATATGTATCCTCCGACTGCACAGCATGATTTTCTTCTTGTTTACGTCTTTTTAATTCGCTTTTTAAGCAGTCGGGTTTTTTGATTTTTAATTATTGTTCGTATAATTTAACATTAGTGACCTTCGGAACATTATACAGCCGCCGATATCGAAGGGTTTTCAACCAATCAGATAGGTAAGTTGATTTACGAGACTTTCCGGTAAATAAGGCGGTACAACTTTGAACTTTTTTGTTTACAATCAGTCCTAACTTTTTCCAGGCCTGAAGCTAAAGTTCACCTTGCATCGAAGGTTCATTTATTGAACTTTAGCGGTTGGGGCCACTCAATAATGTTACGTCACTTAGTCGCCTCTTACAACACCGATCGAATTTACTTTATAAGTACATGTTATTACAACGCAGATGACCTATGCGCCATTGAAACGGTGAAAAACACCTTATCAACGATAACTCGCTGAAAAAGCATAGCAGAGGTCTGAAGTTTTTTGTAAAAGCTAGATTAGAATTTGTCAAAATATGTAAAAATACACAAAAAATACCTAGGTTTATATTTCAGGAGCTGTAAGACCAAAACCCTATGGCCGCGCTATTGAAACGGTGAAAAACACCTTATCGCCGATATCTCGCTGAAAAAGCATCGCAGAGGTCTGAAGGTTTTTGTAAAACCTAGATTTGTTCGCGGTTCGCCGCGTTTCAATGGCGTGGCCACGTTCAAACCCTTAAGACTTTTTAACCATAACTTTGACAAATTTATGGTTTTGGGAATCAACTTTTACAATATTTTACATAATCTTGGCATAGTTTTTAAAAAAAAAAAACGCCTGGGCGGCGTCATCGAAACGGACACCCTGAAGTTGGCTTTCCCGATGTGCAAGGCATGAAACGGTGCTATTTTCGTATGAGACTTGCTACTGTGCAGTCATTGTAGCCAACTTCAGGGTGGCCAAGAAGTTTGGCGAGACCTATACCCTAGACGCAAATTATATGTACCTACAATCAGCAAAGAAAGTGTTAACAATATACCATGATTGAAAAAAAACAAGGTTTGAATAGAATATTTTTGTTATAGATCAATCGAGTTTCATTGTTGAACCCTAATTAATGACCTGCATAATATATACTCGTACTAATATTATAAAGACGTAAAGTTTGTGAGTTTGTGAGTTTGTGACGTTGTAAGGGGTAATCTGTAGATCTAATGAACCGATTTTGAAAATTCTTTCACCAGTAGAAAGCTACATTATTCCTGAGTCTTATAGGCTATAATATATTTCCAAAAAAATAGAGCTCTTTAAGAAAATTGCAATAATGTAACACAAGGTAGCAAAATGTTGCCTGTAAAATACATTATTTGGCGTGCGCAGAGGAAACTATTGATGATAGATAAAAAAAAATAGGTAGGTAGGCAGGGTAGCCAGGGTAGCCAGGGTGGCCAGGGTGGCCAGGTGGGCCAGGGTAGCCAGGGTAGGGGCAAGGTAGCCTGGGTGGTCAGGGTAGCCAGAGTAGCCAAGATAGCCAGGTTTGGGGCAGGGTAGCCATGGTTGGCAGGATATTTAGGTAGGTAGGTAGCGAGATGACGGGAGCGAAGCCCCGAGGGTCAGCTAGTTAGTGAATAAATCAAAAGCTGACCGGTTATAATGATGTCGAAACAAATTTGCCCACGCAAATGTTTCCCCTGCAGAGCTTCTGTAGGTACATCAGTTAATTACTAATTTGGAAATTGAGAGAATCAACTGCGACTAGCTACACACTGACTCACAAGTGAATAATGTGTAAAGTGCCTTGAAAACACTGGTCCGAGCGTGTCGGACAGGAAATACATGATGCGGGACCCACTCTCATTACTTTATTAAAAATATTTATATTTATTTAGGTATGTATCATATAATATATGTATGTATATGTATTTTAAGCAATTAAAAATTATATTATGTTGTTAAATTGTTGCCACAATTCAAACAATGCACCTGCCATGTTTTCTCTTCACCACCCTTGGTTGACTGGTAGAGAATGCCTAAGGCATTAAGTCCGCCATTGTACCTTTGTGCATGAAGTTTAAATAAATAAATGACAAGCGTTCACCGCAATTACTTGTGAGTCAGGTAAACAAAGGTCGCTGTTGGCTCTAATACTTAATTAAACAGGTACGTTTTTTTTAAACAAACTGTCCGGCCTCCGATCACGGCAAAGGGTTAGGAAGGGTGGAAGGAAGTACCCACAGTCATCGACACAGTCTGTTTAAAGTTCCAGAAGAGTTACAATAACGATATTTTTTTCGATAGGGTAAATTGGTCGGCAATGAATTTTCAAGAGCAGTAACTTTATTCTTAGGGGCCGTAAGCTTATAATTTTTTCTTATAATTGTGTATAATATAACTGGCTACATTATGTAGTACTTCGTTTTTGTTCAAATAACTTAACTTCTTATTATTTTTTGGTGTTTGATTTGAAGTAAGTACCTACAGTCAGCGACACTAGTCTGTTTAAAGTTCCAGAAGAGTTACAAGAATGATTTTTTTCAATATTAATCGCTTTTTTCAACAAAATGATGGATACATAATTATACCTTATGATATACAGCTAAACCTTTAGTTAGGTAGTTTTGCTTAAAGAAAGTAAATAGGTTCCACAATATCGAAACAAAAAAAATCTGCAATAATCCTCAAATTTACACTTCACTCATGACAGTAGGTATTTGGTTGTCCATAATAAACGGTTTATCGTTATTTCCGATGCATGCAGATGTCTCCATATCAAGTGGATGGTCACCCATCCACGTACCGACCTTTTCAAGCGAAGCTTAATCTAATTAATCGATAGACCCCTGCGTCTTATATATCTATTTGATCTACGAGATAGAAGCACCCATTTTGTCTACCATTAGGTAGGTATCTAGTATTTCTTGTAAGTTGTTTTAATGAAGGTTCAGTTAATGTTGAAACACGGTACCTACCCGACGCCGTCGCATATCGGGCACATTTCCAACTCCCCTATTTCTTAAGTCAGCACTTGCCTGTCTTGGGAATCGAACTCAAGAACTCACTAAACTGAAATAAATTACATTCATGGCTGCGGTAATGTGCACGAAAAGGCTTTGGAACGAATGAAAATTCATATCTCAAGAGAGAAATGAGTGACCTTGTTACCGCGTGGCACCGTTTTGGTATCTCGGTACACTTTGGCTCCTACCGACGGTTACTAAGTTACTTTTAGCTAAAAGAAGTCGATCCAATTAGCCGATCATTCATCTTCTAGCTGATAAAATTGCCGGAATGTTTTTATTTCTTCTGTAGCAACTGCAAACGAGCGTCGTGAGCGCTTCGGCAACTCGGCATGACCAACAACAAACGCTACCGTTTTTAATTTAATTTTCAATTTACTGTTGGAGGCGGCACCTTGCCACTTCTGCATACCTACCTCTTCGTACATAAATAACGACGTGTTTGAAGTCAAGAATTAAAAGTTCACGCTACCTCACTTAACGTCTGTTTATTTCGGACGGGAGCTTAATCGTTAATGAATGGGTAGGTAGGACACGCGCTAATGCATTTCAGCAAGTCATTGAAAATATATTAATAACTTTTATCGATGATATTTTTAATACCTGATTTATAACTTGGCATAAATGTCGCCACCCACGCTAATTACTTCAGCTATTTTAGATTATCTCCCCATAGGTACCTACCCACCTTCCCTTCTAATAATATCTACCTATATATAACAGGATGGTTTAATTATTAAATTTAAAAAGCGTAGGTAGGTACCGGTTAAACGGGGTTACATTGAAATCTGGGGTAAGTTTGATGATAACTTTATTTTCTTAGGTTTTTAAAGCTAACTCCGTGAAAACGAAACGCACCTCAATTTTCTTTTTAAAATTTGCTACTCTGACATGTCAGCCATGTTTTGCATCAACCTCATCGCAAAAATAAGTTTACGTGTAGCAGAAAAAAAAAATGTACAGTGTGAATTCATTAAAAATACATTTTAAATTGGGGTTACTTTATATTGCAATGAAAAAACAATGAGGTATCAAAGTAACCCCATTTTTATTTTAGCGTTCATTGGCTCGTTTTATTTTATTTCCTCCCAAAATAAGAAAAAAATATTGTTTGTATAGGGAATATAAATCATTTGTGAAGTCGCCAACACTGCATTTTATTCATATTTTTAACGGACTTCCCAAAAAGGAGGAGGTTCTATGTTCGACTTCAAGTTAGTTTTTTTGTTTTTGTTCACCGATTACTCCGTCAATTGTGCACCGATTTTGAAAATTCTTTTTTTGTTTGAAAAATTATGTTCCGAAATTGGTCCCATTTTAATTTGGTGAAGATCTGATGAAGAACTTCGGAGATATGCAACAGAACTCTTCAATAAATATCGGCAAATCTCTCGGGATTGCTGCAATCGCATGTCTGTTTATTGTTTATAACATTTCATAACATAACATCACGCCAGTTCGCTCTTAAGGGATAAGCAGATCTCTCATTTCACCGGTTATGTTCAAGTTTCTTGACATCTATTCTGGCGAAATAGTTCCCTTACTAACTTGCCTATAAGGTACGTACAACTAAAAAGTGAAAAATAAAAAAACTTTTTGCAAAAAAAATACCACCGACTTCCAAATACAAAACTACAAAGTGAAAAATAACTTAATTTTTTGAAGTCGGTGTCCATAACGCAAAAAAAATGGTACCTACGAAAGACACCGACTTCAAAAAATTAAGTTATTTTTCACTTTGTAGTTTTGTATTTGGAAGTCGGTAGTATTTTTTTGCAAAAAGTTTTTTTATTCAAAATGTAATTGAAATAGTTATGTCAATTTTAATTTCAAAATTAATCAATTTAACCTCGTTTTACGGTACCTAGCTATTGTGCAGGTACCTACTGTTACGCCGTAAAACGGATCAACTTTGTAACAAAATTCTAGGATTTAAAAAAAAGTCTGTGTAAAAAAGGAGATGAGTTTTTGTATTGGGGCGACCGACCGGAGCGAGTGTCTGATACTATTTGACCCCGCATGTTGGGGTTGATTTTCAATGAATAAACCCAAGTTTAGATACACTACCAGTTCAAGTCATTTCTCGCATCCATCACATTCATAAATTAAATTGAATCGTTTATTCAAGAATACCTATTAACTGAAGCCATTATTTGAGATTAACTTTGAGGACTTTTATTATTATATTATTATGTCTTATGGCATTCTGCTGTGGGGATCAGCAGCAGACGTTGACTCAATTTTCATCCTACAAAAGAGGGCAATCCGCGCAATTTATAAAATGGGTCCTCGCGAGTCCCTCAGAGAAAAAATTAAAGAGATCGATATACTGACTCTACCTTCACTTTATATTTTGGAATGTATTTTGTATGTCCGTAAAAATCGGGGGCTTTTCAAAACTAGAAGCGACTTCCATAATTTAAATACACGCAGTAAGCACGAAATTGTAATACCCAAATTCAGATTAACGAAAACTAGCAAGTCTTTTCTTATAAACAGTATACGCTTTTATAACAAGTTGCCAAAGTCAGTTATAGAACTGACCGATGGAAGGTTCAAAAACTACATCAAACGTATCCTTGTTAAAAAAGCATATTATAAAATCAAGGACTACGTTGAAGATAAAAACATTTGGCCTTAGCTCCTTCTGCGCATGCAGCTTCCCTGGTAAGTTACCAAATAGGTAGTAGTTAGTAAACGGCACAAATATGTGGATGTCTCTAACTATTCTCAATCTCATTTTTTCTTTCCTTCTTTTAATTAGACTTTTTAAAATGGTTTTCAATCATCTTTAAAGCCCTTTGCTAAGAATAGTTACAGCACTGATAACAAAATTTGTGCAACATGTTAAATTTAGTCTTGTTATACTTATTTTTATTATTTTTTACCTTTGTATAGATTCTTTTACCGATTGTTTTGTGAATGTGTGAACATTGTAGGCCTTCTAGATGCTAGTTAACATTTGTTAACTTTTTTATATAATCTTTTTCTTTTTTTTAGTTTCTTTCGACTTATTGTCGGGCCTACGTTGTCCCCCCATATCTAAGTACTAATGCTGTAACATGTAAATATTGTAAAACCAAACCATTTTTAAAAGAGTAACCATGGAGTTTCTTGCCGGTTCTTCTCCATAGGAAACGACCAACCCGAACCGTGCTCATTTTGTCGACGTTTTATAAGTGCCCATGTAGGCCTATGTGAAATAAAAAAATTGATTTTGATTTTGATTTTGATTTTGACTTGTGTTCACTTTGTAGCGACATTTTAATTTCACAGACCGCAGTAAGTAATTTAAACTGAGAACGTAAGTTATAAATCGGAACACAACGCGATATAAATGGCACCTGACTGACCAATGTAGTTTCTCAACTACCTCCGAGGGTTATGTTTTCTTGGTTCACCAGATTGATATTGGTGTTTAGCTGAGATAAACAAAGAGATACAAGTCTAGGAAACGGTTCAATAGATTGGTATCTGTGCCTTGGTGGGCCACGTCTAAAGTAGATAAATAAAGTTAGGGGCTTGGTATTCCAAAGATTAAAGCTTTCAAAGTTAAAAAGCCGTGGGTTGCCGTTAGACGTATCGTTCATCTACCATTATTTTATCTATACTAATATTCCAATAAAATTAAATAAAAAAATAAATTAAATTAATTATTAAATTTTTCCAATTATCTATTTCTACTAATTGTATAGGTGTATTCCTATATTTCATTTGTTATTTATTGTGTAAATTGTATTGTATTTATTAATTACTTCTGGCTTATATTTATGTATTATATATATTTTTAAATCCATTCATTATAGTGATTGCACCTACCACTATTTATCTCTGCATCACCCAAAGGTTGACTGGTAGAAAATGCCTAAGGCATTAATTCCGCCTCTGTACATTTGTGTGCTTAAAGTATTAAATAAATAAATAAATATTATGAAGAGGAAAGATTTGTATTTTTGTATGTAACTAATAAACTTAAAAACTACTAGACCGATTTCAAAAATTCTTTCACCGTTGGGAAGCTACACTATCCCCGGGTGACATAGTCTACTTTTTATCCCTGTATTTCCATGGCAACGGGCACTACGCGGGTGAAACCGCGAGGCGTCCGCTAGTTTTAAATAAAAATAAACCAAATCTTGCATAAAAATATTATTTGTTCTTTAGGTACATATTTAAAAATAGATATACACTCGTAAATTACTTACAAATCTTACAATTTAGGTGATGGCACATACATTGTTTTAAATAATTATAGAATTATAGACAGTTCTTGATCAGGTGGTATTTTACAATCATATTTTGTATTATTTCCACGTAAAACAAACGCAGTAATATGCGCTTGAGGTCACATGGGATGCACCGGTGAACATATTCGAGAAAAAGCTGGCTACAATAATTTAACCACTGGCCACTTTTTAGTGCACCGCTTACTGGTTGGTTAAACGTAAATACGTAAATGACGTTTAGTAATTAACTGCCAAGGAACTTTGAACCATAGTACAGTCTACTCAGTGGCGTTGTTATTCTGCGCGTCGGGGTACTTGGCTTGGAAGCGACACCGGTCGCGCCAGCAGTGCACCTGGTTGCGGATGCGGGACACATCGGCCGCGTACGTGCGACAACACCCGCCGACGTACCGCACGCCCAGGTCCAGCCACTCGTGGACGAAGACTTCCACTGCCTCGCACTTGTCGCGGTCTATCCACCTGCGATGTAAAAAAAAATAGAATTATAAGTCAACCATCTCTAGGTTGGTTTTTGCCAGTGCTAAACTGATTTGCTGATTTTGACACAGAGGATTCTACAAATTTCATATTTTAATAAGAAACACCAGAATTAATACTCCAGTGAATAATTTCTAAGTAGGCAGTATCGCCAATTCGTAGCTCTGGCTACGTCGTAGCAGCGTAGCAGATGGTTGTGCTACAGTCTACGACTCTGCGTAGTCGCTGCTACAAACTTGCCATTATGCGGATAAAATGTGAAGCTGCTATTGTATTAGGTACACTAAGAGTAGATTAGCTACAGTCCGCAGCCGGGACTCAAGTAGTCAAGATCTAATTTCATTAGCAGTTTCACCTACATTAGAATACGGAATCTTGTCAATTACATTCACTTGGGAATATACAACTAAACCGCAGATAACTTATCCTAGTCGGAAATCTTACCCTATTTGAGGATTGTATTTTTCGCCCGAATTGGGGTAAACGATAAGCGGAATGGGGTCGTGTGGCCGGTCGTCGTTGAAGCCTTTCACGAGGCTCGACACAAAGGACGGCGCGCAGCAGTTCACTCCCACGGCGACGAGCTGCTCAGGGTTCGCTTCCCAACATTTCTTTGCTACTTTTTGGAAGCTTTCGCCGTGAGCTATGCTTTGATTGTCCTGTAAAATAAGAGAAGCAATAGTAAGTAATGGCAAATAAAATAAATAGTATCTGAGGGGAATTTGTTACCGTATTGTGACAGTAAAATGCAAAGATTTGGAAATAGACGGTACACAGTGGCTAAAATGTTTCGAAAGTGATTATCATTTCGTGAAACTTGTAAAAGTTCGCTAGATGAAGAATCTTACAGCGATAGCTATCTACTTGTAGGCTGACTAGCGAATAGGCTTTCTAGATAAGTTGTAAAGTTTAAACTTTTAAAGCAGATATTTTTTAAAAGAGCAAGCAAGACTTACGGGTGGCGATGCGCCATCGGTAAGTACATGGTGGACATTCCACCCCGCACTTTTGCGTTAAACGTTTTGGAAATACTTTCGTTATGCGTACAGCTAAGGAGTGGAATTCCCTGCCGGAGTAATTTATATTCATAGTTATTATATTTTTTTTTTTTTTTTATCTTGTCTCACGCACTGTTACGTTGTTGTTGATTTAGGTATTTTACCTATGTTTGCAATATTTGTAAGAATTGTGAGAAACATGTTCCTATTTAAAAAATTAATGAATTTACGTGTTAATGATTTTAATACTTTATACCTGTACGTTGTATAGTGTGTAGTGATTTCCGGGTGCATGGTCCTCACATATATGAATTTATTAATGTATATACTTATGTAAATATTGTAAGACACATTTTTTTTTTTAAAGTATAAGTATGGAGTTTCTTGTGCATTCTTCTCCATAACAAGCTACTTTTCCGAATGCACGGTAGACTCAACTTTAATTACTTGTAAATTTTAATTATAATTTGTGTACGACGTTCAAAAGTGGCGTTTTTGGCCTAGTTGAATAAATATATTTGACTTTGAGTCTGTGTTTTCCGATACCTACAACCTAGGGGTCTTTAAGTCAAGAGTGAATAGGTGGTAAGCGTGCTTCACCGTCGATCACATCATCGCTTATCATCAGGTGAGATATTGGTCAAGCGCGAGCCTATCTAAAATAAAATATTAAAAAAAACTTTTTGCAAAAAAATACTACCGACTGTCTTTCGTAGGTACCATTTTTTTGCGTTATGGACACCGACTTCAAAAAATTAAGTTATTTTTCACTTTGTAGTTTTGTATTTGGAAGTCGGTAGTATTTTTTTGCAAAAAGTTTTTTTATTTTTCACTTTTTAGTTGTACGTACCTAATAGGCAAGTTAGTAAGGGAACTGTTTCGCCAGAATAAATTTCATGAAAATTGAACATAACCGGTGAAATGAGAGGTCTGCTTACCCCTTAAGAGCGAACTGGCGTGATGTTATGTTATAAAATGTTATAAACAACAAACAGACATGCGATTGCAGCAATCCCGAGAGATTTGGCGTTATTTATTGAAGAGTTCTGTTGTATATCTCCGAAGTTCTTCATCAGATCTTCACCAAATTAAAATGGGACCAATTCCGGAACATACTTTTTCAAACAAAAAAAGAATTTTCAAAATCGGTCTACAATTGACGGAGTAATCGGTGAACACACACAAAAAAAAAAAAAAAAAACAATCTTGAAGTCGAACATAGAACCTCCTCCTTTTTGGGAAATCGGTTAAAAAGAAGAGCTAGCAGCCGTACCTATATACTTTGTATTTTTAGTAAAAATATTGTATAAGACCGTGGACATGGTAATAGAATTATGTAAAAGTTTTGTTCAGGTAGGAAACGTGTATTGAAAACAAAATGTTTTACTCGCAACAAAATTTTCCATCCAATCTTTTATCAAGGTGATCGGCTTTTTGTTCCCGATTCGTGCTATTCGTACGAACAGAATAACAAACTCCATTTGAATATTTTGTGCCTAGGCATTCACGGTGTGCAATCCCGCCGTATTCAGATATCTATGTACAAATATAAATATCTAACCTTCCGCAGAACCCGCAGCCCCAACAGCGCCAGTAACGCAACATGTCAACACCATGCTTCCCACACATCGATGATTTTTGTTATTTTAGAATTTCAAAATTGATTTGCTGCAGGATCGAGAATTTATCGAAGCTATTACGAGACTCGTCGATCCCAAGCTTTGAATAGACGAGACTGGTTACGGCTGGTTTATGCTCTTTTACGTCTAATATGACAGGATTTTGAAATTATGTGGTTAATAATACCTGCATAGATAAATATTTCAGTTCACACCAATGATATTCAAATAAACAGATACATTTTACAAAACAATAGAAAAAAGTGTTCCGCGCAGCAGCGGTAGCACACATACACACTTTTCATTCATCTGACATTTCACTACAAGTCGAAAGGGCTGGTTTTATCAACCAACAAGAAAAAAAGAGACAGCTAGTGTTTTTCACTTGCGTGTGAATGTAAATAAACATTATTCTGACCACCAATGTTGTTATCTTTTTCTAACCTCCAAATAACAGAATCTTAGGAAAAACAATGAAATAAATTGAGGCGTATTGCGTACTTACATATGGTATGAGATCCCTTCTGTTTTATGTACTTTGGTATCATAATTGGTACAATTTCTAAATACACACGATGGCATTTTTTCATTTTGTTTTTGTTTCAACAAAGCCTATCGCTCTTCGCCATGCGTGCAATAAACTAAAGACTGAAGGTCACAATTGTGACCTATTCGAGTCTTCACAATGTGCGCGCTCATAACATATCTGTTTATTTGAATATCATTGGTTCACACGCTTACCTTACAACTGAATGCTATCCAAGCCTTTATGTGAGGGAATTCTCGAAGAAGGTCGCATAACATTTCAGCTTCTTCTTGACAAGGGATCGTCTCCAACGCCAGTAGGTCGACTCCCGCCTCAACCAGCGCCTGAATCCGGGGTAGATGCCAAGCTCTCATGGTCTACAATACAAATACTAATGTTAATGATCATTTTATAAAATAACTAGCACTTTGTCCGCGACTTCGTTCGCGTGATTTCGTTTATCTTATAAATGGAGAGTCATTTTGGGGTAGTTCTGAAAAACTAATAGTGACAACCTTTATCATTTACTTAGATTACTATTTGTACCAAGTATCAAGAATTTTGGCCGAAATAATTTGATTTTTCATACAAACTTTAATCCCCCTTTTTACCCTCTTAGGGGTGGAATTTCCAAAAATTCTATCTTATCGGATGCCAACGTCATAGAAAGAACATACACTCCAAGTTTCAGGTCTTTACGATCAGCGGTTTAGGCTGTATATTGCGTGAAATTAGTGAATTTTTCAAGTATTATGATGCAGAAGTCCCATTATAATTCTAAACTAAGCAAGCATTAATAAAAACAATAAAGGACCTCCAAATTAATTAAGGCGCATATTTTGTTACTTCATGTTTGTTTCAGATAGCCATTTGTTCTAGGTTTTGTTAATTAACTGTCCACCCCAGTCAAATGCTGTCGGTACAGGAAAAAAAAACAAGAGAAATGGAGTGGAGTTTTTCATATTGCCGATGTAAATTTTAATTTGCAGGCAACTTTACGGCCCTCTTTACGATTTAGCCGCCGCTCTCAATGGCCTTTATTAGGCTATGCATTCATGGTTCTCAGGGTTCCGCAGAAATGATTGAGCGCCTCATTTAATCGTTTTTTACTGAAGTTCTATTCTAACATTTATTATTACGATTTTAGATTTAAATTCAAATGGCAGACATGACGAATCCATAAGGGTTCCGTTTTTTGCCATTTGGCTACGGAACCCTAATAAAAACGGCACCTATAAGCTTTTAAACAAACTAGGTACCTAACTTATCTGCCAAATAGTATTAACGAAAAGGAACCCTAAAACCGAACAGCATAGTTAATAGTTAGAATAATAATAAAAATACTCACTCAGTGAATGTGTTGGATGAATTGGAGCTTTTAGTTAGAAAGCTCTATCTACCTTTAACATTTGAACAAGATCGATTTAACCGATTGCCGCCCTAAAAGCACTCAGTGACAATATATAGAAATAGACAAAGAACCAATATGGCGCCGGCCAAATTCATTAATTATTAACTATATCTAAGCGACTACTTGATTTTATTTCGATATCTTTAGTTAGATACCTATAGAGGAGCTCGTGGCTAAATAATAACAGCCGCACGGGTCGATATTCAAGGTTAAGCAACGCTTGACGAGGTCGGTCCGTGGATGGGTGACCATTTCAACATACCGAATTTCCTCCGTGCCTCGGAAAGCACGTTAAGCCGTTGGTCCCGGCTGTCATTTGAAGATCTTTGACAGTCGTTACGAGTAGTCAGAAGCTTGAGATCTGACACCAGTCTTGCCAAGGGGTACCGTGTTACTAGGGTTGCCAACCGTACCCTAAAATAGAGTATTGTTCTCTAAAATAGAGTAATGTACTCTATGTCATGTAGGCGTACTCTATAATCTATAACACTAATAGAGTATACTGAAATACTCTTTTTTACACAATGTTTATTAAAATAGTGCCCGCCACTTCAGCATTTACTGAGAGAGTATTTTCTGTCATGAATGTGAAGTGGCGGGAAGAGAGAAACAGAGCTTCATTGAAATTGATTAAAAATGAGCTCTTGATTTATAGAAATTTAGATTTAGAACGTTTGGAGTCATACAATCCATTTAAAATTGTTATGTGCTACAAAAAGAACGAAAAAATACCTTTAAAAAAATATAAAATAAATGGTACTCTTTTTTGGAAGTCCGTACTCTTTATTTACCTGCTTTGAAACCAGATATACTCTATTTCTTCTAATAAAAGTTGGCAACCCTACGTGTTACTCAGTTACTGGGTTGTGGAAATCAGATAGGCAGTCGCTCCATGTAAAACACTAGTACTCAGCTGAATCCGGTAAGACTGGAAGCCGACCCCAATATAGTTGGGAAAAGGCTAGGCAGATTGATTGATTTAGTTAGATACCTATCGTTATACTATGTCTAGAATATTGACCCTATTAGGTGTGTAGGTAACCTTTCTTTGTTTTATAGGCGATCTATATCGAACTTATGTAAAAATTGAATAAGTTATTCGGACAAGTTCGCTCTATACAGATAACAAAATCTGCGCCTGCCGAGCGGGTGATTTTCCTAAATGTTACCATAATAAAATAACAATTTGTGCTTGTGCTTATCAGTGTTTTTAATGGTGAGTAAAAACCTTAGTTCATATCTATACTAATATTAATAATATATAATCTATACTATAATATTATAAAGCTGAAGAGTTTGTTTGAACGCGCTAATCTCAGAAACTACTGGATGGAATTGAAAAATTATTTTCGTGTTGGATAGACCATTTATCGAGGAAGGTTATAGGCTATATAGCAACACGCTACGACAAAATAGGAGCGGAGCATACATGAAAAATGTTGCAAGAACGGGAAAAATATTCCTTTTAGGGGGTAGGTAGAGTAGGGTAGATAGGTAGCCAGTTGACGGGAGCGAAGCCGCGAGCTAAAATATTACTACTAAATATTATTAATAGTCAGTGGAAATATCTGTAATTTTTACCTCAACAGGGGTAGTGTCTGCGTAGCTGCCATCATACTCCGAGCCATCGTGCAGATGAGCCCCGTACGGCCCCACCGAACCCACGATCAGCGGGATACGATCTAAAGGAACAGGTAACAACCATAAATACACAAAGTTGTTGTTTATAATATCTCTAGCGCTATGCGGTCTACGCGAATCCACATAACTTCCAACCCTTGCAAAGTGTAATTAATGCGTGCTTGCACCCGACCCTTGCCGCCGCGGACCCTACAATCTTTGTTTTCAGCAAAACACAAACATTCTTGAAATTTTATAAATTTTAATAATAAATTACGTCTGCCATACCGTCGACTTTACCTCGTTTCAAGAATCTCTGTGTTGAGTACCGAAACTCATTTTAAAAACAGATGGAAGTATAGGCGCCTATTACATTCTAAATAGCCACTTGTCATTCTAAAAAGTTATACCGGTCATAAAGTAAATGATAAACCCGTGATAAAGATTTAAAAGCGTATTTTCGAGTGGTTTTATAGCCTATTTGCCTGTTTACTAGAAAATGAACGAGGACTTGAGAAATGAGTGTTAAAACATCGCTTTTCGTTTGACAGATTTTAAATACACCCTACTTTGCTCTTGCGAACATATAATAGATTTCAAGACTTGTACTTTCATACCTTTCGATTTTATGAACATTAATTACATATGCCATAGGTAGGTGTAAATGTGTTGGTAGATAAATGATGGATAAGGGTTATGTTTTTAACGAGTATTCATTTGTATAAGGCTACAATATTGCATCTTAGAAGAATGACATTCTCGTACTAGACGTTTAATTAAAAACATCCAAATATTGTACTTCTACAAATGTTATTTCATTGGGCAAGGAACCATTTGTCATTTTCATTTGATCTTTTAAAGTCTCCCATTTACTGCGACGGTCTGCCTCTCCGGTATTCATTTATGAAATATGTCACGCCATTCAGGCCCCGTGTATTGTAATGTACGGTCGTGCCGCATGTAGATACTCGCCTTCCTGCACGTAGTCCTGGTACTCCTCGAGGTACTGGTCGCGCGCGCGCTTGGCCAGCTGCACGGCGCGCGCGATCAGCTCTACCGCCTGCTCCGCCGTCACGCCCAGGTGCTCCACGAAGCCCTCCACCGACGCCTGGTAAGTGTTCGTTATTACTAAATCTGCTCCCGCTGCAAAATAACCATAAAACACGTTTTATAGCCGCAAACAGTCATAACGTTGGCCGCATTAATCACATTAACCACAGGTCGGTGTTTAATTAAAACAAATGAATCCCAAGATTAATGTCTTTAACCATGCTACCGATATCTCCATGCTTTTCTCGCCAACGTTAATTAATAGTCCACATACTCCAAAGTCGGTATTAGCAAACTAGTTCGATAAATATGGCTAAAGTTAAAGTTCGTTAATATTACGGACTGTGAGCGGGGTGCGGCTAAGAGGCGTAAACAATTAATATTATTAAAACTTAGTAATGCAACACGAGCCCGGCTTGTTCAATATTACGGAAGCGAGGTCGGCAAAGGAACCATTCTCTGTCGAAGAAAATAATTATGTAATAAATAGATGACGGCGCACGGCTTGCGAATGGAAAGGTATTAGACAGACAAGGTGATTAATGGCAACAACGCTGTGTATCCGGCGTTGTAGTTTGTATACGAGGCGCCTTCGGCGGTCCCGAGCGCGACGCGCCTCCTGCCGCCTCCGAGCTGTACTATGCAAATGTGAAGTAGTTAGTAGATGTAGGAGAAATAGCGGCATCACTTGCCAACTTGCTACAGCGTCAATCATAATAATCACAGCGGAGCAGCTGCGACTCACCTACCGGCAAAATATGTGTACTTGGAACTTTATGGATTATATCGTACATAATCTGTCGATAGTTTACGTAAAACTATATCATACATGTTAGACTGATAATGAATGTTACTACTGTGATAGGTATCTACTACAGCATACAGTCAATAATAGCCATGTACGCACATCTGAACATTGTGTTCGGTAGTGATAGTAGAGACTGTTATCTTATGTCCGGCGCTCTCGACGAGACGCGAGTGCAAAGCATTCATGTTTCCACAAAGTACGCGGTCATATTTTATATTTTTTTCACATCATATCTTCTATAAGAGGCACGAAAGCAAGGCAGTAGGCTTTTCCCTCCAGGGAGTTATTTGCTTGCAGACACTTTTCAGCTTTTCCTTATGAAAAGAAACGGTCCGTTTTGTGGCGAAGAAAAGCGCTTTCAGAGGACGATGACACGAGACGAGGTCGCACTCTCGCTGTCAGATGCATGAACATGACGAGCTAAAAGCGACCTAACGTGTAATTCGTCAAAACACGCATGTACACTTGTACTTAGCCGCAACGTTTTGCGCCTTTATGAAAGTATTTGTGTAACTTCGCGGTCGTTTGCAGTTTTTGTTGATCTATGTTTTGACTCATCCAAACGTGTCGGAAATAACTATTGCCACCTAGTTATTAGTACTTAGAGTATTGTGTAGCTATCTACCAATGTTAGAGTTATTCCGTAATACATGCAGTTGTAGTGTAGTTTTCTGTTTATTTAATTTAGTTGACACGTGTCCGCCCATCACTTTAGCAAGATGACGCGCATTCTACCACGTGGCATACTAAAACACTAATCTATTATTATAATGATAGTAATTCTATTATTAAGAGACGTTCGTCGAAGAATACTTTATTCTCGGAAATCTGTTACATTTTAAGCAAACAGGAGCACCTCTGCCTTTATTATGTAGCTAGGTACACCGCTACAATTCTGTATTCCGCGTGCACAATGCACGCTTCATTAGGTAATTTATCTTTCGAGGAAAATCTGTTTCAAAATAAGGCTACAAAAGTAAAAATTCAAAATTTTAAAAACCCCTAGTACATTTTTATTTCTTGCTACATAATTTATCTAGTACATACTAGATACGCTTCGATCGGCAATCTAGTGAACACCTAATAATGCACGATATCTTGCGAAAACATCCCGATTCAAACAGTAAAACGCCCATAACTTTTGAACGGCTGAACCATAGCTAATTCTCGACAAAATTACCTTTCAAATAAAAATAACTAAATCAAAATTGGTTCATCCATTTAGGAGCTATGATGCCACAGACAGACACAAAGATACACAGCAACACACGTCAAACTTATAACACTCGTCTTTTTCCGTCAGGGGTTAAAATATGATTAATTTTACCTCTTAAGAAGTCGAGATGGGTGTTAACGACCTCTTCGGGGTGTGTGTAGAGGAAGCGCGCGCTCCAGAGAGGGTCTCCGTCGATGACGTGCCCCACATGACAGGACAGCTGCGTGGAAAACCCGCCGTCCAGCACCACGATTTGTGGTGGCTCTGGACCCACGCCGTTCGTCGGTGTCATTCTTCAAATGAAGCTGATCTGAAAATATATCACGGTTTGTATTTAAAGACTGTAGATATTGTTAATTCTGAATAAAGTGAGTTCTCTTCATAAAAATCCGCCAAAGAATTGTAAGGAAAGTTTCAAATAGTAAAAGTCAGGCTCCGATTGCTTGCTAAAGCTGAGTTGCAAAAAAATCTCGCAAAGCGCTCCGGGTAAAGCGGGTAGTGTCCAGCGCTCTTTGAAACTTGCTGGAACTCATTGAACCGTGGAACCAGATAGGATATGCATTCGTAAAATAGCTATATATCAGTATTCCGAGTGAATATGGTGCATGTCAGTTCGTGCTAGACGTAATGTGTCGTGTGCAGTCGACTCTGCGCAGGTACGGACGACTATCGGCGATGAATTACCTTCAGCGCTCCGTTTCCATACAAAGGCGTTCATCAATGTAGATGCTGAAGGAATTGGAACGTGTAGACACTGTGGCCATTCCGTAGTCGCCGGTAGGACGAGTGCTAGTGCACCTAGGTATATGCATACGAAAACTAGTGCAAAAAAACGAATTACAAGAAAGAAAAGAACCACTCCACAAGATACAAGTTCTTCACATAATTTTATACCAGAGAGGTAGAAAACAAAGTTATATTACGAGCGATTCTGGAATTAGAATTTATGAGGGATTCTCTTCAACATTTGGAGAAATGAGAAAATCTAATATATTGTAAACATTTCACACCCAAATACAATAGACAGTTGCTACCTGTCCTTATGCTAACATGTATTTATATACAAATGTACCCAGCACTTCTAGCGACACACATTCCTTCTTGTAATTAACGTTTCCAGGAATCGCTACGAAGCAAAATAAGTTTCTCAAGTTATAACTTCGTTCCCTACTATCACGGCATCGTTCATTTTATTAATTACCCAGAAACCGCGATAGGAATCCTAATTAGCATGCATTATGTAAAACAATACGCTGCTTGTTAAAATGACTGGAGATATGATTGTATTACGTTTTTGTTCGTATAATTTAAGATTAGTGACCTTCGGAACATTATACAGCCGCCGATATCGAAGGGCTTTCAACCAATCAGATAGGTGAGTTGATTTACGAGACTTTCCGGTAAATAAGGCGGTACAACTTTGAACTTTTTTGTTTACAATCAGTCTAACTTTTTCCAGGCCTGAAGCTAAAGTTCACCTTGCATCGAAGGTTCGTTTATTGAACTTTAGCGGTTCGGGCCACTCAATAACGTAACGTCACTTAGTCGCCTCTTACAACACCGATCGAATTTACTTTAGAAGTACATGTTATTACAACGCAGATGACCTATGCGTTTTATTCCATTAAAGATTACGTTGAGGAAAAAAGGGTTGGGATTGAGCTGCTCCAATTAAAATGAATTTTGATTTTTTATATTATGCAACGTGTACCTATTCCTCGCGTCTGTGTTTCCGAACACATACAACCCGAATTTCTTCAAAGTTAGAGTGAACGGGCTTCTTCTGGGTAAGCTCACTCCATCGTCGACTTTGTCTCTGTCACCTCTGACCTAGACTAGAGTCAAGAGCAAAATTTAATTCTGAGTTGAGCTGCTCGGTTATGGACAAATGCGTGCTCTGACTGGACAGGTTCACTCAATCTGGCTGATTCTTTCCTCAAAAGACCATTTCAGACATCATTGCAGTCTACATGGTCTTCATATGATCTAACCAAGATTTTGTCAGGACTTTAAAAGATACGGTATCCTCTGAGTTTGTTTCGGCCTTTCTTCTCAGAGAAGTCAGATAGGAAACGACCTCATCTAGTTTTAAAAAATGTGATCGACATGTAAAAGTGTTTGTACAAACCAACTTACAGAAATAAAATCATTTATCATTTATGAACGCCTATAACGATAAGGCGCTTACTCTCACAATAAATGTTCAAGAAAGATATCTGCGTACAAGTACTATGTTAGCACAAGTAAAACCAAGATCCATAAATATTTAACTGTCAAATACCCCTAATAAACGAAACATGTTATAAGTTAATGTTCGGGTCCCAATAGAATTAGCGCCACAATGGTCACAAACAGACATAACTACAGATGTATATACAGTTTCGAGAAGTTAATTTTATGTACACAATAAATTAAGTTAAATGTACATATATATATTATAATGTACACTAAAAGAACGAACAACAAAAGACAAAATGCTTTAGAAAGGTACAAACGGCGGTCTTATCGCTAAAAGCAATTTCTTTCAGATTGAACGAATGAATGTATTGGTTTCAGAATGACTAGGAGACTGTTTCCCAAAGATTGGTTCAAAATTAAACTGAAAGGGAACTTTCAGAGGAATTTACCTGTGTAGTAAACTACGTATTATAAAAGCTTTTGTGTGTTCCTACTAAAATAACGTGGCATTTTGGTTTGATTTAAAAAGTACGAAATCTCCGGCTCCGAACGGGGCAACTCGTATTTTTCCCGTGTGTGTCTGCGGCATTATTAATGGCTTATATCAGCAATGGCTTGGGTACAATAAGTAACATCTGACAGCACATACCACACCGCCTTCTAACCGTGATTCCTGGTTCTACAGAGTGTTATATATTCTGCAGTTATACTAGACTTACTGGTAAAATCAAGACTTCTTTGTTTCTACACCTAGTCAACCACCATGGTTGACTAGGTGTAGAAACAAAAAAGTTTATTCTAAATATAAAAAACCCGAGTGCTTAAGAAGCGAATTAAAAAGACGTAGGTAAACAACAAGAAGAAAATCATGCTGTGAAGTCGGAGTATACATATTCACGAGCTTTAATTTTTTTAATTAACTTTTTTTATTTATAACTTTTTAGTTATATTTTTTTTCGAATTAGGCACATTTAAACATATAAGTGTTACGTATATATTTTTGAAATCACCTCTTTAAACCCTTTATTTCGATATCCAACACGACGTGGTCGGAAGAAAAATAAAATTGCGTTCCCACAATATGGCGCCCATAATCCGCCATTATTCTATTTTCCAATTTTAATGTAGCCAGTGACACTCGCAAGGTTAAGACAAATCGATCGACGTTAGAATCATCAAAATCGGCCAACGCGTTTGGTCTCTAGAACGCCACATAGGAACAAACATACATGCATACATTTTTAATATTATTTTAGATAGTATAGATATAGACTAAAAATATTAGATTCAAAACCCCAAACGCACACTCCCCAGATCATTGACGGCGTTATTTTTTAAGAATGAGCGGTATGTTTCTTTAAGGTTATACTAGTCAAAAATTCTTCCATACAAACGTAGTCTGGCGATTACACCACTGTTTGGCGGTGTACGTTCAAAATAAAAAATTATATCAATTTCTCTCATTTTATTTTTTTAATACAATATTTGAAAGTTATGAGCGTCGAAAGTTCCATATTTCAACACTAATTTTAACGCATCTTTGGGCGGAAATAAATACCAAAAGAAGAAGGAAAATTGCAAAACAGCCTCCATACAGGGATAGATTAGTAATTCAACAATGCAAATAATTTTATTTTTAAGATAAACATTTAGTAGTTTTTTCATGATATCTAGACTCCCAAAGGTCTGTTCATAAAATTTCGCGCGCACGTCGTCCTAAATCATCATCCATTTCGTTACAAACTTGCAAAAGTGCTAATTCGTACGAGAACTAGCTTCTTACTGCTCATCACAGCATCCATCTCTTTCGCACGTATTGTCAGATGAGACAGCATGCATTTTAACCCCGCGCACAAAATAGTTCGTGCCGTTGACTAGGGGAACCTTAAATGTCTTTATGTTTCATCAAGTTTAAATAAATAGATAAATTCCTATAAACCAAGCACTTCTGTAGATACGACCAAACATTTTAAATTATACGATATCGCTTCTCATTTGGTTTGTAATTGTAACCCACATATAGTAACCTACCCGATCCGATCCGGGATAGGTGGGTATGTCGATAAGCAGTCTCTATGTAATTAAATAGATAAATGTTAACACAAGCCAGACAATAGTATTATGAGTATAAAATAGATAGTGCTCGTAAATATTAATTGGTCGCTATCAGAACTCTTATTGTTTGTTGTAATGAAAGGGTGAGATCTGTGAGAAATATTGGGAGGTGTCCACGTTCGGTACATAATGCGATCGATATCATTAGGGCGAAGCGGATCGGAGAGGTGGAGTGGAGCGGTGCATTGACAAAGGAAACCATTATTGAGTGGCGTAATTGCCTACGTAGGTAAACGTAAGCTGGCTGTAAGAAGGTACTGCTGATTTGTTTTTACCCTACTGCCGAAGGAGGCTAATGTGTCATCAGTCTATGTATGTATGTAAGTACGTATGTACGCGTTGGCCAAGTTTGAAAAAAAAATCCTATAATTATAACAATTCTAGATATTAAAATTATAGCTAATCTAACTTCATATGAAATAGTTTGAGCTACAGATCGTCAGCTTATACGTCAATCGATTCGTCTTAACCTTGCGAGTGTCACTGACTACATTAAAATTGGAAAATGTAAAAATGGCGGCTTTTGGGCGCCATATTGTGGGGGCCTAATATTTTTTTTCTTCCTAACCCATCTTATATATATACATATATAAAAACATATCATATATATATACATAATATATACGGAGTCTATATCACGGTAATGCCTACGTCACTTTTTATTTATTTATTAATGACTAGAGACCGCCTCGCGGTTTCACCCGCGTAGTTCCCGTTCCCGTGGGAATACAGGGATAAAAAGTAGCCTATGTCACCCGGGGATAGAGTAGCTTCCCAACGGTGAAAGAATTTTTGAAATCGGTCCAGTAGTTTTGGAGCCTATTCGGTACAAACAAACAAACAAACAAAAAAATCTTTCCTCTTTATAATATTGGTATAGATTAAAATACACTTATGTTTTATTTTACCTGTTAACAAGTACTTACTGGTTAAAAAACCGGCCAAGTGCGAGTCGGCCTCGCGCACGGAGGGTTCCGTACCATTATCGTAAAAAACGGCAACAAAAACACGTTTGTTGTATGCCGCCCCACTCAAATATTTATTTAATTATGTGTTTAATATTTGTTGTCATAGCGGCAACAGAAATACATCATCTGTGAAAATCAACTGCAAAAAGTTCAACTGTCTAGCTATCACGGTTCATGAGATACAGCCTGTAAGACAGACTGACGGAAAGCGGAGTATTAGTAATAGGGTCCCATTTTTACCCTTTGGGTACGGAACCCTAAAAAACATTACTCAGATTTTAAACCGTTAATTATTTTTTCCTAGCGCACTAAGGGTTCTGTACTTTGTAAATTGCGGTTTACGATTTATGACGTATTAAAAAAAAACTACTTAGTAGAACTCGTTCAAACTAATTTTCGGTGGAAGCTTACATAGTAATGTACATCATATATATTTTTTAGTTTGATCATTTTTTTTTGTGGGTTTGCTCTTGACCTAATTACCTACCTTAATTTATCATTATTTTAGAAGTTACTGGGGGGGCAAATATTTTACCACTTTGGAAGTGTCTCTCGCGCAAACTATCCAGTTTAGAAAAAAAATATATTAAAAACCTCAATATCATTTTTGAAGACCTATCCATAATAACATAGATAGGCACGTACGGGTATGATGAAAAAAAAAATTATGTTTATTATTTATTTTTGTGTGAAAATCTTAATGCAGTTCACAAAATACATCTACTTACCTAGTTTCAACAGCAAAGTTCTTATAGTTTCGGAAAAAAGTGGCTGTGATATACGGACGGACAGACAGACAGACATGACGAAATCCGTATTTTGCCATTTAGCTACGGAACCCTAAAAATTTATTAAAATGCATAATCGGTAAAGCCTTATTTTGTCACTTTTTAGACTAAATCGGTACTACTCTAGCGAATCTAGGTGAAAATGTCATGCCTGTAGACAAAAATATTAAAGCCAGAACAACATAAGTACTAGTAATGGTCAGGCCACGTAATTAACATAACGATAAATAAGTAATAAATCAAATGGTCACAGACCCCAGTACAATCAATAACGATTGTTTGTGTAGTCTGAAGTCGCGACTATTCTTATCACCGAAGAAAAACAATAAACATCGCAATCATACACGATATCGATACAATGTATGAGAAAAACTATTCGCTCTCATTTTCGAGCAGCTAATATATCAAAACGAACTCAAAAGATATGCACATCTTCTTCAAACTTATCGATATATATAACTTCGACAAACATATTCTCTACGTATTAAATAATAATAAATAATAAAAAGCCTTTATTTCTCACCAAGTGCATGAATACAATTATAAAATAAATATTTAAACTTAACATAATAAAAGTGATCATGACAAGCTTATTTACAAAATGAAATATAAATTATAATAATCAGATGAAAATAATTTTAATGGTAAAATTATTATAGTATCGAAATTAAAAAAATATATTAGTACATGAAATTTGATTTCAAATTGTATTGGATTTATTAATAACTAACTAAATGTAGGATAAGTAATTTAATAAAAAAAAATACTCTACTTCGCTAAACTAAATCACTTACCTGACCCAGTAAAGCAACCAGACCAGGGATATGCACTTATAGGTATAGCTATATTATGTATTTATTAAGTAAAATAAAAACAACATTAAAAAACTTTTTGCAAAAAAATACTACCGACTTCCAAATACAAAACTACAAAGTGAAAAATAACTTAATTTTTTGAAGATTTTTCAAAATCGGTCTACAAATGACGGAGATATCGGTGAACATAAAAAAAAAAAAACACCAAAATGTCGAACATAGAACCTCCTCCTTTTTGGAAAGTCGGTTAAAAATTTAAGCTAAACTGGGCAGGTCAATGTAGAGTTAACAGACGAATCCATGAAAAAGAAATACAACTTACTTACTACGAGTAATTAAGGAAGTAGTAAAGTTAATGTCATCCACCAACAAATTATATATCACAGTAGCGGACGCCTCGCGGTTTCTCCCGTATAGTTCCCGTTCCCGTGGGAATACAGGGATAAAAAGTACCCTATGTCATCTGGTGATAGTGCAGCTTCCCAACGGTGAAAGAATTTTTGAAATCTGTCCAGTAGTTTTTAAGTTTATTCGTAAGACAAAAATATAAAAATACAAATCTTTCCTCTATCTATACCAATATTATAAAGAGGAAAGATTTTTTTGTTTGTTTGTACCGAATAGGATCCAAAACTACTGGACCGATTTCAAAAATTCTTTCACCGTTGGGAAGCTACTCTATCCCCGGGTGACATAGGCTACTTTTTATCCCTGTATTCCCACGGGAACGGGAACTACGCGGGTGAAACCGCGAGGCGTCCTCTAGTATAATATTAGTATAGAGTAATAGATATTGCTCTTCAACTTTAGTTATGTTATGAATCCACCGTGAGCCGTGTGATTGTGATCAAATAATTTACTTGTTGTTGGCAATCTCTGGGGCAGCAACAGGCTACAATGTTCAACAATACGTATCATTCATATTAATGTATACTCCGGGTTATTGAATTCGCAGCTCACAAGAATGATGGGTAATGGCACAGCATAAAACACATGCAATATTAAACTAGCACTTTTGCTTATCTGTGGCTTCAAAAATATAGAGGAAATCGAAGAGAAAGCTCAGCTTTGTTCCGTATCTGATAGAATAGTAAAGTAATTTCGTACCTTGAGTGTCGATACAACCAGCCGTTACAACATGTACACAGACACTAATTGATGTAGGTGCCTTCATAATGATTACTACAAAATTATTTTGTTTACTGCCCGAACTACTGATACCCATATCTATTGGAACTGGTTCACACACGAACGAATCATATACAATTTGATTATTTGAAGGTATGTTGTTAGTGCGGAGCTCGTGGCTAAATAATAACAGCCGCACGGGTCGATCATCAAGGTTATGCAACGCTTGCCGAGGTCGGTCCGTGGATGGGTGACCATTTCAACATACCGAGTTTCCTCCGTGCCTCGGAAAGCACGTTAAGCCTTTGGTCCCGGCTGTCATTTGAAGATTTTTGACAGTCGTCAAGGGTAGTCAGAAGCTTGAAATCTGACACCAGTCTAGCCAAGGGGTCAGATAGCTAGTCGTTCCATGTAAAACACTGGTACTCAGAATCCGGTTAGACTGGAAGCCGACCCCAACAATTGGCAAAAGGCTAGGCAGATTGATTTTGAAGGTATGTTGTTAGTATTGCTACCGAGCTCCGTTTTCCAAAAGGAGTAAAAAATGACGCTCCAATGCGACGCCTATTTTTAACAAACTTTTGCGAAACTGAAAACTGTAAGAACGTGTCTGCGGTTTAATGCGGGGAACTACAAAGGACTAGAACCACCGCTTTACGACTTGATTTATGGAGTTATACAAATTGATCCAGTAAAACGGTACTCTATCCATAACATAATTGTCTTCGGTAACTTTACAGTTGTATTACATATTGAGAAGATTAATACAAGTTTGAGTGAATGATAAATCTCTTCGACCTGCCTATCAGTAATTACGTGACTCGGAGACGAAAGCGGAGGTCACCGCGTTCTGATCTTCTACTACTTGCTTATCTCTAAACTACCTATAACTACCACTGAGTGATGCATGCGTCTGAGCAACATAGTAACGCTGGAACGAAAGGAATTTACGTATCGTAACTTCCCCTTGACAAACTCATAATTGTTTTAAAAGTTTGCGCGCAGCTTTCCCGAAGCCCTCGCCGCGAAGTTCTTAAATTATTTCGGAATGACATAAAAATGTGAAGGACACTCTAATTAAACATAAATCACTACAAGAAAAACTTGGGGATCCTCCTATAAAAGCGGTTGAGACATTTTTGCAGCTGAAGAAATATCGTTTTCGGTGACAACAATATTTTAAGCGTCTGACATACACCTGAGCACGAAGGGCGGCGAAATGAGTTATTGTACGCCCTGGCGCCCTGGTAACTTGCATAGACCGCGAAGCCTTAGGCTTATAACGAGAAACTCTTCTCGAATGTAACGAGGAAATTAGTTTTCAAACTAATTTCTTTTCGTTGGCAAACGCGCTTTAATAAAAACTATTTATGTAAAACAATAAGGCGTTAGGTTCAAGTTGGGCAGTCGAGCTCAGTAAACTTCGCTACAAAACTTATATTGTTTTGAAAGTTCAGACTACCAAAACTTATGAGCAACCAAACGCGTAAACCCATACTACATGCATAATTGCATTCCGTGGCACTTTAAACCTAATAATTACGCATTATGATTAAGACTTAGCACGCACTGCGATTTTTGACGCGGGCATTTATAATCCACGTACTGAATCATAACAAACAAAAAATCCGCGCGATGTTTGTTTGTTTCTAGTCTACCCGTTCATAGATCACAAAACATTCGCGCGGATTTAAATCGCACTGCGGTGCAGTGGATTGTGTGTGTGGCAAAACACAGATTTGATGTGGAGTTTTTACCGCGCGATTTTTTTACCCCATCTTCGTGCAACTTCATACAATTCCATATGTAGCAGAAAACCGCAGTGCGTGCTAAGCCTTAATATAGGTAGGTACGTATATTTATCAATCTCAATCCGCCTAGCCTTTTCCCAACTATTTTGGAGTCGGCTTCCAGTCTAACCGGATTCAGCTGAGTACCAGTATTTTACATGGAGCGACTGCCTATTTGACCTCCACAATCCATTAACTGGGTACCACGGTACCCCTTGGCTAGACTGGTGTCAGATTTCAATCTTCTGACTACTCATAACGACTGTCAAATATCTTTAAATGACAGCCGGGACCAACGGCTTAACGTGCTTTCCGAGGCACGGTGGAAGCTCGGTATGTTGAAATGGTCACACATCCACGGACCGACCTCGTCAAGTGTTGCTTAACCTTGATGATCGACCAGTGCGGCTGTTATTATTTAGCCACGAGCTCCTCTGATACGTATATTTATATTGCTATAAAATGGAAGATATCAGCTTCCAAGATGCAATACCATTTTTAAGAGCACAGAGTGAAAATGTGCGATAACATGTCATATACTTCAATTGGCAACAGTATTTCATGTACTGATACCAGATGTGCCATAATACGAGTAACTATTTTGAATGCTGATTAAAAAACAAACATTTTATTATTTGTTCGTGAGTCAGCCGAAGGTTACGATTTAGGTGCCTCTGTGTCTATTTTTGGTGAATTAAACTGGACCTTGAATGATAAATATATAGAAGTAAGACGCTAATAGAACTCTACAAAAATGTTAAGCAAATTTGTATTGGATATAACTATCTATTCATTGATATCTCCGTAGGAAAATACCTAACAAAAACATTAATCAATGTAATGTTTTGGGGCTTGATCATAATCAAGCTTAGAATTAAGTAAATGTTTACCTATTATATTATCGTAAATTATACATAATTATAAGGAATTTTATTATAGACGTCCAAACAATAAAATGTGTCAAAATATCACAGTTCAGCTTAAAACAATGTTGTAAATAAACACATAGTTACTTAGTTCAATCAAATACTTACATTGCTTGTTGTTAAAATTCAATCGATCAACTCGATTGAAGTTCACAAAACGTGGAACAAAATTCTATACTCGTTTTATTTAGAAAAACATGATTATTACGCGACGCTCAAACAAGCACTATCATGAACACACGCGCGACGCTCGTATCAACAGCGTGATGCCCACACACTGGGCCAACACAAACAAATCTCTGGAAAAAAATCTTGTATTACAATTTTTAAACACACGATTTGACGCAGAGATGAAGACTGAATGTTCAACGCTCCAGACTCGCTACTAGAATACATTTACATAAATGAATACTTAATCACAAAGCTGTTATCTTTGTGTTATTATTTGTTAATCGTACGACATTAATTATTTAGTTTGCTCGCGAGAGCTAATCGAGATCAAAGTTCACCTCGGATTCCACAAACTCCTAATTAGAGTAGGGATAAGACGAGAGTTTAAACTTAGTTATCTACCAGCAAATATAATTATGGCTTTTGTGTATTACTAATACATATTAATCATTGTGCAATTAATAGGGATGATGACTAAAAAAATTATTTTTAGTTCGTCAGATAGATTTCCAAAAAGTATTGGACACGTATTTTTCTTTTGTCACGTTAACAAAAAAAGATGACGATACAGTGCGTTAAAATATCGCATGACGTCATGCCTTGGTACATGTTTTACATAGAAGTGACGTCTCAAGCCCCCACTTCTGAACATTGATTATCTTGGTGATTTTTTATTGATTTGAATAATCAAAAAATACATGTCCAATATTTTTTTGGAAATCTATTTGACGGACTAATTAGAATTTGCTGTTTCTTACCCTGACATCATCCCTATTCGTCTTTCCGTTACATTACGTTATGTTGTGTAGACACTGCTTCAGGATATTATACCTACCTAGTAATAAGTTGTTATGTTACAAAATAAGCAAGTTACTTCTCAAAAAAGTGGTAAATGGTATAAATCTTGATAAATAATGTATCGCATGACACTTGTGCTTTATAGACATTACAATATTCTACTATATATTTACTCATATAATATTACAAAGACGTCCATTTTTCCTCATATCGATATTTAACAAGTTAACATAATAAAACTAATATAAGTTCCTATCAGTTTATGTTTACAAGTATTTTTCCAGTGGCTGCTACACTGGGCGCACTGTGCACGGCGATGGTCGCTGATTGGTCGCGGAGTACATTTCGAGACACCAGTAGATATTAATAGAGTTATCAACATGGAGCAATGAACGCGGCTGCTTGCTCCAGCAACCGGCCACCAAAACGAAACTCCCTAATATACCTACTATAACATTATTGATACATTCCAACTTCATCAGTTACAGTGTTAAATATTGTAGCCAGTCGATATAAGAGGAAAAGTACTTGATAAAGCGATCTGATATTACATGTGGTAGCAATTTTTAAACAGCATAGCAACGAACAGACAGCAACAAGATAACCAAAGATTAATTCGTTTCAATAGAAGAATAATCTACTTACTTATAAAAATCTGGTATTTTATAAAACTTTTATACCAAATACCCCTTATCCCCGAGTATTATGGCAATGAAAACAAAATGTCGTATGTAGAAAGCATATAAAATGAAGTGCAAACAACTGAGGTCGTGTTGTAAAAAGTCAGGCGGCGGTGGGTACGACCCGAGTCAATGAAAGGGCTTTACCCACGTCGTTAACGACGATACCATGAATCTACCTCGTGCTGAAGGTAATATTGCCTGTCCAAGTAGCAGCTGTTGAACCTTTATCGGTCATTCACCACGCGTCGGCTCTATATTTGAAAATTCTGTATGTTTATATCTACAACGTCCGTAATCACAATATTTGCTGGCAAGTTTTCAACACTCAATACATTCACGCGAAAAAAATACATTAAAAAATCAAAACTAAAAAAGTCATGCTGTGCAGTCGGAGGATACATCTGGTTTTGGTCAGCCAGCTCGTGAATATGTATCCTCCGACTGCACAGCATGATTTTTTTCTTGTTTACGCCTATTTAGTTCGCTTTTTAAGCAGTCGGGTGTTTTGTTTTTTTTATTTAACCCTTTATAGTTAACATGGTTTCGAATTACGTACATTTAAACATATAAGTGTTATATATTTTTGAAATCGCCTCTAGAATCTCTCTATTTTTTAACCTACACGATGGGATTGGATGAAATAAAAAAATTGGGCCCCCACAATATGGCGCCCAAAAGTCGCCATTTTTCAATTTTAATGTAGCCAGTGACACTCGTAGGGTTAAGACGAATCGATTGACGTAAGAATCATCAAAATCGGCCAACGCGTTTGGTCTCTGGAACGCCACATTGGTACAAACATACACATACATACATAGACTGATAAACACATTACCCTCCTTCGGCAGTCGGGTAAAAAGTCTACAATGCAATGCTCAACTATATTACAAAGTAGGTCTCACATCTAATGCCATAGTTACAGGATTTATACAGATAGATAATCTTAATTCGATCAAACCCTGTAGATAAATTTGAATGATACTACGTTTCTGGCAGACACGTCGGATATCTGATAGCAGAAGTAATTGTATTACCTACATAGATATCTAGTGAAATCACAATAGCCGTCTCATGCAAGTCAATTACGTCTATCTGCCGCCTGGTTAGTTATCTGAACACACTGATACAATATGAATTCAGTACGAGCGAGTTACAGTTGCTCAGAACTGTTAAACATGATTATTTCGTTGGGAAATTGAATTAAAATTTAATTCTGTTATCTAGAGTAGGTGCGGTTGAAAGTCTAGGCGGACAGATGTATAGATACGGCAGAAGTCGCAGACTCGCTGCTCTGCTGGAGCATAGTATCTACACTTGTTTTATCTATTCAATTAAACGCCGCGAGAAGCCATCACAATATTATGATATCAAATATAGTTTGCACAAGATCTCTCTATATCTTTGATGAGAAGGATTTCTATGTAATATCGTTATGTAATGTGTTCTTGTCTTGTTTGAATAATACATTGAAGATGCTTGTCGAACAAGCGGATAATGTTGTAATTAATAATTACGTGTGTCTAAGTAATATATTTGTCGGTATTCGGTAAGACTAGATAATATTAATGAAACATTTTTTTTATCTCGGTTTTTAGCTATCTACAATTTATAGTTGGAATTGTTTCACGGAGCACCGACGGAGTTATTTAGGAAAAAAATATTTCAGTTTCTTTCCTTTTTTTTGTATGTATACATAATTATAAAAAAATATTTAATACTGATTTAATTAAATAAATAAAAAACTACGAACGCGTACAAAAAGGGCAGGGGTCATTGGGCGTCAAAAAATTCGTCCACATCGCTGTCAACATGAAAAGTGCCCAGAACGCTGGCAACATTGCCACGTTGATTCTCTGGCCGAGGAAAAGCCCAGCCCTCTGGTCAAGTAAAGAGTCGACTAACCGTTTGCTTACACCTCGAAATACTCGATGAGCACTCGGACCCCACGGACCTAATGTTTTAACCACAAACGGCCCAAATATATAGCTGATGAGATTGTTGTATTAGCGCCGTTTGAGGTTTTCTGCACCAGCACAGCCCGCCGTGCTAAGAAGATGGGATGGTGCAAGGATGTCGACACATGTTGCATCCCACACCAAAGGCCTACCCACCTTCCAAGACTTTTGAGGTTTCTTTCCTATCTTAATGCACAATTAACTGTGCTTCCACTAACCACAAAAGGAGCACGAAAAAAACCTACTAGAAAATTGGCACAGCTTATATGTTACGTCATAACTTCATCCATAATTCAAATTGCAAGATTTTGCTGCACGAGTATAATCGTTTCCTACAATCCAATTTCTTTGTTTAAACAACGAAATTGAATAGGTATTGAGAAAGCGCTGCAAAAGTCCGTTTCGAAGTATAAGTTTTAGATTTGTATAGTATGCTCATAGTGAATAATATATTATTATTTACGGTGGTGATTGGGGGCTTCGTTCCGATGAAATCCCAGTGCGCTGCGCACACTGCAGGCGATCGCGTCCTTACCGTACTTGATATATACTATACATTGTACGGTTTTATTATATATTTACTTCAATATTTTCACATGTCTCGTCAAGTATTGATCACTAAAGGTCAGATCACACACCGAGACACATAGCTAATGGTTACAACCACATTTTGCTGGTAATATGATTTGTTCAGTCATTTACTAGGTAGGAACTACAGTTTCGGAATGTACCACTCTCCACAATAATACCACGGAATTGACTCCAGGCTCTCACTTTCAGCAGCTGCCCCCGTACACTGACGTGTCAAAAATTCGTCCGTAAAAAAACCGGCCAAGTGCAAGTCGGACTCGCGCACGATGGGTTCCGTACCATTATCGCAAAAAACGGCAAATAATCACGTTTGTTGTATGGGAGCCCCACTTAAATATTGATTTTATTCTGTTTTTAGTATTTGTTGTTATATCTGCAACCGACATACATCATCTGTGAAAATTTGAACTGTCTAGCTATCACGGTTCATGAGATACAGCCTGGTGACAGACAGAAAGACAGACAGACGGATCGCGAAGTCTTAGTAATAACGATCACTTTTAGACTTTGGGTACGAAACCCTAAAAAGGGACAGATGTATACAAGTCATATACATCTGTCCCTTACGCACACTCAAAATAAACTTACTCTTAGAGCTTATGGTCACCCCCCTGTGCTTACGACAAGACCAATGAGATTAATTTAATAATGTTTCTGAAGAAACTGCATTTCTTTCATTATGACTACCTACATTATAACAATATTTGGAGAAGTAGCGCTATGTTTTATTTCATTGCTCTACCTTGCTGAAACTTAGCTTCTACCCGCGGCTCCGCCCGCGTGAATGTCGCATATTTCTCCCAAAGGAACGCAAACGTACTACCAGAATAAAAAGTATCCTATGTTCAATCCAGGTCAAATCAATCTCAATAGAATAAATCACCAAAATAGTCAAAATAAGCAAACAGACAGACAGAGTAAATTTTGCATTTATAGTATTAGGATGGATAAGTGTTTTAGTATTAATATAGAATAATATCAGTAAGGAGCTATTTAAAAAGATTAATATTATGACAGTTTCTTGCCAATTCATAAATAAAAATAACAATTGTAATAATAGAAATAAAGATAAGTTAGATCAACCAACTTATAGATTAGCTAAAGTACATACATCTTTCATGGGCTACTGTGTTAAATTCTATAACAAGATACCTTGTGGGATATTAAAACTAAATGAAAGAAAATTTTAAACTATTGTTAAAAGCACACTTTGTAAAAATACCGGCCAAGTGCGAGTCGGACTCGCGCACGAAGGGATCCGTACCATTATTGCAAAAAATCACGTTTTTTGTATGGGACCCCCCCTTAAAAATTAATTTTATCCTGTTTTTAGTATTTGTTGTTATAGCGGCAACATACATACATCATCTGTGAAAATTTCAATTGTCTAGCTATCACGGTTCATGAGATACAGCCTGGTGACAGACAGACAGACGGACCGCGGAGTCTCAGTAACAGGGTCCCGTTTTTACCCTTTGGGTACGGAACCCTAAAAAATGATTTTATTCAAGATAAGAATGCTTGGAAACATGCTGGTCTTGCTTCATAGGCAATCTTTATGTAGACAAAAACAAACTGGTTAATTTGTATTATATTCATAATTATAGTAATGCTTTATTTTTATTTTTCTTCTCTTTTTGTTTAAGAAATTGACTCGCACACTGTTCCATTGTTGTTGAATTAGGTAATTTACCTATGTTTGCAATATTTGTAAGTATGTGAGAACCATGTTCCTATTTATCAAGTGAAGGAATTTACCTATTTATGCTTGTAATACTTTATACCTATACTCTCTCTTCTTCTTCTTCTCTTTCTCTATGCATCGTCCTCACGTATAAGAATGTATGTATGTATGTAAATGTTGTAAAACAATTTTTTTTTAAAGAGCAAGTATGGAGTTTATTGTCCGTTATTCTACTTAACAAACAACTTTTCCGAATGGATGGTAGAATGAATTATTATCAACCTTAAATTTATATTTTTACGTTCAAAAGTGCCGCTTAAGGTTACACTAGTCGATCATTCTTCCATATAAACGTAGTCTGGCGATTACGCCACTGTTTGACGATGTACGTTCAAAATAAAAAATTATATCAATTTGTCTCATCATTGCCGCCCTGTATGGAAACAAAAAAGTAAAAAAAAAAAACAAATTTGAAATTTATGACCGTCGAAAGTTCCATATTTCAACACTAATTTTAACGCATCTTTGGGCTGAAATAAATACCATAAGAAAAAGGAAAATTGCAAAACGGCCTCCATACTGGGATAGATTAGTAATACAACAATGCAAATCATTTTATTTTGAAAATATACATTAAGTCGTTTTTCCATGATATCTAGACTCCCAAAGGTCTGTTTATAAAATTTCGCGCGCCCTTTTTCTTCCTAAATCATCATCAATTTCTGTGCAAAAGTGCTAATTCGTACGCGAAATAGCTTCTTACTGCTCATCACAGCATCTATATCTTTCACACGTGTTGTCAGATGAGATAGCATGCATCTCGCGCAAAAAATAGTTCGTGCCGTCGACTAGGGGAACCTTAATGGCCTGGTTGAAATAAAGAATTATTGTCTTGTCTTTTGATTATAGTGTTCAGTTAACTAGCATTTGAACTAGTAAACTAATTATAAATCAATCTGCCTGATAATCTAAGAAGTAACTATATATCACTTTGATATAGACTCTCTTCCGTCTAATCAAGTTGTGTCGGCTGGGAGGTAGGGCGATACCATTTAAATAATAAAAACATTCGCCCGAAAAACAATTCAGCGCCGATCTATTGATTGATAAAATGTAAATGTGATTCAATCTTGATTCCAACGATTTTTTACAATTGAATAATCGATATTGAATTAACTCTAATAATGGCATTGAGTTAAATGTACTACGTACTAGAGGAGACTCCTCAGCTCAATTGTTTGTAACACGCATTAGAGCGCGCGTACCCCAACTCACTTAGTCTGTGGCAAGCGCTCGCTGCAACGTGACACGTTTTGTTTCTTATAAAATGCCTTCGTGTGTATTGAGATACTGTTCAAACAACTCGAGAAATATAAATAAAAGTCAAGGAATGAGTTTTCAACAGTAAGTTGAAAACACGCTTAATTTAATTATATTTATCAATTTATTGTATCTCGTGACGTCGCGTCACCGCGGAGGCGGGAGGGCGGCCATGTTTGTGTAAATGTCAAAGAGTAAGAAAAAGTTCATCTGCGCGCATTGATTGTTTATCTGTGAGAACATAACCCCCTCCCTGCTTGTCACCGAATTACGCGCAATCTTTTGTTTGAAATGGCTTGTCTAGTACGTAGTATATTTAACTCAATGAATAATGATTGGTTTAATATCTTTCGTACTTCTCGTTTTTAAGTTTCTTTCAAACTAAACCCGTGAAGGTTCATTCATAATTTATTTCCACCGAACAAACTCCTGCGTTTGATGGCCTTACATAATGGTGACCTCCACAAAAGCCACAAATCAAGAGTTGAAGTTGAAAATTCAATTTCCAGCCTATTCATTTAACACCAATACAGCATGATTGATTTCATAACGGCCATCGAAAGCGACCCAAACTCAAGCCAGTTCGGAATTTCATGGTTAAAATAAATGTTGTCCTCTTAAAGCTAACTTGGAAAATCTTTTTGCAGCCACTTTTCATCCGCCTGTGAAATTTCTTAAAGCGGTGACAAATTGAAGGCATCATGGGTTTGTGATATGAGGTCGGATAAGACAGACGGATGGAGGGCAAGGCGAAATTATAAGGGTTTCTTATTACTACGGAACCTTCTTGTCAAGATACGCTATTGCAGAGAGGCGGTAGAAAAGATTTAGGGTTTTTTTGCTTGAATAATTTGATACCTGTTCGCATACTTGATTGTTGTTGGTCTAAATATTTTGTTACTTTTTTATACGAATTGTTTTACGCTTAAATTTGTTATACAATAACCAACTAGGTAGTCGGGACGGATTACGGTTATTCTATTAGGATTTGTTTGTAGAAGCATCTGTCTTGTCCTTTCTTTTGTATTGTTCGTCGAATCGTTGAGCTCCTTAAATTCTGAGTTGAGCTGCTCGGTTATAGATAAATGCATGCACTGAATGGACAGGCCCACTCAATCTGGCTGGTTCTTTCCTCAAAAGACCAATCCAGACATCAGTCTACATGGTCTTCACATGATCTAACCAAGATTTTGTCTGGACTTTAAAACATACTGTGACCTCTGAGTTTGTTTCGGCCTTTCTTCTCAGAGTAGTCAGATAGGAAACACCGACCTCATCTAGTTTTAAAAATGTGATCGACATGTAAAAGCGTTTGTACAAACCAACTTACAGAAATAAAAAAACTTTTTGCAAAAAAATACTACCGACTTCCAAATACAATTACTTTGTTGTTTTGTATTTGGAAGTCGGTAGTATTTTTTTGCAAAAAGTTTTTTATTTTTCACTTTTTAGTTGTACCTACCTAATAGGCAAGTTATTAAGGTAACTATTTCGCCAGAATAGATTTAATGAAACTTGATCATAACCGGTGAAATGAGAGATTTGCTTACCCCTTAAGAGCGAACTGGCGTGATTTTATGTTATGAAATGGTATAAACAACAAACAGACATACGATTGCAGCAATCCCGAGAGATTTGCCGTTATTTATTGAAGAGTTCTGCTGTATATCTCCGAAGTTTTTCATCAGATCTTCACCAAATTAAAATGGGACAATTTCGGAACATACTTTTTCAAACAAAAAAAGAATTTTCAAAATCGTTCCACAATTGACGGAGATATCGGTAAAAATAAAAAAAAATAAAAAAAAAACAAACATGAAGTCGAACATAGAACCTCCTCCTTTTTGGGAAGTCGGTTAATAAAATCATTTATCATATCTCTGGCAAATGACGAAAGGTTCACTAATCTACCTATTCCTAACCATTAAGCGGCAACCCAAGCCTCTGTCTACCCTCTTCGAGCAAAATACACGTAACCGTAATAATGTTATAAGTAAACGCTATCATAATAAGCGTAAGCCTTCCTTGTCTACGCTGTGTGTACCTACTCGTTTAAAGGCTGCCAATTTTTCTCTATTTCTTAACTTGCTGGCATCGATTCAAAACGAAGCATACCTCAATTTCTCTTTTAGACTCCAAGCGATTTATATCTAAGAGTTTATGTAAAACGTGTATTTATTGAAGTAAACAAACTTTAAAGTGGAGAACAGTGATGATGGACGTAGACCATTATGTCATATTGACTAATAAGCTAGTTCATCACTAGTCAAAGCTTCACCCTCTTTATTTTGATACTAGCTGTTCCCCGCGGCTTCGTTCCCGTGGACCACCCATCAGGACCCGTTTTCGGGATTAAAAAATAGCCTATGTCACTCAGGAATAATGTAGCTCTCTATTGGTGAAAGAATTTTTTAAATCGATCCAGTAGTTTCCTAGCCTATTCGGTACAAACAAACAAACAAAAAAATCTTACCTCTTTATAATATTGGTATAGATTTACTTGCAACTGCCAATATTACTAGGTGCGCTAGATATAGGTAAAACCTATTAAAGACTGCCTTCTAAAATTTAAACTTAATTTCGTGTAAATAATCGCCTTCCGCCTAACAAAAGGCAAGCTTATCGTACAGATCGATAGTTTAGAAGTTTTTTTATTAAATTCACCGCAAAGTTGCCAGCTTTTCGGTCTTCTACAGGCTGTACTAATGAGTGTGCTCAAGAACTCCACAACCTCATGCCCCCTTTTACCATCGGACATCTAGACGCACTGCAAATTACCATCCTTACCTGTCGCACCAATCGCTTCCATACATCCTTCATAATGCGCACAGCAAAAGAGTGGAACTAACTACCTGCGTCTGTGTTGCCGAATACATACAACCCTAATCTCTTCAAAGTTGAGAGTGAACAGGCTTCTTCTGGGTAAGCTCACTCCATCGTCGACCTTGTCTCTGTCACCTCTGACCTAGACTAGAGTCAAGAGCAAACCTATCTTAAATAAAAATATACAAAACATATTCAAATGAGCACTCATTATCATTAAGCTAAAATTATTTATTCGAGCACTAATCTATAATCCAAACAGAATCTCCTAGATCAAAGTGGTTTAATTAATTTAATAATTAGGCACGTAAGCAGGTCAGGGTCTTTCGGATTAGACAAAATATATTCTGGATATATTTTCACCTGAAACGGGGAATGAAGTCTAGAATTTCTGAGAACTACTTTCATTCGCTAGTTCCTAGAGAGCAGGTGACGTGGTTTACGACGTGCACTCGACGAGGAATGTTTAGTGCAAATTGCACAAAAGACATTCAGTTGTGCCGGTGATAAATATGGTGTCAAATGATACCGACAGAGTAACGAGCTCTTTGAAACGAATAAATAGATTTCACGTCCAATAAACAGGTACGTGCAAAAGTGAGTTAGACTATATAAATGTAAAACATTGTTCACTAAATTACGTGGTCGTAAAGTAGTGAACAAAATTGATAGGCTTACCTACAATACCTACCTATTGTTTTGCCAATTGGGCAAATATAACAGCAAAATAATGTATCTGTGTTTGTTGTTTTCTTTTGTGGTATTATTGATTCATGTAAAGTGAGTAAGCACGCTACTATGCATTATTTATTCATTGAAGAATGTTTTGAAAACCTGTAGTTTCTACAGCTAAAACGGATCCGTCCGTTAAAACAAAGATTAAGGGGAATGTAAAGACCTAAATAATTTCTTTTAAAAAAGTCAGATAGTTTTATAAAAATAAAACGGTACCTTAAAATACAATTCGTAGACTGAAGCCTACGAGTGCTACGCTACCGTGCTACGAGATTGCTACGACAAATCACTGGGATGTACTTCTTCATTTCAAATATTATAATTTGGATATGTGTCAATATACCTACGTATGTAGTCTCGTATTTTAATGTTTAAATCCAATTTAAATATGGCGGCAATACTGCCAGCATTTTGGGCACTTTCGACAGCGATGCGGACGTTTTAATGAGCACTTTCCCTCTTATCGTATATAAATACTCGTTGTTTATAAATATTATACATATTACTATAGTTTATTATTTAAAATACTCTATTTTACTTAATAAAAATCCTATTCGGATAAATAAAAAAGTGTTTGATAATAATATCGGCAAGATTACGCTCATGTTATTCAAGTGCTAACTATGTAGAATCGACAGCAGCCAAAATTTATTTTTCTCGAACCTATTATACTGCCGAATACCAAATAAAAAAAAACTACAAGGTGAAACATAACTTTATTTTTGGAAGTTGTCTTTCGTAGGTACAATTTTTTGCGCTGTGGAAACCGACTTCCAAAAAGAAAGTTATTTTTCACTTCGTAGTTTTTTCATTTGGAAGTCAGTAGTATATTTTTGTAAAAAAGTTTTTTTTTATTTTTCACTTTTTTATTGTATCTACCTAATACTCAAGTGGTTAAGTAAGGTACCTATAATGCCAGAATAGATTACCCAAATATCATGAAACTTGAACGTAACCGTTCAAATGAGAGTGTACTAAGGTGAAATGTACACATCTGCGTACCACTTTAGAGCGTACTGGCGTGAATTTATGTTATGAAATGGTATAAACAATAAACAGACATGCGATTGCAGCAACCCCGAGAGATTTGCAGTCATTTATTGAGGCAGAACTCCTCAATAAATAACTGAAAATCTTCGAAGTTCCTTATCAGATCTTCATCAAATTAAAATGGGATCAATTTCAAAACATACTCTTTCAAACAAAAATTAATTTTCAGAATCGGTCCACAATTGACGGAGATATCGGCGAAAAAAACAAAAAAAAAGACATACGTATAGTCGAACATAGAACCTCCTCCTTTTCTGGAAGTCGGTTAATTAGATCTACAACCTCGGAGGTATTTCATTACTGAGAGTTTATAGCATTTAAGTATCTATAATTTATTCAAAACGGAATTATTAATGCACAATACAATTTGCATCGTCTGCAAACTTACCAAATCTATGCCCAGTGTTGGTATATAAAGCCGTGACCGTAAACAGCAAAGCGTAATTACCAGCCGAACGCTTACAGCAATGTTTAACTGCGCGAGAATATTCGGTATAGTTGTGTTTGCTGCAGTGGCGCTGCCGGGCCCAGCGCTGGGCCAGCCGTCCCAGTACCCGCCCAACATCACGACCTGCGAGCAATTCGAAATATCAGCCCGGTTCAACCCATACGCACTTATCGATTCAATGTGGAAAATATTTTACTTTTGGTCAAATATCACAGAACTAAACCCGATCGTTTTTTCGTTAGCTGGCAAAACCGTAAGGACTACTGTTTTTTTTGTTTTTTATTTTTATATTTGTGAATCTTAAAAAAAAACTTAATTAAAAATATCAAAACACCCGACTGTTTAAAAAACGAACTAATAAAAAGATGTAAAGAAGGAGAAAATCATGCTGTGCACTCGCAGGATACATCTGGTTTTGTTCGGCCAGCTCGCGAATATGTATTCTCCGAATGCACAGCATGATTTACTCCTTGTTTACGTCTTTTTAGTCGCTTTTTAAGCAGTCGAGTTTTGTTGATTTTTTTAATTCAGTTTTTTTATTTATAACTTTTTGTTTAATTTTTACATTTAATTATATAAGTGGTATGTATTTTTGAAATCACCTCTTAAAACCCTTTTATTGATACCCCACACGATGGGTTTGGAAGAAATAAAAAAATTTCTCTAGAACGCCACATAGGAACCAACATACATACATAGACTGATAAACACATTACCCTCCTTCGGCAGTCGGGTAAAAATGGTATCCGTGCGTGTTTCTCACCTGTCTACGACAAAAATATTCTTGACAATCGCAGCTACATGTATATTTCTTCCGGTGTATTGGGATGTAACCCAATTTTCTTTTTTGCCTACCTTCGTATTGTCCCCGCACATACCGACAATCCTTTTTATATGTCCACGTGTTATTTTGTATTTCAAAGAAACGGACTGTGACTGAGAGAGAAGCAATTTTGTATTTCTGTTTTGCTTTTGTGCAGCTTGTTACAAATAATTGCATGATGCTTCGTTATTTGCACATTGACAAAGAAAAGTAATAGGAACTGTTATTTGACAATCAATATTCTATCTTTCAATATACCAGCTAAATTAATATTTCGCCTAATTTTTGCTTGTAGAGGGTCAAAAAATTCAAGGAGGTTTACGAGACAGTAATTGGTGACACTGGCTTGGAATGGGAGAAGGCCACCTTATTCATGAACGCGAAGCCTGGTGTGGAGGTGCTGTTCATATTCGCTGGCACGCCAGGCGCCTTCCGCGCCGTCGTCAAAACAGAACAGCGCAATAAAGGTGCGCTATATTGCCCCCGCCCGATTTCCCCCCGCTGCCATTTCCGCTCCTAACTTTTCCCGCTCGACTTGGCTCATAATGATAATAAACAGGTCGCATTTCAAACATTTTTTTTTTACAGTTTTTCATGGTCTTCTCCTAATGACCTTTACTGTTTTAGTCGTTAATATTGTAGTCCAGCATTCGCTTTTTTAATGACACCAGTGTTCTATGGGCAACAATTTCTTTTCAGATTTTTTTATTAAATTTAGTAAATAGCTATTCCATTATTTAGAAATAGTATTATAGTACTTAGTTTGCAATTAGGGCCTTACAAATGAGATTAGCCACTGAAATCGAGGTAAACTGGATAAGTAGCAGGAACTTAAAGTTGTACGGGGAAGTACATAAGTAAGTGAATAATGGCTTTTATTACAGAACGCCCAATACCGCACCCGTTCATAAGTTATGCGGATGTGAGGATGAAAATTGTTGAGCGGTACCTCGGCATGATGTGCTGCGAGGATCTGACGGCATACGCCATGGCGAAAGTTATGGAGGTACCCAAAACCGAGGATAAGTGCCAGCAGGCGGCTTCCTCTATTGGCTATCAAGGGTACGAAGGACGCTCGTACTTGTCACTCTTGAACGCTGATAACGGCGAACTTTGAACTTCAGTTTACTTATATTATATGGTGCACTGATGGTTAGATATATGAATGTTGTCTCTTTTTCATTTTGCGTTGTAAATAAGTTGTTTCAATAAAGAAACAAACTGAGAAGTTTTTATTATGTTATAAGGATCCTTCAAAATTATTTTTATTAATATTGTCTATACCCTACCAGAGGAGCTCGAAGCAACGCTTGATGAGGTCGGTTCGTGGACGGGTGACCATTTCAACATACCGAGTTTCCTCCGTGGCTCGGAAATCACGTTAAGCCGTTGGTCCCGTCTGTTATTTGAAGATCTTTGACAGTCGTTACGGGTAGTCAGAAGCTTGAGATCTGACACCAGTCTTGCCAAGGGGTACCGTGTTATCCCTTGGCAAGGGATACTCGTAACACTGGGTTGTGGAGGTCAGATAGGCAGTCGCTCCATGTAAAACACTAGTACTCAGCTAAATCCGGTAAGACTGGAAGCCGACCCCAATATACTTGGGAAAAGGCTAGGCAGATTGATTTGATCTATACCTTGCTGCTAGGCTTGCTGCTGCAAGACCAAAATACATAGTTTAAGTTGATCAAAAAAATACATTAAAACAGTTCAGGATCTCTTTAAAATTCTAAATTATGATTCTATATATACTTAGTGTTACCTACCACTTAGCTTTACCTCTAGTCCTACAATAACAAGAGCATTCTTAACTTCATCCACACAACACGCGATCTATTGTTTAAGGTTACACTAGTCAAAAATTCTTCCATACAAAAGTATTCTGGCGATTACTACACTGTTTGACGGTGTACGTTCAAAATAAAAAATGATTTCAATTTGTCTCATCATTATCTAGCCCTGTATGGAAACAGAAAAGTAAAAAAATACAATATTTGAAAGTTATGAGCGTCGAAAGTTCCATATTTCAGCACTAATTTCAACGCATCTTTGGGCGGAAATAAATACCATAAGAAGAAGGAATATTGCAAAACGGCCTCCACACAGGGATAGATTAGTAATTCAACAATGCAAACAATTTTATTTAAAAAAAATATACATTCAGTTGTTTTTTCATGATATCTAGACTCCCAAAGGTCTGTCCATAAAATTTCGCGCGCTCGTTTTCGTTCTAAATCATCATCCATTGCGCAACAAATTTGCAAAAGTGCTAATTCGTAAGAGAACTAGCTTCTTACTGCTCATTACAGCATCAATCTCTTTCGCACTTGTTGTCGGATGACACAGCATGCATTTTTAACCCCCGACGGAAAAAGAGGGGTGTTATAAGTTTGAGGTGTGTTGCTGTGTATCTGTGTGTCTGTGTATCTGTGTATCTGTGTATCTGTGTATCTGTGTGTCTGTCTGTGGCATCATAGCGCCTCAACGGATGAACCGATTTTGATTTAGTTTTTTTTGTTGGAAAGGTGATTGTGTCGAGAGTGTTCTTAGCTATGTTTTAAAAAAAACGGTTCATCCGTTCAAAAGTTATGGGTGTTTTACTGTTTGAATCGGGATGTTTTCGCAAGATAAATGTGTCGGGGGTTATTTAATTTTTTAAATTTTACTTGTAACCTTAATAGTTCGTGCCGTTGACTAGGGGAACCTTAAGTCAAACAACCTGTTAACTGCAAACGTCTACTATCATCACATATTTTTTTAATATTAAAAACAGTCAAACAGATCACAGGCGATTGAGGGCTTAAAAAAAGAAATCTGAATAAAACAGAGGTAAGCCTACCGTGATACTCGGCTTTCCTAGCGCTAACGTACATTTTATGTAAGCTACAAAAATATTGGCGAGTGTTAGTAATATATCCCTATTTCCGAATGGTGCGCCCATAATATTTGTATGATGTGTTTAGTGAATAATGTGGGCAGCGGGACATCTCATAGTCCCGATCTACGGATAAATCAATTGCCAACACGCAATACCTTTAGGTTACCATAAATAAAATATGTTGTTATTTACACACAACACAACTATACAGAAACAATTTATTCGAATACCGGAAAAGAATGTCGGTGAAATAGTAATTAATAAAGGATGAGGTTTGCTTAAAATCTGTGGCATGAATGCATACTAGAAATGGGCAAAAAAAAGGTCTACATAATGTTCTAAGAATTTCCGTGAAACTCTATGGTTTTTGTGGTCCTTTGTCGTTATTTCGCGTCTGATCAGTTCTTGGAAGTAATTTAGTTCCTTTTATATTCTCATAAATAATTCTCAATAGATAAATAATGTACTTCGTTTTTATAACATTAGTAACATATCTACAGTTAATTAATAGCTGTTTATGCAACTGTTACGTTATGGACAGTCTTTTAATACGAGTGCCATTTTTCGGTACAAGCGTAGCGCGTACTGAAATAGGTGGGCACGAGTTATTAAAAAACCAATAACGTACAGTTGTATACAAGATTTTATCTACGAAGGAATGAATGAAACACAGATATAGACAAATAAGTATTTTTGGTAGAAACTTAACTACACCCTGACTATTGTTTATCCCGCGTCCACTTTTTATTTTCTTTTTTAATTTTGTCTTTATTAGGTATTTAATGTGGCAAAGATCTTGACCCGCAACAGCCAAATAGTGATACTTTTGTTCTAAACCTGTTCCATATTTAAAATAGTACATTATGGTACAAGTGTGTAATGTTGGTGATTACCGCTGAGGCGCCATTGAGACCCGAGCCGTTAGGTGAGGGTCTTAAGAGAGCCAAGGACGGTAATCATCAATACACACGTGTATCATACGACGTTTTTCAACACACTTGTGAAGAAAATAATACTAAAAAATCATTTCCAACAGTAAAAACGAGCTGTGAGTTTTTTTTTTCGCATTGGCGGGCAAAATTAATCAGTTTTCCTATGCGCGCGCATCTAACAATGGCGATCGGCCATAGACTAAATTTTAATGAATGAAAATGAAAAAATTAATAATGAGTTATCTTTTTTTTGGCTTTTCGCGGATAGCGTTTTACCCACGTACAAAATGGGGAATTTCAAGTTTTCTTTATTACAGACAAAAACAAAAGTTATATTTAAGTGAAAGTTTTATTTATTAAACAAGTACAAGTTGAAATTGTCTATTTAAATACGAAGTTTCATGAAATGTGTTGCATTTGTACTATTGATCACGATCTTTTTTGTATCGAAACTTTTTTAAGAACAAAGCAACTCAACCAATAAATAAAAAAAAGAAACTCTTTATCTCACTTGTGAATAATAGTAATGAAAAAGTCACAGTTTGATAACAGGTGTTATTATGTGCCTAATTGCGGTGAAATTAGAGCCACTTTATGAGCAAGTGTGTTGAAAACATCATTTACATTGTCTCGATTTCGAAGTAATATTATAGGTACCTGGATGTATGTTCAGAATGCCTTTGCTAGTGTTTTAGAATTTATGACGATTCGCATCAATGATATTCAAATAAACAGATATGTTATGAGCGCGCGCATTTTGAAGACTTGAATAGGTCACAATTGTGACCTTTAATCTTTAGTTTATGTCACGCATGGCGAAGAGCGATAGGCTTTGTTGAAACAAAAACAAAATAAAATAAATGCCATCGTGTGTATTTGTAATTTATTTATTTATTGATTAAAATAAATATTTTTTAATGTTAGATGAATGAAAAGTGTGTATGTGTGCTGGCGCTATGTGCGGAACACTTTTTTCAATTGTTTTGTGAGTGTATAACGTATCTGTTTATTTGAATATCATTGATTCGCATAATACGATCCGATGTCTTTATGGGTATCTTAATGAAACCGCTGTTAATTTTGTAATTCGAATATAACGAAACCGAAGTAGATAATAAGTATATATTAAACTCTACCTAACCTAGGTAATCAGTCAATCGCATATTAGGTACTGTATATACTAGAAACCTGAACCATGCAAATAAATAGGTGGGTATCAAATCGACGCTCTGCATTCAATAAGACTTCGTTGGCGAGTGCCCCGGGCTCCCCATATCCAACAGAGCAAATTTATTTTTCTCCCAAGCATACTAGACGTCAACAAATAAGGTTACTTCTCAATATAGAGGTTTTATTCATTCTTTTTTACAGCTAGTATAAGTGAGGTCAGGGGGGTGACCATAAGCTATTAGGGTAAGGCAATGATATTCAAATAAACAGATATGTTATGAGCGCGCGCATTTTGAAGACTCGAATAGGTCACAATTGTGACCTTTAATCTTTAGTTTATGTCACGCATGGCGAAGAGTGATAGGCTTTGTTGAAACAAAAACAAAATAAAATAAATGCCATCGTGTGTATTTGTAATTTATTTATTTATTGATTAAAATCAATATTTTTAATGTTAGATGAATGAAAAGTGTGTATGTGTGCTGCCGCTATGTGCGGCACACTTTTTTCAATTGTTTTGTGAGTGTATAACGTATCTGTTTATTTGAATATCATTGGGGTAAGGTTATTTTGAGATCGCGTAAGTGACAGATGTATACAAGTCATATACATACTCAAAATAACCTTACTCCAAGAGCTTATGGTCACCCCCCAGCTCAACATAGCTTTAACTTGGCGAACTAAAATCGCAATATATAGTAAAATATTATTTATGTGCAGCTGCTGGTCTGTCATATGTGATATATGTACGTATGTTCAAATCCATTAAATCATAGATCTCACCTAACGTGTGTTCGTGTATCTCGGATAGGGATGAGCGTTTGTTTAGAAATAACAATCGAGTTAGGTATTCGAATATTCTATTTGAAAGCTTCTCTCATTCGAATGAAATATCGCTGAAACGCTTAATTCGAAATCTAATTTTATTCAATAACTTCACAAATGTAGTTTTCGAATTACAACGGCCTTCAAAACTTACTAACACTCTGCAATTTCTCCTAAACTGTGGAAGTCAGAGTTTTGAAATAAAAAAACGTTTTATAGAATACTTCATCAACTTCCTTTGAAATGATAGGTTGTTGAAAATAGAAACGATTCGACCTTTATTTTTGATTCAAAATTACCAGCATTTAACCAACCTTCCCAGAAAGGCTTGTGTTCGCATGTGGAATCCAAATTAAGTAAAGGTGACATTAGCGGCCAAGCTATTGTTCAGCAGTGATGTGGTGGCGCCTTACTCTCCAGAAACAATTCCAGCCTTGGAGAGTAAACATCCAGCGCCTGCGGATGATCTTACCTTTCCCGAATCACCCGACGCCCCCGATCTAAATTCATCCTTTCACCAAATTTCAGCCCCCCAGTTGATTGCAGCCGTGAGCTCCTTCCGAAGTGTTTCCGCCGGCGGTATCGACGACCTAACTCCTCAACATTTAATGGACCTTTTAAGTTCAGGTGCCGGGGACGCTGGTGAAACTCTTTTGAAGGAGCTTGCTGCTCTAATCAACCTATATTCTCCAGCGATATAAACGAAGGCGTCGTCGATGTCTTGTACGGGGCTTACTGATGTGGCCTGCGAATCACGGACGGCAGCATTCGTCCTATTGCCGTCGAATGTACCTACAGGCGTATGGAAGCCAAAATTTATTGCAAACTCTACGGCCAAATGCTCACAAATAAGTTCCAGCACCTACAGCACGGCTTTGGCTCTAAGGGAGGCTGTGAAGGTGGTTCATGCCCTTTCTACCTTTTTAAATTCTGGCAAGGGTGAGATCATCCTCAAGGTTGACGTTAAGAACGTTTTTAATTCTGCTAACAGGGACACTTTGTTTTGTTTGGCAAAAAAGGAAATTCCTGAAATTTTCATTTTTTTTTGGCAGTGCTATAGGATTATTATATTAAGAAAATATTTTACAATCTGCAGTAGAATAACACCAAGATGACCCTCTCGGGCTGTTCATTTTCAGTTTGGCTATTCATCCTATCATCAAACAAATAAATTCAAAATTCGACGACTGGAATCTAGATGATGGCACACTAGGTGATGTAGATACAGTTTTGAAATATTTTCAATTCCTGAAGCAGCAATTCCAATCCATGGAACTCCCGAGAACTCAACCACTTCAAATGCGAAATTTTTCATCTGTGACAATACGGACAGACTATCGACACTTAAAAAATTCAATACAATAGTACCAGAGATGAAAATTTTAGAAAGAATTTCACTGCATGCTCACTCATGTTCATGCAGTATTTCGGACAGACTTTCTCAAATTAATATACATTCGGCTAAAACCCTCATTCGTTATTGTGGGCCAAATAAAAAAAAATAGGTAAAAATTGCAAAAAGTCACATTGTTTATTATACTTTAGTAACGTTTTTAACTTAATTATAGATATAAAAAAGATATTCCCCACCCAACATCGTCAGAAACCTCGTCTTCAGTATGGCAAACCGGCTCGAACCTGAAACCAGAGCACTAGGAGGCAATACCAGTTATTAAAATGTAATGGCATAAAACCTACTTATAAATTTTGTTTGAGTTTTTGCCAGTGAATTGAAAATTATTATTTTTTGGTTTCTACCTTTTTTAAAACGTTTTTATTTCAAAACTCTGACTTCTATAGTTTAAGAGAAAATACAATTTTAAAAGTGTAGTACCACAGATAATATAATACTAGCATAGTAGTACTAAGTTTTGAAGGCCAGTGTAATTCGAATTTATATCTGTAGGTCAAAATTATAGTCTTATGCCATATATTTGCATTAATTACGGTACAAAAGATGTTACTAAATAAATTCTTAGAGCAATTCCACATTTCGCCATGAATTGAAATGCAAATATTTAAATAACACAATGCTAATAATTAGCAATTCTTATACAAATAAACATTATTTGTTTAAAGTAAATTTATAGTCAAGATTTATATAATATTTTATCTATGATATAATTAAACTGTTTAATAATCGAATAATAGTCCGAATGAAAGTTTCGAATTCGAGCATTTCTACGTCGGCGTCTTAGCAACGCTAGTTGAATAGCAGATAGGATATTGGAGGTCAGTTCGGGCTGACAGCTCTGAAACATAAAGAGGGGATTCTGAGAGGATATTAGCAGACTACAGTTATTACAACCCCAGCTCCCGCACACTCGAGTGAAGGGGACCATCTTGGCACTGACTCTCATATAAACCTTGGCAAACGAGAAATTACATTAATGAATAGTGATATTATATCGTACATATTATATTCCATCGGGCTCTATGAAATAAAATTGCGTATTATTCGACACAGGCTAATACGAAACTTGCGTAATAGGCAAAAATACTACAGTAGTTGTGAATATATCGTAGCCAATTTTTTGTGTACCAACCAAGTTTGATATCATTATCAAAGAACGCAAAAAACATTTTATATTTTCCTTAATAATATTTGATATTTATTGTAGTTAATAATAAAACTCCGATGTAAGTAGTATAATATAACAGACAAAACATATTGTCCTGTACAAAAATATGTTACCGGTTGTGAGCCCGAAAATCTTCAACTACATATTATATTGTATGTGGATCCACATTCCACACAGTCCTTTTATACCCAATAATACCAACATAAAAACAGGTTTTTCCGCTAAAGCCGAAAGTAAAGTCCGTGTCCGAGAAAATATTATGAATCCAGATAACAGTGTTCCCCTTGCACGTCTTCCTATTTACAGTATCCGAACGAATTCTTATTAGTAAACGTTGTTTTCTTTTTGACGGAACCATAAAAAGTTCTCTCTTAAATGAATGTTCTGTCGACCCTCGAAACAAACTGTTTAACTTACAATGTTTCTAGACTATAATAAAAACAATCGTAGAGCTTTATACTGCTGTTACAAAAAAACAATTAAAGCTTTTACAGTGTAATGTATACTAAGGTAGTAAAAACTAAATAAAGTTACCTTTCAGAATGTTATAAGACGTCAGTCTGGGTATCCGACGGTGCTTTTAAGATTTTAATTCAACTGATCACATAGTCGACGTCTTGTACAGGAGCTCGTGGCGTGTGTTTACTTAGAGAGTCAAAGAATACATCTTGTGTTGGTATATTACTCTGGAAGTACCGTGATTAATGTTTGCGTTGTGTCGGCGTATACTAACAGGAGGACTTAGCCTGGTTTCTCTCAACATCAACATTACATAATACTTAACGTTTAACTTAGATACTTCCTGGCTATATTTATTTATTGTTATGGCACTCCAACGAATTGTTCACAATAACATTGACAATAAATTATTAACAACTGACTACAGAGTATAGCGATCTTTTCACTTATAGGTGTGCACAGCACTAGCAATTAAAGTTTACTTTATATGATGTCAAATAAAAAAGGGTCAAAATAAGAATTAAAAATTGATAGTAATATGATAATTCAGAATAATAAAAGATAAATGACAAAAAATATCACTAATAATAATAATATACAAAACATATAATTAATCAATAATAATTAGGAACAAAAGGATACATGACTTGATGTGTTATGTATAAAGTAAAATTTTACATCTAGACAATTTTCATAAGTATGCAAGTGGAAGTTTCAAGTTTGAAACTCAGTTACGGCTCTGGGGGGGGTTGAATAAAATATACTGCAGAGGCAGAAAGTATTCCAGATTTGTCCATACCGTTGATTATTATGAAGCAAAGAAAACTAAAATAAAGGTGAAACAAAAGCTAGTGTGCAAGAAAGATTGATAAACTAGTTCCAACAACAAAACAAACTCTCATCTCTTTGGTAGACAAGCAAACTTGATTGTACTGCTCTATACTTGGGCAGTTCTTGGTAGCATTACTAACATGGTGTAGCTGCAGCCGATGGGTGCATGATAACAACACGAGTTCGGAGAATTGTTTCCAACACTATTTCAGCTACAACATAACAATTCCTATAGTCTATATTGTCAAATTGACACAAAACCTCAAAAGCCTTTGCTGAATAATAGATATAAATTACTTTGTTTCACATACTGGATGATTCTGTCAGTCAAAGTGGATTTCAGTTTTTTTATTCACAAAGCAGTCTTGTGCCACACTTTTTTGTGGCGCGTTTAGTGGTTAATAGTTAAACAGCAAGCATGGTTTTAATGAATAGCTAAGTACCTTAAACGTTGTCTGGAATTACTAATTTCAATATACTGAGACAAAGTAATGTGCAAAAAGGGGTTAACCATTAGTTCGACCCAAGAAAGCGACGTACTCAAGGAGAATGTTGGTAACTAGTTGTGAGTGGGTTCAGGATAATTAAATGACGATAATTACTTGTATTTTAGTGATACTTTTGGCTGAAACACATCAAAGAGATTAGCGATGCCACTAAAACAAAAGTTTGCGTTCTAACGTCGCCTTGAAAGAAGAAAAGAAAGAAAAAAAATATATTTGTGACCCGCACAGGTGACACGCAATAAGCATAAAATTAAACAAGAATAAAAAATAAAAACCTCGTGCGAGACCAAAAAGGCTCCTATCTCAGCATGTGCATATCCAAAATAGAAATAACGCTGCGCTGATATTCTGATGATGCGCCTTGATGTTCGACATTACCTGTGTTACTATACCTAGCAGATAATAACACAAAAACCACCTCTCGAACCGTCGTCATCGGTTTGTTTCTCCAACTATCAAGATAACTGTATTTCCCGCAGTTTGTCACAGAACTTTCGCGACCCCTAACTTTGTAATGTTATTGTAAGTACATACGATGACAAAGTTCGGAATGGGACATCGATTCGGTACAACACAAACATTTACTTTTACGTCGAGTATCTGCGCGACGCCGACGTATTTAAGAGCAATAGGTGAGACCCATGTGTGCTGAGCAATCCCATTCACCGTCCTTCTCATTATTAACCTCAAACACGGCTGCACGAAAACTTAACTGTTCTACTTTAATACTGTCTGTCTTTAATATATGAAAGTTCGTATTTTAGCGTGCCATACCATTTGTAAAATGAATCACTAATGGATAACAGCGGTGTCTGTCTGTCAGTTTTTTTCTGACGGGCTTTTTATTCTAAGCCGTTTGTACTATTTGGTACCTTTTGGTTATTGTTAGGATTATCGTTAGCATGATCTACGAAAATAGATGCAGGTGTGTTTGCTAAAACGATTCGATGTGATGCTTTGCATTTGAGAGTTGGACTGAATCAATCTTATTTACCTACACCTAATTGGTTAACACTACGCGGCACGTATGCGGTAGTGTGGTGTTATGATTCAAGCCCTCTATCTATCCTATCCATGGAAATTAACATTATATCCGAAAAAAATGTATAATGATCCACAAGCCGGGCAAACCACCGTATGAAGTGACGTCTTACAGGCCCATTAGTTTGCTGCCAGTTCTCACCAAACTTTTCGAGAAGATTTAGCTGCGCCGTCTTTTAAATTCAATGTCCATCATCCTAGATCATCCAGTTTGGCTTCAGACCAGAACATGCCACCTCAAAACAAATACACAGAGTGTGTCGCGTCATTCGAAATACTCTGGAAACCAAGCAATATTGTTCTTCAGTCTTCCTTCACGTATAACAGGCCTTCGACAGAGTGCAGCATTGGGAACTACTTAGCAAAATAAAATCACACCTGCCACACTCCTACTAAAATATCCTGGCGCATCCTATCTATCCGATAGAATGTTTCAACTAAAGGAAGATGATAGCACCTCTGGTTTACATAACATACGAGCAGGAGTACCCCAGGTCTCTGTTCTTGGACCAGAGTTGTACACTATTTTCACGGCAGACATACCACATACCACTGGAGTGACAATTGTCACTTATATAGATGACACCGCTGCTTCGGCATTTAGCGATTTCCTTAACAAAGCGTCCCAAAAAATACAGGAAAGTCTTGATGAAATTCACCACTGGTCCCAGTCAAAGCATAAAGCGACTGCGTTAAGGACCTGGTTATGGACCTCAACCAGCGACTAATATGGAGAAGGCACATTGTAACTCGACTTTAAACGGTCTTATAGATTAAAACTTGCCGTGGATAATAAAGTTTATATATATTTTATATATCAAACATTAGCATGATTCAGAGAACTCAAAATAACTTCTTGAAACAGATATCAAATGCTCCATGGTTAAATAAGAATACTGCATTACATGAACACAGTCAAGGAAGAAATAAGGTCTTATCTAAGGCCTTATTAAGGTCAAACTGGAGAGACACCCAACCAACTGGCCAAACAACTGACAATACCAGATTTTGTCAGCAGACTCAATAGACGCAACATCCTACAACTCTATAATTTGTAGAGAGAGTTGTCTTAATATTAAGAGAGTTGCTCCTGATGGAGAAAAGCTCTTACCAAATCCTTCTTCAACTCATCTGCTCATAGATTCCAAAACTGATTGCAAAAAGAAGAATGAAAAAAATATAAATACATATATCAGAAAAAAGATCTAAATAATTTTTAAAACACTGAATTCACACCTATCCAATTTGTATACAATATAAATATTCACAAGGTTACGATTCCAGAAGTCGCGTATCTTTGTTTTAAGTCTACGGTGTAAATTTTTAATCTGAAACCCTGCAGGAGCTCGCAAAATTAACCCGCGATATTAAGTTTCATATACTACCAAAATTCTTTAAAACAATATAGTTCTCAGCGTCTGTCGGTTGAGCTTGAGACGTGTTCATGTTCACACTGCCTACAATATTCCTCAGGTTAATTTACTGTTAGGTAGGCTTACAGTGGATTAAGGTTAACTATACTCTATAAACACTCCTTCCTAATAGAGTTACTGTGTTTAGTAACGGTGTAACGGCGGATAACAAGCTACGATGTTTGTTCACACGGTATTCAATATGTATATTAATATGTTTAATAATGAGGAACAGCGAACGAAGTTGTCTCAGAATGTATGCGCACTCATTATCTGGGAGTCGCTAGGCTGTGAAGTGGATTCGTCTAATTCATTATGTATTAATCATTTTTCAACACACTTGCTCATAAAGTGGCTCTAATTTCACCGCAATTAGGCACATAATGACACCTGTTATCAAACTGTGACTTTTTCATTACTATTATTCACAAGTGAGATAAAGAGTTTATTTTTTTTATTTTTGGTTGAGTTGCTTTGTTCTTAAAAAAGTTTCGATACAAAAAAGATCGTGCTCAATAGTACAAATGCAACACATTTCATGCAACTTCGTATTTAAATAGATAATTTCAACTTGTACGTGTTTAATAAATAAAACTTTCACTTAAATATAACTCTTGTGTTTGTCTGTAATAAAGAAAACTTGAAATTCCCCATTTAGTACGTAGCTAAAACGCTATCCGCGAAAAGCCAAAAAAAGATAACTCATTATTTTTAAGTCTATGGCCGATCGCCATTGTTAGATGCGCGCGCATAGGAAAACTGAATAATTTTGCCCGCCATTGCGATAATTTTTTCACAACTGTTTTTCATTGTTGGAAATGATTTTTTAGTATTATTTTCTTCACAAGTGTGTTGAAAAACGTCGTATGATACTCGTGTGTATTGATGATTACCGTCCTCGGCTCTCTTAAGACCCTCACCTAACGGCTCGGGTCTCAATGGCGCCTCAGCGGTAATGATCAAAATTACACACTTGTACCATAATGTACAATTGATTTATGAGTTCCTACATTTTTAACCCCCACCGGAAAAAGAGGGGTATTATAAGTTTGACGTGTGTTGCTATGTATCTGTGTACCTGTGTGTCTGTCTGTGGCATCATAGCGTCCAAACGGGTAAACCGATTTTGATTTAGTTTTACACTTTACACTTAATCGAGAGTGTTCTTAGCTATGTTTGAATAAAATCGGTTCAGCCGTTCAAAAGTTATTTGCATTTTACTGTTTGATCGGGGTGTTTTCGCAAGATATCGTGTCATAATTACGTGTTCAATAGATTGCCGATCGAAGCGTATCTACTATGTACTAGATAAATTATGTAGCATGAAAAAAAAATGTGTCGGGAGTTTTTTTTAATTTTGAAATTTTACTTGTGTACCTCTCACTCAGGTCTTTGACTCAGTTACGTCACATTTTGAAGTTAACAAGTCAAATGGAATTAATCAGATTTAAAACTACAAATATATTCTTTTGAAGCCTTTATAAAAAAATATAAGTAATGCCATGTCAGTAAGATGTGTCATGTTAACGATTTTATGTTCAAGTATGTGCACGTGTTAGTAGGTAAATAAATATTAACAATGGCCTCAGAAATATCTCCAAAAATTCTATTAGAATAACAAAAGCGCGAGGTTACTGAAGAAGCATCAACGTGTAAAATCTTTTGGTGGCTGTATTGAAAAGGGTGTGAAGCATTCATAAGCGAGCCGTCAGTGACGCGACCCACACATCTCTCACCGTACTCTCGAGAGGCACCGATGGTCCGATGCCCTTCGTGTCATACACTTTACTCTCTACCTTACCTTTCCGCCGTTCCCTACAAGAATTGCTAGAAATCTTATATATTTCTCAGAATTTTTTCCCGTCTGCAATAAAACTTAACGTTTTACGAGTGAGCGTTACTCTTTATACCAAACTTTTGGATTGATCAGAAATCAGAATATAAAATATTGGGGTTCGACTCGTTGTATGAAAATATTTCGAACCCTAACATAAAAATGAACATTTTAGATTTTGCTAAAAGGTTATTGTTTGCGGTTATGAATAAAAATTGTACGAAACGGAGCAGGCCGGCATTAGCGCGCGCATTAAATCATTCCCAAAAGCCATTTGGACACAAAGGATATGGTCAATAACCAAACAGGACTCTGCACTGATAGCCGCGATTGGAGGGAAGTAACTGGCCGACAAATTTATATTTCACGCTATTTTGTTGGCATATTTTCCCAGATGTAAGGAATTCTATCTGCAGGCGCGAGTCTGGTACCCGAAATCTCATTTGTCTGTAGAGCTTACCTACCTTACCTAATGCAGCTACTAATAAACCGGTCACGTCAACGTTATTTATTGTTATAGAACAACGAAGAACAAGAAACTCGCGTCGCTAGACTTTGTTTGCAATCCACCCCTTTTCGACTCTGAGTGGAATTGGAAAATTTGAGGTATCTGTTCAAATTACACGTTGATTTATGTAAAAAGCACTTAAATACGAATAGAGATTTTCCAAAATGATGACTGTAATAACTCCAGTAAGATTTGTGGGATTAGACGGACACACCGTTATCATATGTTACTTTTCATACAATAAAAGCGTGGGCGCTTATCTCCACTGCGAGCGCAAGTTCAACCCCGAGCTGAAGCAAAAAATGACAACTACTTAATTACACTAATTTCAAACTCCATACTCATAGGACTCGTGTTGTAACGATTACCCTCATTCCCTTTGACAAAAGATGTGACTTACCCTCATAATTCCGATATTATAGGTGCTAATGATGAATTTGCTAAATTACAAGAGGAGGCAATAAAAACGATATTACCGATCGCATCTTTATGATTTACCTTAACCGTACGTGTGATTTATGTTGCCTCCGCCCTCAGTTACTCATATAATGAAATGTATACCTACCGGTGATTATGGCGTTGAATACGTTATATCTATGTCGTATCGAGTAAACAAAATTTTGCAAATTAAATTATGGGAGCCAAGCAGTAATATATTTCTTACTATAGTCAAAGAAACCATGCCGACGTAACTAGCGTTTTTTAACCCCCGACGGAAAAAGAGGGGTGTTATAAGTTAGACGTGTGTTGCTGTGTAACTTTGTTACTGTGTGTCTGTGTATCTGTGTGTCTGTCTATGGCATCATAGCGCCTCAACGGATGAACCGATATTGATTTAGTTTTTGTTTGAAAGGTGATTGTGTCGAGAGTGTTCTTAGCTATGTTTCAAAAGTTATGGGCGTTTTACTGTTTGAATCGGGATGTTTTGGCAAGATAAATGTGTCAGGGGGTTTTCTAAATTTTGAAATTTTACTTGTTCATCTGATTATGCCGATTATTTTTCGTAAATCGGTCGCGTTCGGTTCCATTCCACGGTGATAGATAGATGACCATCTGTATCCGTGGAACGGAACCGAACGCGATCAATGTATAAAAAATAATCGGTATAATCAGTACAGTACGTCGCGACAGTTTCTTTGTATGAGATGACACACCACGGCTATAGTCGTGACAATCTAAGAAGTCGGATTTGACAGCTATAAAATACTCAAAAATAACTAAACTTGATGCATACGAATGATACTCCTTGTTATAGTGTACTAGAGGACGCCTCGCGGTTTCACCCGCGTAGTGCCCGTTCCCGTGGGAATACAGGGATAAAAAGTAGCCTATGTCACCCGGGGATAGAGTAGCTTCCCAACGGTGAAAGAATTTTTGAAATCGGTCCAGTAGTTTTGGAGCCTATTCGGTACAAACAAAAAAATCTATCCTCTTTATAATATTGGTATAGATGGGTAACATAGTAATGAATTTAGATTATGAATTTGATTGTTCAATTTCTTATGTACAAAGTTATCGTCGCATGTGAAATTAGAAACACATGGGACGTCTTATATCGCAACGATTATAGATAGGAAAGTGTGCTTCTTTTGGTAAAGTGAATTATGCAAAAATATTTTCCAACGTTATTAAACCGTACTTTAACAGTACGATTTCTGGATATAAGACTAAAGAAATCTTATACTAGTTACACTTACAGGTCGTACTTTTGAATTTATCCCCAAGTTGTCGCTTATCTCAGGTGGTAAAACATGCCTTTAAAACTTGCAAATTCAACTTTTCTCAACTCTTTGTAAGTTAGATAAGCACGCAGTCAGGTATCTTCTATCTCCCTCCCCTTTCTCTCTACCTCTTTACCATCATTTTAATAGTTCAAGACTTATCTCTTTGCCCATTGCCCGCAACTTTTTAATCAATAATTTAGTACTTACTATTTTTACAACTGAAGTAATTGGCTTTGTCGAAAATATTATAAAAATGAGTCAAAGTCAAATGTTTATTTTAAGTAGGTCATTAAGCGGCACTTTTGAACGTTAAAATTAAAATGTACAGTCAAGGGTCAAAAGTGCAGTCATACTCTGCCAAAACTCAAATGGCTAGTTTTTGTAGAAGAAGTTAAATTATCCACAACTGATTTAATATTTTGTATAGAAATTAAAGTATAGATTATTCCTACTAACCGCGAATAGTTCAAATTCTGATGCCTAAAAAAAATTGCCTTTTCTGTTTTGGTAGAGTGAGACTGCACTTTTGACCCTTATAGTACAACTAATAAAAATTGATTCTACCGTGCATTGCATAGATTCGATTGATGACGTCCATTGATATTTTTTTGCCAAAATTTTGAATTAAGTTGCGACTTATTTGACTGACTGGTTGAATTTGTCCAAAGTAACATTAGTTTTTTAGTTTTGACACTCAATTAAGAAAAAAAGCGTTAAAAATGAGGTCGTTAAACGATTGACAGATCCATCGAGAGAGTCTTTACGTAACCGTGCGAAGCGCAATCAGTGTTCGGACCTTAAATTATGTGACATTATTTGAAATTGTGTCAACATGAAGGAGCGTGGCGTGCAACGCGCCGTGGGCGGCTGCGGCGTGGCGGCGGCGGGAGCACAGCGCTCGCCCGACCGCCCTTCGGTCCGGTAAATACAGCCTCCTCGCCTCTCGGGTATGGATTATTCGCAGCGAGCACGAGCGGAGCCAGTCCGAGCCTCGCGCCTCCCGCGGCCGCTCGTGCCCGGCTTCACTCGCGATCCCGGCGTAGCCTTATAACCACGCGTAGCACGTCCGTAGCTCGCTGCTCGTAGCGGTCGTAGCGCCTAATGTAACCTTCCACCCGTAGCGCCGGGCTCGGCTACGCGACGCTATTAAAAGCATGCCGTTGTTAATACGGGCACCTTTGTGTTCAAATGACGAGACTAATGTCTCATTCAATTATTATGGGGAGCACCTGTGGAACAATTGATATTTGTGAAACTTTCACGTGATTTGTTCGTTAATGTTTCATTTACGTGTAAGTATTAAATTGACAACACAAGTTTACTTTAAATATATTTTTCACCTGTTTTTGGTTTATTTAAAAAACAGTTGTATATACAAAAAGTTAGAAATAAGTTTTGAAGTAAAAATATGAATAGCTGTGGTTATTTTTGGTTGAATTTGACATTACTTATTTATAAGAAACTATGTAAAGAAATATAGATAAATTGATTTGTAAAGAATTTAACTGTTCTAAAGTTACTCCAGGTTAAGATTAACGATTAACAACCAACTTAATTATGCAATTATTTTCATTAAATTAAGATTAAAACAATAGATATTTTATTTGTATTTGTTGATTTTGAAGTTTAAATATATCGAAAACTATTTATTATTTCAATTAACAGCATAAATTTCGTAAAAACCAAGATAAACTTAAAAAAACAATTATTTACTTATTTGTATTTCAAAATGTTTCTCTTATTTTTCTTTTGGTGAAATTATAGGGGCGCGTGACAAATTAAAAACTTTTCACAAAAGTTGGTGAGCCCACTGTACCTACTATTAGCAGAAGCATTAATGTCTATAATAAAACCTTTATATTTATAACTCCACACTGTATATTATAACAAAGTTATCCTTGGTTATTTTTGGCACTACCAATGCTTTTTTATTGATAAAAATAGGATCGACTTTTTCATGACGCCTTAGAGTCATTTTACCTTTTTTTACCCGGCTGTAAGGAAAGGGTTATGTTTTTCGCGCGTATCTTGTATGTTTGTATGTATGTAATATTCTTTATTACCTCATATCTTGCAAACCGCTTGATGGATTTTTATAATTAATATACATCGTTAGATAGGGCTTGGCCGCCCAAGTGTTCTTAGATAAGTGACGTTAAAAAAAAACAAAAATGGCGGATTTTGTGCGCCATATTGCGGGGGACTCAATTCTTTTTTTCATCGTAACCCATCGAGTGGGGTATCAAAATGAAGGATTTTTAGAGGTGATTTCAAATATATATACTACTTATATGTTTAAATGTGATTCGAAAAAAAATATAACTAAAAAGTTGTAAAAAAAAATAAAAAAAAATGACTGACTGCTTATTAAGCGAACTAAAAATATGTAAACAAGTAGAAAATCATGCTGTGCAGTCGGAGGATCAGGTGGTTAGCCAGCTCACGAATATGTATCCTCCGACTGCATAGCATGTAGTGATTTTCTACTTGTTTACACCTTTTTAGTAATCCATTGTTATAAAAGGTATAACGTAAATTTAAAAAGGTTTGGTGCAGACTAAATAGTCTTCCCTAATTGTATTTAATACGTCAAAAAGCGTTGTCTTATAACTAGTCAAATAACCCGCCCCTAACTGTTCCCGGCGCAAAGGTGCCCATAACGCTTGCTGCATTGTCACGTTGGATGGCAATGGCTAACCTTTGCACCAAGAACGAGCTGGAGCGGGAGTCACCCGTTTTGTCACTTAGCCTATGTCCTATCTCACTAATGAGCTTCTTCTTTTAGTTCGCTTAATAATGAGAAGTCGGGTTTTTGAGTTTAAAATTAACTTTTTTATTATTATAGATATGCTCGCGCTTGACCACTATCTCACCTGATGGTAAGCGATGATGTGGTCGACGATGTAGCACGCTTACCTAGAAGAAACCTATTCACTCTTGACTTAAAGACTCCCAGGTTGTAGCTATCAGGAAATACAGACTCCGGCAGGGTATTCCACTCCTTAGCTGTACGCATAATGAAAGTATTCTCAAAACGTTTTGTGCGTATGGGTGGGACGTCCATCATGTACCTATGATGCATCGCCGTACGTCTTGTAGTCCGATGATGGAACCCACCTAATGGAAATCATTAACTTTGTAACATTTTTGTTTTTTAAGAGACATATATTGCATCTAAACATCACATTAAGTTACCAACTAAAGTATAAAATAACGGCATTTCCATTTATGCGGATATTTTTATGAAATGGCAGCTGAAATGACGTAATTAAGCACTGATATTAATTTAATGGTACGTCCCCAATTCCCCGCCAACGAGATTACAGATTTGTTAACCTACCGCAAATACCCCTTATGTACCTATCCATATACACAACTGCATGTATCGATCAACTGAATGTAATTAAAACTCATTATAATAATAAAAAAACTGGCCAAGTGCGAGTCGGACTCGCGCACGAAGGGTTCCGTACTTGGTAAATTACGGTTTATGATTTATGACGTATTAAAAAAAACTACTTACTAGATCTCGTTCAAACCAATTTTCGGTGGAAGTTTACATGGTATACATCATATATGTTTTTTAGTTTTATCATTCTCTATTTTAGAAGTTTCAGGGGGGGGACACATTTTACCACTTTGGAAGTTTCTCTCACGCAAACTATTCAGTTTAGAAAAAAATATATTAGAAACGTCAATATCATTTTTGAAGACCTATCCATAGATACCCCACACGTACAGGTAGGATGAAAAAAAAAATTGAGTTTCAGTTTTTTTCTATTTTTGTTTGAAAATCTCAATGCGGTTCACAGAATACACCTACTTACCAAGTTTCAACAGCATAGTTCTTATAGTTTCGGAAAAAAGTGGCTGTGACATACGGACGGACAGACAGACAGACATGACGAATCCATAAGGGTTCCGTTTTTTGCCATTGGCTACGGAACCCTAAAAAGTAAGAAATTCGAAAATTTATAGTCATAAAAATTTCACAATTCTGTAGTTCGCTGAATTTCTAGATTCATGGTTGTGTCTCATCTCCGCATTATATTATCAGAGCAAACAGTAGATTGGAAACAAGAGCGGAGAATGATTACCAATCGTAGGCTGGCGTAAGCTGCCAATCAGCGCATTGTACCAATAATTATTTAATTCATCAAAGTGGCTAGATATTTAAAATTCCGCGCCGATTGTTTGAGTTTGATTGTGTAATTGAGAACTTGCCGTCACCGCGCCAAAGTGCCACCGCGCTGAAGTGCCACCGCGCCAAAGTGCCACTGCGCCAAAGTGCCACCGCGCCAAAGTGTCACCGCGCCGCGCACCGCCACGGCATGCGGCACCGGGACCGCCGTCATCCCGTCACTCCGACAAGCCGCAATACATACTCACGAGTATATCTCCCATCGTCATTCACTCGATTATTTTTTCTGGACGAGTGAGCATTTTTCTCGACCGCTTACAAATGACCGCTTAGTTACCTGCAGAGAAATCTTTCTCCACATTTTATTTTCTCCCCGTAGATATTTCCATTATTCTGTTAATGGAACGGTGTTCAGGGATGGTCAAACAATGAGGGCCTATCTAAAGATGTCGGTATTTGTAGCATATGTGGCTACATCTTGTAGTTTTTGCCTTGCGAAATATGCGTTTTTAATTAAGATGGATGATATATAATCATATAGCAACATACATAATATGATGGTGATGGATACATGTGTTGACGTCAAATTCACAATGGCGAACAAGCAGCTCTGAAATATCTTCCCGTGCCGGTTATGTGCCGTTGGCATTTGCAAGATTTTGTCTCTGTTTCAAGTAGTTCTTTTATTTCAAATATGTTACCCTATTTTTTCATCCAAATCTGGTGCACATGTAGTAAACTTCACTATTTTGAAATTATTGGATACTAGCTTTTCCCCGCGCCTTTGCTCACGTGGCCCATCCCACAGAACGCGTTTTTTATTTAAAAAATAGTCTGTCACACGGAATAATGAAGGTTTCCATAGATGAAAGAATTTTAAAGAGTTGAAAGATATCGGTTAAGTATAATTTGAGTATATCCATTACAAACAAATTTACAAACAATCAAATCTTTCCTCTTTATAATTATTAGTGTAGATAATAAGAATACGGACAATTCACAACATTGTCCGTTGGTAAATTGATAGGGAATGTATGCACGAATATGAAAAAATATTCTCGACACCCTTTCTTTGATTTCGGGACACGATGTTTAAAAAAGCTAATTTACCCTCGAAAACAATGTATTCATAATTACAAATGCATATATGCAAGCTTTTAAATATTAAAATATTTGGAGCATTTCTTGTTCAGCATGCAAGTATGCACATAAGTAATCTGTTGATAATGAATGCTGAAATGTACACTCAACACAAAAGCAGTATTGTCGTGGCTGAGCCAAACAAACATAAAACAGAAATGGCTTATTCCCGTCGCTCGTGGAGGCTGCGTCTCGTCTCGTACGACTCGTACGGATCTTCATTCGCCTCGAAACGCGCGGCGGCAGGCGGTTGTCGCGGATCGCGGGCTTCGCGAATGTCACCGCTATCGCATCCGAGAAGTGGTACACAACTATTGAAATTTAGGACACTATTTTCACATGGAATAACTTGAATTTGCTCGGATATTCTGTAATACGATATTCGCTTGCCGGTGCTTTATTACATATTTCTTGTAACATTGTTTCTCCATTGACTTACTTGTTGAACTCTCTGCCTGTTTACTTAGAATAAAGGTTTAGAAACCCTATCAAATTGAACACAATCACTAGATGATATCGTTGATGTAAATGTAAGTAATTTCTGTCTAATAACGGCACGATGGGTTGACGCTCGTCAATTGTTTCCTGTTTTGCCTCCAATATGTCCTAGCTGTCGTCGTGTTTACACGTTGTATTCGCTCGTCGGAATAGTTCCACTTTTGTTTTTGAGTGTGCGGCATATTCTATAGGCAGACGGAAACAATAACTGACCCGACACACCCCCTTTATGATCCTACGCTACCGCCGGCACCATCCTGAATACGAAGCCGCTGCGGATTTTTAAATATGTGCGGCACTTGGTCAAGCTCCAAAGTAGGTACTTATAGTGAAAGACTGATGTTTATTTATTTATGTATACTTTATTGTACACCAGAAAATACAGTAACAAAAGAAATTTAAAACTAAAAATATTTTCAAGCGCCCTTATCGCATCCAGCGATGTCTTCCAATAATACCTAATAAAAACACAAATATATATATATATGTGTTTTTATTAGGTATTATATATATATATATATATATATGCCACATAATAGATACATAAATACATACAAATTTATTATATAACACGAAAATAAATGACATATGACAATCATAGACAAAGTCTGTCAAAAAACTAAGAGTACGATTACAGCGACAAGTAATGTTCCTTGATGAGTCTTTTAAACACAGGCAACGACTGAGCACGTTTTATTGGGGCAGGCAATGCATTCCACAGACGAGTAGCCTGGACTGTAAAACTGTGATGTTGACTTTCATTAAGTATTCTCCTCTCGTTTAAAACTGTTTTTGCAGTTTACTACTGAATCAAAAGTCTGAACAGCAGGTTTTGATTCTAAGTTGATCAAAGACTACCTGAGAACGGTATGATCAAGCGGGTCATTATTGCCGAATGCGGCGCGTTTCCCCTAACAATGGCAAATTTCCCTGCAAACGCATTTTCTATTCACTTTACCGTAGCTGCTCAACTAACCTTACCCGAAAAACAAATTAAATTACGCAATCAAGACCAACTTACGCAAAATAGACGAAAGAAATGCTCTTTCATTCTATAATTACACCAAACTTCATGCCGATGCCATCGAAAAAGACGTCGAGGTATCCTTCAGGCACTCTTTTGTGTCTAAAATTGTGAAGAAAACTAATTAGAGCTCGAAGCATATCTTTTTAAGTTTTCCACTAAAACAATTTCAGTGTAGACGGTGATTTTAATGGCAGTTAAGTTATTTGTGTAGTGAATCTTGTTTGTAAGGGATCCGACAGGGGGATGTTTGTAGAGTGCGATCAAGCCGCACAAGTGGTCAACCAATATACTCCAAAGAAAAAGTTACACAAGTAACAGTATCGTGTATGCGTGGTTTCGAATACACCACAAAATGGAAAATTTCTGTTTAGGTGTATACTGTTACGCTACATGTAACCCGGCATTCTCTCTCAACAAGTTTCTTTTTAACCGACTTACCAAAAAGGAGGAGGTTCTATGTTCGACTTTATGTATGCTTTTTTTTTTATTTATCTTCACCGATATCTCCGTCAATTGTGGACCGATTTTGAAAATTCTTTTGTTTGAACGAAAATGTTCCGAAATTGGTCCCATTTTAATTTGGTGAAGATCTGATGAAGAACTTCGGCGATATACATTAGAACTCTTCAATAAATAACGGCAAATCTCTCGGGATTGCTGCAATCGCATGTCTGTTTATTGTGTACGCTCTAAGGGTTACGCAGATGTGTACAGCTGTTCACCTTGGTACACTCTCATTTCACCGGTTATGTTCAGTTTCATGATATTCCGGTAATCTATTCTGGCATTATAGGTACTTTACGTACTTTACTTGCCTATTAGGTAGGTACAACTAAAAAGTGAAAAATAAAAAAAAAATCTTTTTACAAAAAAATACTACCGACTTCCAAATAACAAAACTACAAAACAAACAATATTTTTGGAAGTCGGTGTCTTATGTGTGTACTGTTACGCTACATGTATCCCGGTATTCTCTCTCAACAATTTTATTTTTTATCCTGTGTAGCAATATACGAATACACTGCAGTACAGATCACTACGGATATGAGGCAGTTTGGAAACATTAGATGTTTCCTTCAGAAATCTAATTGTTCTTGTGAGATGCAAAATGTTTACAGTTTCACATTCGCATTTGATAAGGAATAGATTTTGCTATGCCAACTTTTGCTGCCATTATTGTACCCAAAGGGTAAAAACTGGACCCTATTACTAAGACTTCGCGGTCCATCCGTCCGTCTGTCTGTCTGTCCGTCTGTCACCAGGCTGTATCTTATGAACCATGATAGCTAGACAAGTGAAATTTTCACAAATGATGTATTATATTAGATTATAACAGAATAAAATAAATATTTAAGGGGGCTCCCATACAACAAAAGTGATTTAGTTGCCGTTTTTTGCAATAATGGTACGGAACCCTTCCGACTCGCACTTGGCCGGTTTTTTAATGTCTCTACAGAATCACGACGAAGAGATGTGAACATAATAAAGACAATTATTAAGTACTAATATTAACATTATAAGCGGGATATTTACCATGTTTACTGTTTGTAGCGAGTTTCCGATATTTCGGTGCTGTTACAAGCACCATGATCACGGATAAACTGAAGTCATTGCGGGTGGGTGTTTATGAGGAGACAAAACGGTCTACCCTCTTTCTTGTTCGTTTTTTGCACTCGGTACCGCTACCATTGTCACTCACAACTCGATTCTGTTCTCGACAAACGAAACTCACTGTGTCCGCTCGCGAACTTTTAAGTAATTATTAAGTATGATGAAATTACAGCAACAGCCACTCCACATTTACAAAGAAAACGTAGGTATAATTAGGGCTAACTAGCAAAACTTACACGCTAGAGTAAACGTTAAAAAACACGAAATCAAGGGTCGGCAGTCAGAGTTCGGGTCATTTAAAACAGAAATAAATTCTCACGGAGTTCAGTTGGAGGCAGCTGCCTACATTTGTTGTGCAGGCAATGTGGATATATTTATGCAGACCACGGCGGGCGTGGAGCAAAAAATATGTAAACTTTGAAAAATCACGGACGAGACCATTACTTAGTTCGTTGGTAGTTTTATAAATATGCGCGGTTCTGCCTGTTCGTGGTCACCGACGCGTATGGAGACCTGCAAGACCAAAAGCATCACATGATTGCAAATATCTTGCTTATCCTTTGCCTTGATATACGGTTTTAGACATTTATTTTCTCAAAAGATTTACAAAATCACTTACAGAGAAAATATAATATTACAACTTAAAAATAAATGAAGCCGACTGGCGTAGTGGGTAAAAGTCGTCACAACACAATCTAAGAAGTCCGTTGACGTTTACCATTCACATGCCGCGACAAGAAAGAAATTGAAAAATCAAATTCATAATCCCAATGCATTTCTATGTTACCCATATACTATAACAACGAATATTTCAATTATTATTAAGTATTTTTATAGCTGTCAAAACGGGCCTTTCATTTTTTGACAACTTTAGTAGGTTTGAATTTTTACCATAGTGGGTACTATGGTAAAAATACATTGGTATTTTGTAACAGTTTTAGTATAATAATAATACCATATATAATACCATACCCAGCCTTCAACGGCTGGGTCATGCCGGTATTGATGTATTCTTTCGGCATACTCAAATGGACTCAGACTGAACTTGACGCCCTGGATAGGAGTGTCCGCACGCTGCTTACGGCAAATCGTATGCATCACCCACGTTCATCGGTTATGAGACTGTATATCCCTCGGAAGTGCGGGGGTCGTGGCTTTTTAAATGCTAAGACCCTACACAACCGCGAGGTATGCAGTCTTAGGGAATACTTCCAGGCCGCTGACGTGGGTATGCATCGAGATGTGGTAGCGGTGGACAAGGGACTCACCCCGCTCTCCTTGGCTAACGAGAACTGGCGCAAACCTATAGTATTAGATACTAATGACCGCAGGGAGGTATGGCAGAGCAAGGAGCTTCACGGACGCTTCTTTCGGGTCCTACATGGGCCCGATGTAGATCTTTTAGCGTCCGTGGCCTGGCTGCGATTTGGTGACCTTTTCGGGGAAACCGAAAGTTTTGTCTTTGCGATTATGGACGAAGTTATGATGACGAACAACTACCGGAAATACATTGTGAAGGACGGCACGGTTGACATCTGTCGGGCATGTCACCGGCCGGGTGAATCAATTCGTCACATTATCTCCGGTTGTTCTAGTCTGGCTAACGGAGACTATTTGCATAGACACAACCTTGTAGCCAGGTCCATCCCAATCCATCAGCAACTTGCTCTTAAATACAATCTTGTGGAGTCGGAAGTGCCTTACTATAAGTATGTGCCCAACCCAGTTCTCGAAAATGGCAATGTCACGTTGTATTGGGATCGGTCTATCATCACTGACAGGACTATTGTTGCCAATAAGCCTGACATAGTGGTGATAGACCGACTTGAGCGTCGCGCAATGATTGTTGATATAGCGGTCCCACATGACGAGAACCTCGTGAAGGCTGAGCGAGATAGAAAAGCAAGTATCTTGATCTGGCTCGCGAGGTTGTCGACATGTGGGACGTGAATACAGCGATCATTGTGCCGATAGTCGTTACGGCCAATGGCATAATAGCCAAGAGCCTCGACCAACACCTTAGGAGGCTCTCGTTGGGCAGCTGGATCAAGGGCTTGATCCAGAAAGCGGTACTCCTGGACACGGCGCGTATCGTTAGGAGGTTCCTCTCTCAGGAGCCCTGACCACCGGTAGCTTGGACCCTGTTCCCGATACCGGTGGGCTACTATTTTTGTATTTTTAAATGTTTTTTTATTTTCTTTTTTTATAGAATAATATTTAAAAATGTAAAAATATGTATATAAAATGAATAAATGGAATAATAAATAATAATAATAAATAAATTATTTTATTCCGTTCATTTTTGCACAGTACAATATTAAAACAATAATATATAACATAGAAGCCCTTAAGTGCTAGTTATTGACAAATTCCCTGGATTGGGATCCAGGGAATTTTTGTGTTAGTGTGGGCACTAGGATACCCTGTGTTGTGGGGTCCAGTCTCTTCCCAAATAGGTAAGGCAAAAAAAAATACATGGTTACATGGAGATTAAATTAAATTGTAATGTAGATAAATAGATGTTATTATTTTATTCTTTGAATTTAGTTTATGTTGCTTTTTGGTGAGTGAATGTGTATGAGTATAATTATGTGGAGTGTGGAGTATGTAGGGGTGAGTGTTAAGTATATAGGTAGGTAGGTATTTTTGCTATTTATATCCCAATTCTACGACTGTATTTGTAAAAGGTCTTCTGTTTGGTTATAATTTAGGGGATGCAGCCATTCAAATATAACAATTTTTAGACGTCTGTAAGTTAAGGTGATAATAGTTTTATCGTGATAGTAGAATTTTGAATAGAGGTAGGGCCCAAGAAATGCGAAAGATCTACGTGTAAAGGAAGAGTGAACTCTAGGTCGATCCCATTTTAACGTTCTGGATGAATGGCGGGCTAGTTTATTGGCATCCCTGTGAAAACGCATCAGAGCCGAAGCGATAAACAATTGCCTCACTCTGAGGACGCTACAATCCGCATATAGAGCATCAGTTGAATATCGCCAGGGCTTCCTGTACGCTATCTTTAGAATAGCTCGTTGAGCTCTCTCCAACCTAAGCAAATTTGTTTTGTTTGCTGTTCCCCAGGTTGTCACACAGTAACTTAATAATGATTGTAAGAGGTAGTAAAAGGGGTAGTTGTAGTAAAATGTTGTGTTATGCATCGCCACTGCTGTGCATGAGCTGAGGGAAACAATACAACACATATCTCAGACACAAAGCTGAAATGTCTCATGTGCCTCTAATTACAACGGTTAATTGATAGACTTGACTGTTTTATGATCGCGCATTATTCAACTTGTAATCAAATTCCAAAGTTTAGGGCGCTCATTATCATTAGAAGTGTTTTTCGACCGAAAGTTCTTAACTTCGAGACAAATTCCAGCATGAGCCATAATATAGCCATTGTAGCATCCTCAATAGACTTAATATTAGTATGATATTGCGAATTATCCTTCATATCTTTCATAAAATGAATATTCGGATATTTATTGCGTATCATACTAAGCCAATCATCTAAATTGGATCGGAGATTATCCGTGCCCTCAAATGTTTGGTGTGTAGCAAAATAAACAATTAAACCCGGCTTTGGAATTTACAGATCGTTATGATATCCAATGCCGTTAATGGCCCTTGTCTATGTCATCTACTCGTATTTTACATATAGAGTGTATTTAGCGAATGTACTCTTTTATGTTTTCTTCTTGCAAAAATATAATACAGGGCTAGACGTATTTTTATTATTATCGTGCCTTAAGTTGGGGTATAATCTGTGTAACAAAACACTCTTTGTGTCATCACTCATTAAGTTGCAAATACACGCGTTTATTATTCTCCCCCAAACCGAGAGCAGCCCAAGTAAAGTTACAAGAGTAATGTGGGAATTGTTTATGAGTCCAGATATCTATATACATATAAACCATGTATTTATGTTAAGTATATTGAATTATTAATCCAGCAGGCCCGCTGTTAAGATATGTTTTTTTATTTAGTGGATCTGATTTCAATATGAATTCGCAGCACGTTCCATACGCAGTGTTTGCCAGTAACACTGAAACTGACCGCGCTTTCGATAGAATAGATAGGTATGTGAGTCAGGTAACTAAAGACCTTTGAGAGAATTGTTTACATCGTGCCTAGAGCCAATGTTTACATGCTCGCGTGAACAAAATAAATACCATTTGATCTCGGTTTCCTTTATGCTACAACTAGCTTCAGCCAGTGGTTTCGCCTAGGGAAGGGAGGCAACATATTCCCGGAAAAAAAGGATCCTATTCGTTCAGTCATTCTGGCGTGTAGACACATACAAACACTCACAAATTTTCGCCTTTAAAATATTAGAAGTGAAATTCTACTAACTAAATATCTATTGGATACTAGAGCATTGGTAGTGTAGGTAACCATTTTTTAAATAAGAGGATTTCATCTACATGTTTGTTACAGTTGCCTATGTGACATCCCATACAATAAAGTATAAGAGATGATTCAAGTCGAAAGCTTCAAGCGTCCATCGCCATCGCCGTCTCGCAGCTCCGTGCGAAGCGACAGCAGAGTATTCCGGCAGCCGCGTGTCATCACAGTAAACCGCGATGCCGCCACTATGGTGGACGGCGAAGCCAGCAGGCCTGACACTGCCGCCGCCACCGCGCCCCCTACCGACTGGGAAACTCGCCTCACGCAAAACGCAGCTCATTTCCGCTCTCGCACTTTCAGCGACGGCTTCATCAGAAATACCAGCCTCGAGCTCCTGCTCGGAGTCGATTGCGAAGCTTGTCTCGCCCTCGCCGCACAAAGACAATGCCTCGATGAACACATATCAAAACATGTTGATTTAGTTTGCAACTGTAATGTGCAACAAAATAATTTCGTTAATTGCCATCGAAACGCCGATCAACGCGGCCACACCCTTAACATCTACGATTTGGAAAGAATCAAACGGGACACTGGCCGGAGCCAACTCACAATCGGATCACATCGCAGTCTCGACAGGAAATACAACAAAAGTAGGACTATTGGGGTGTCAAACTACATTTCAAAACAGTTAATATCTTACGATCCTAGAAATACACTCGTGCAAAAGATAAAAAGGAAGTTATCTAACTTAAAAAAGATCGGTGGCGAGGCAATATCAAAAAAACATCAAAACGCTGTCCAACTGGCGGAGATAACATCAGGGTCGACAAGCTCGCTCAAGAAGGCATCGATGTTGTCACTGGCAGACAAGTCACAAAGGAGAGTTAACAGTCAAAGTTGTATTTTTACCTCTTCGGGTTATCATGGAAAGGAGGATATGAAAAGCAACGCTTCTACGTACGCTAATTTTTCTGGGAATGTGGACCAATGTTTCGATAAATTCAGAGATTATAATGTAAGTTCAGATATAAATAGACGAACCTCACAAAAAATGGTTAAAATGAGGAGTTTTGATAATAACGATATACTCCTTACTAGAAACTCACCAGGTTTAGAAAGAACGAAATTTTCTACTTTAGACAATCGTAGTCGGTGTAAAAGTATTAAAAGGCAAATGTCATACAACGATTTTCCGAGTGAAAGATTTAGGGATAGATTATCGGAGACTTGGACGCGGGACGAGGGCACAATGGAGTCGAGAAGTACCCGCAGTGACTTAGTGGATGACGACGCACAAACGTTCCTGGAGGGCGACGTCCTGGCGATGAGCGGGCCGCGCGGCGCGCACTCGCTCTGCACCTGTGAGGCGCCGCAGGACACCAGACTACCCTCAATTTTCTACGACACACACGTAAGTACAAACTTTAGCTAGAACTATACATTTCTGTATTGGTCCGAGAAGGTTCGAGCAACAACCTTTTGTCTAAAGGCTAAAATAATATTGAAATTATGTCAAGAGTAATATTTTTACCTAAAAACCTGTCTAAGCCATGTTTAAAATACAAGTAGGGCTGATTTTTTCCTTTTTGATTTATCCTTTCGGGTTGCTACAAGTATATTGAATCTATACCCAAAAGTATTTATTTAATTTCTTGTGCCATTCGAACAAGTAATACATAATAAGCAGACTATTTATAGATTTGAAACCTGCAAAATTTTGGGATGATTGAAATTAAATTCTGATTCCTTAAACTGATAAGCAAATTAACATAAAAGGACAAAGAACAGGGAAAACCTGAAAAAAGTGCAACACTTTGGGTTCGAAACATGTACTGAATCCATAGTATTTTTTTCACATCTGTGTTAGACACACCCTGTTTACGTCGTATGAGTAAAGAGCATAATCTTAAACCTGTAGAATTTTTAGAAAGATGCTCTTAAATACGAATAATATAAAACTAGATTTGATATAAATATGTAGCAATCTTAAATATGAAATCAGTCAGAGTCGAGACTCAAGATTTACATTTGTTTTAGTGGGCCTTAGATACCCGAAATGCCACCTACGCATAACTTTAATCTTACTGCGAAATTGAACTAGAAGCTAAAATATACTTTTCTCTATTTTAGAGTAGATCTTTAATCTCTTATATTAGGTTTTCAACATTAATAAAGTTCAGATATTATTAAAACGCTCTTTACATTGCTCTATCGGGGCACCAATTTAGAATATGTGGTTAGGAAGGCGCGCGCTTCGCACTACAGAAATTAGAGCAGTCGCTAATAGCCGCGCACTCAAAAAGGATAATGAACCATTATCTAACGTTTAAGACTTAGGAGGGTAGGAGACATTATTTGCAGTTGCATTCTTAACGCATATGAGAGGCCATATTTACATGCCTGCCTGTCTAGATAAATATATTTGGAAATTGGGCAAAAATACATAGTGCTAAGTACGATACCTTAAAAAAATTGCCAATTAATAATTAATTCGAATTTAATTAATTGAACTATTCTTGTTTATATTGTATCTGAACGACGACTGACTGACGATTTTCATGAAATTTAGTATGCAGGGGGTTTCGGGGGCGATAAATCGATCTAGCTAGGTTTCATTTTTAGAAAACGTCGTTTTCTCTATTTTCAACCGAGCAGAGCTCGGTCGCCCAGGTACTTTAGTATAAATGTTTTTTTTTTTGTAAAAAGTTTAAAACAACACTATTATAACTCAATATTTTTTGAGGTAGTGTTTGATCCCGAGGCATTAAAAAAGAAAATACCATGTTGTTATCGCGTAGTTATAACCTAAAAAAGGAGCAAAAGTTCTGGCTTTATTTTATAAATGAGGTCCGCATGCTATGACTTCCATTTTTAAACCGCTTTATAGGCAGTCCAAACAATAGTCCTTACCAACGGGACAAATAGCTAGCTAAGTAAACAGGACGCGTCGAGCGCGGGGCGGACGGCAGCTGGTGTTTGCCTGCCGCTGTGGGCCGGCGCCCGCGGGCGATCACTGAACAACATTAAATTGAGCATACCTATATGTAGTAGCGTGCGTGTTTGAACGGCGTAGGGCAAGAAGCGAACCACGCCGGCGCCCGACGTGACGGAGCGCGGACAGGGCGCGGGCGGCCGCCTGGCGTCGTGCAACGCGTGCAAGTCTCCGCAGTGGCTGTCCACGGGCACCACCTCCACCACCAGCCACAGCTCCACCACCACTGGAAACTCTTCACGTTAGTACATCATTACCGATACCCTCCCAGTGACAATCAATCTGCTTAGCGTTTTCCCAACTATATTGGAGTCGGCTTCCAGTCTAACCGGATTCAGCTGAGTACCAGTGTTTTACATGGAGCGACTGCCTATCTGACCTCCACAACCCAGTAACTGGGTAACACGGTAACCCTTGGCTAGACTAGTGTCGGATCTCAAGCTTCTGACTACTCGTAACGACTGTCAAAGATCTTCAAATGACAGCCGGAACCAACGGCTTAACGTGCTTTCCGAGGCACGGAGGAAACTCGGTATGTTGAAATGGTCACCCATCCACGGACCGACCTCGGCAAGCGTTGCTTAACCTTGAAGATCGACCCGTGCGGCTGTTATTATTTAGCCACGAGCTCCTCTCAGTGATAGATTTACATAAAACCTGAAAGCAACATTTCAACTAAAATTAACAAAGACCCAACAGAGATTTCAACACGAAAACGACCGAAATAGGTTAACTCCCACGTGACTTCTCAATAAAAGGTATCTCTAGCTAATAATGCTGCAGTGACACATTTTTATTTTACAAAGCCTTCCCAATACTGTTTCTGAACGTGTAGCTGAGCTGCTGCATCCGGGCCGCCGTAGTGATCGAGTAAGTTTGCTTCTGACAGGGAGATTATAGGAAGCACAGTAACGAGCGATTGCTATGACCCCAATAGATTTTTGTAGGTACTTTACGAACCCTTCCAGTTTATTTTTATTTTTAAATTTGTTTGTACGTCGAAATACAGAATTTTTATTCCGCATTACAACAAGATTATATAACATTAAGTCGAGGATTATATTTCAAAGTCAAAGTCAAATATATTTATTCAACTAGGCCAAAAAGCGGCACTTTTGAACGTCATACACAAATTAAAATTAAAATATACAAGTAATAAAAGTTGATTCTACCGTGCATTTGGAAAAGTAGCGTGTTATGGAGAAGAATGCACAAGGAAACTCCATACATACTCATTTAAAAAAAACAATGTGTCTTACAATATTTACATTAATAAATTCATATATGTGAGGACCATGCACCCAGAAAAGCACTACACACTATACAGCGTACAGGTATAAAGTATTAAAAGCATTAACAGGTAAATTCATTAATTTTATAAATAGGAACATGGTTCTCACATACTTACAAATATTGCTAATTCAACAACAACGGAACAGTGTGTGAGACAATTTCTTAAAAAAGAAATGAATATAATAACTATGAATAAAAATTAACAAATTTGATTTTGTCTACACTAAAGATTGCCCTATGGAGCAGGACCAGCATGTTTTCAAGCATTCTTATCTTGAATATAATCATCTAATTTGTAATATGCTTGTTTACACAATGTGCTTTTAACTAAACTAATTTTGTTTTTGGATAAAGTTATCCGTAGACCAAATTCTTTTATACCATACAACTAAATAACATTATAATACAACGTTTTGGAACCTCAGTTCTATGTAATTTCCGTGACCATTCATCAAAATAATTCCTTTATCCCCTATAAGTGAAAGTTTTGTTTCAAAACGATTCCCTTTTCATAACAAATTTTGGAATATTTGAATAAACATTTGAATATTTCAATGAGTCGGTGGAATAGAATTTTGAGTGTTTAGTGTTTGTTGAGAAGTTTCTGAAATAAATCATGTGTAGGTTTGTCGGTGTGGCACCGGCGATGGTGCTGCGTGGCCATTCTGGTGCTGGTGGCGGGCACGGCGTGCGTGGCCGGGCCCCTGGCGCTGCGGGCTCCACCCGGCGCGCCCCTGCACGAGAGACTGCGCCTAGCCGAAAGACTGCTGCACGACACCCCACTCATAGACGGTCACAACGACCTACCATGGAACATAAGAAAGTTTTTACACAATAGGATTAAGGATTTTAAGTACGTAAGCCTAGTCTACTATACTTTTTAGGGTTCCGTAATCAACAAGGAACCATGTCCGTCTGTCTGTTCTTCCGTCCGCAGATTAGCTCAGAGAATCTTAGTAGAAAGCTTTAATTTGCAATGGATATCAACATTAAGTAAGCCGATATAGTGGGAAAATAAAAACATGTTTTTTTTTTTTTTTAATTTACCTGCTGTACACGTAAAGTGGGGATGTTTTTTTTTGTCTTACCCATGGTGTGGGGTATCGTTGGATAAGTCATTAAAAAATAATACGGATCTGTGAAAACCATGTTTAGATTCAGGGATCCGTTTGCGTAAAATTAAGCTTTAAATAGCAAATTTTGGTTAGAGTCTGGAATGGAGAATGAGAATGGTTGCTTTTGGCTATGTGAAAAAATGCACAGCTGTAGTATATACAACGAAATTTAAAAGAAAACATCATACTAAGTAGGCTTAATTAGTTTACGAGTAATAGTCGAACAACTTATAAAATGTACTTGGAAAAGTAAAAATGTTGTATGTTGATGTATGGGGACAACAATTTTCGGACGGCAAACTTTATTTTGTCCCTTCTAAACTAACTTTAGGGCGGCCAATAAGTTTGGAGAGGGCTATACCTATTTATTTTGGTGAATGGAGCTGTTTATACGGAACCCTTCGTGCGCGAGTCAGACTCGCACTTGGCCGGTTTCATCCTTAATTTTGCTTTATCCTGCAGTATACACACATAAATAAAAGTCCGTACATAGTCAGAGGTCGTGGTGTCCCCAATGTAATTAGGACGACTACGAAGGTACACGTAAGGATACCGATATTTATTTAGGAAATAATTAAATCTCGTTTAGAGATTTTTAAAGGGTTTATTTGAAGTCGTCCTCGTTTTTATTGGGGTTCCGTACCCAAAGGGCAAAAAACGGGACCCTATTACTAAGACTCCGCGGTCCGTATATCTGTCACCAGGCTGTAGCTCATGAACCGTGACAGCTAGACAGTTGAAATTTTCACAGATGATGATATTTCTGTTGCCGCTATAAAACTAAATAAAATAAACATTTAAGTGGGGCTCCCGTACAACAAACGTGATTTTTTGCTGTTTTTTGCGATAATGGTACGGAACCCTTCGAGTGCGAGTCCCAACACGCACTTGGCAGGTTTTAATTTCGTTAGATACACACGTGTACGTTTCAAAGGATCAGAGCATAGGTACTAGGATGTATAACAAAGACCTGAACAAACCGACCTAAAACAAATACCTATGTAACGAAAGCTTATATAGATCATAAAAGTTGAGTGGGGAATAAATCCACTTAGTGCAATGTAAAAGCCTTTGAACCCAACACTTTAAACTAGCTTACGAAATCTGTGACTCGCTAGTAACTAGCAGAACTATGCGCACTATCCACTTTCGTTCGTATTTGACGAAGCGGGCGCACTATTCGATAATAGCCATGTATTCAAATAATTTCAAATGCCAAATAGGTTTGAAAAATAGTAGTTAAAAAATCTGGCCAAGTGCGATTCGGACTCGCGCACGAAGGGTTCCGTACCATTTTCGCAATAAACGCCAAAACAATCACATTTGTTGTATGGGAGCCCCACTTAAATATTTCTTTCATTCTGTTTTTAAATTTATTGATTTGTTGTTATAGCGGAAAGAGAAACACATCATCTGTGAAAATTTTAACTACCTAGCTATCACGGTTCATGAGATACAGCCTGGTGATAGACGGACAGACAGACAGACGGACCGCGGAGTCTTAGTAATAAAAAATACTTACGGTTAGCAAAAGTACAAAAAATACTTACGGTGGCGACGATAAATACAATTCAATTGAGGCATTTAAATTTATAGTTGGTTTCGTAAACTGCAGCCCCAAAATTATTCAACTACATGTTAAAGTTAACCAACGAACATTCCATTAGCTAAATCATAATCGATAGAAATGTTGAACCTATAGCACATCACTAGCAGCAAATAATAAAGGTGAATTTTACTTTGTGTAGTCGTATCCCGTCCGCGTCCGTATTTCTCCCGCCATTACTGTGCGTAGTCTGTAATGTGCAGAGTTTCCTAGCTAATCACCACTTTGTCGGAGCTGAGTAGAAGCTCACTTAAATCGAAGCAGGATCTCTTTGATACTACTACATTTTCTGCACTCATCGTGGTAGTATTATCTACCTACAGAAATAACACACTGTGTGAACATAAGTAGGTACCTACCTAACCACTTAAGGCGCTATATACGCCCCAATGTTAACGCAGTACTGGCCGTACGCCCCCTCGATGACAAAATATCAATATTGAACCTCCTTTTGAACAGTTTTGTTTGCAAAATATTATTTGATTTACATATGATATGTTACTTAATTATGAAGAAATTCCAGCCATCAATTTTTCTGTTTAAAAATATTTTTAAACATCCAAGTCGTTTTGGAGGAGTTTCCAAAAGTTGCGAAAAAATATCGTGTTGTTAATTATTTTTTTAAAGCAAAACTATTAGTTATACGCAAAAAACCATGTGTTTAAATTATGTACATGAATCAATAATAAATATTTTATTTTTCAAACCTTTTAACCAAGCAGACTAAGGAGTATGCTTTAGAAAGTTACCGTTTTACGGCACTAAAGGGTATGTAGGCCCTTAAAACCAGATTAAATACCGGCGGCCCGTCCGGTAAATCCGAAAAAATATGTGTAAAGGATTAGCTGGACGTGGACGTGGGTGTCACTCGGACATACCGACAGATCCGAATCGGATTTGGTCACGTTGTTGGTTAGTCGCGGTATAGCTAACATTCCGAATTGGTGGGTAACATGGATACGAAGTGCTTTTGTTGATTTATTTGGCAACCGACCTAAATAATAGCCAGTAATATAAAATGCGAACGACGTACGTTGTGTATTCAGACGTCTGTCAAGAAACATTTCAATTCTTTACGCGACGTGTGAACTATGATTTCCATATGATATGTTACTTAATTATGAAGAAATTCCAGCCATCAATTTTTCTGTTTAAAAATATTTTTAAACATCCAAGTCGTTTTGGAGGAGTTTCCAAAAGTTGCGAAAAAATATCGTGTTGTTAATTATTTTTTTAAAGCAAAACTATTAGTTATACGCAAAAAACCATGTGTTTAAATTATGTACATGAATCAATAATAAATATTTTATTTTTCAAACCTTTTAACCAAGCAGACTAAGGAGTATGCTTTAGAAAGTTACCGTTTTACGGCACTAAAGGGTATGTAGGCCCTTAAAACCAGATTAAATACCGGCGGCCCGTCCGGTAAATCCGAAAAAATATGTGTAAAGGATTAGCTGGACGTGGACGTGGGTGTCACTCGGACATACCGACAGATCCGAATCGGATTTGGTCACGTTGTTGGTTAGTCGCGGTATAGCTAACATTCCGAATTGGTGGGTAACATGGATACGAAGTGCTTTTGTTGATTTATTTGGCAACCGACCTAAATAATAGCCAGTAATATAAAATGCGAACGACGAACGTCGTGTATCTTACAAAATGGAAAAAAACCGGCCAAGTGCGAGTCGGACTCGCGCACCGAGGGTTCCGTACAAACCTCAGCTTAAAGGTATTATAGACCTGAGTATTTGATATGAATATCAATTTAATACCTCTACGCGTTCATGAGGAAAGGGGTAGTAAGTTTAAAATTAATAAAAAATATTTTTACTATATGATGTAACTAAAAAATTACGGTTTTCGCAATTATTCCTTTATCTGTGCTATAAGAGGTTGCTTCGTACCAAACTTCAAGATTCTGAGTTCACGGGAAGGTAACCTGTAGGTTTTGATCCCCTTGCGAGTGTCGAAAAATTGCGGTAATTTGCGGCATAAACGGCTGTATCATTTGATTGCGTTGGCTCAGAAGTTTTATTTTTTCATAGCTTTAAGGGACAGTAGACCTGAATATTTGATATAAACTTCAGCTCGATACCTCCACGCGTTGCTGAGAAAAAAAGTCTTAACAGACAGACGGACGGGCGGACAACAAAGTGATCATATAGGTTCCGTTTTTCCTTTCGAGGTACGGAACCCTAATAAGCAGTTCAATTTAAAAAGATTTAGTTTTTTTTTTGTAATATTTTTCCAAGACAAAGTCCTCTAAATTTCTGAGGTAATCTGCCCATTACGTATTCAAGGCTTCAGTTCAATAGCACTTACACCGAAATCATAGTTCACACGTCGCGTAAAGAATTGAAATGTTTCTTGACAGACGTCTGGCACAGTGCCAGGTCGTTGGCGACGCGTGCGGTGCGAGATTCGATTCTGCTACCAGTGTTTGCTAGATTTTTCTAGTTTTACGTATCTTTAAATTCGCTTACATTGCCACACGAAAGAATATGTAAATAAATGTTTTGTTGTGGAATTATCCATTCTAAATGTGAATTGTTTATGAAGTTTTCTCTTCAAATAAATCAAAACACTTAGCTACCCGTATTTCGTTGTATAAATGTTTATTTCAGTAGTCAAAATAAATGGACATTTTAGTATAAACATTTATAAATTTCAAGAATTTGGGCTGCCTTCAATAAAATCACCGTGATGAACTGAAACAAAAACTGTTTAAATTTAATAAAACTTAATTGAAAGAGAAACCTTCTTGGAGGACAGTTCTAATTAGTGGATCTTCTGGACTGGAATGAATTTCCATTTAGACTTGGTACCATTTATATGTTGGTGTTACTCATGTGGCCTGATGGAGTCAGTCAGTGCATCGTTCATCCTCGACGTGCGTGCGGTGAGCGTAGCGTGCACGCCGCGTAAACCTATTCTTGTTTATTGTTAGCTTTTCAAATAGTTCTAGTCGAACGTACCACGCAGCTTGCTCGTGACTATCACGCTGCGTCAACATAACACAATGTGTGGGTGCGTCTTTTGAAAATAAATTTAATAAACTTGAAAAACTACAATTAACCTCAATGAAATACAAGAAATAGAACGATTTACTACTATGACTAAAAGTATATATACTGTAAACAAGTTGGTAGATCAGTATTATCCACAGATACTCCTATTATGAGCTGTATTTTAGTTAATTTATCAACGTAACATAAAATAATGAACATGTTCCACATACTGTTCTGTCGCCCACTCAACTTTCAACGACTATTCTCATGTAATAATATAATAAATCCGCATAGTTTCGACGAGGACCTGCGGACGATCTCCCCGTGGGCTACAAGCTCATGGAGCCACACAGACCTGCCGCGCCTCAAGCAGGGCCGGGTAGCCGCGCAGGTGAGCACATTCCTTAAACCGCACGATTTAATTAATTGTGCTTTTAATAAAGTGGGTCATTTCGACATAATCCCCCCAACAAGATAAATATGTGCCGCGTGAATCATAAGCCCACATTATTGTGGCATCAAAAGATATTGGTTGCGGTTTACCTACGTTATTTAATTAAAATTGGTTTCATCTTCACCAACAGTACTTTCATTTGACAAAGTGTTGACGTAATTTTCAGAATTTACCACAATACTCGCAGAAAATCCAATTTCCTCAACCGAGTAGTGATTCTCAGTAGATTATACCAGATGGAATTGTTTGAGTCAAAGGATTAATTCTGTGATTGTGTTATAACGAAAACAGCAATAATTATATCGCGGACACGGTACAATGAACCGAAACAGAAATGATAGTGAGCTAATTGTTTCAACTCCATCGCACAATTCCACGAGATTGATGTGTTTGTGTAACGTACATAATACAATATGTGGTGGCTGCGAGTTAACCGCCCGTGGGCTCACGTTTGCCATCAGCATCACTGATTCCATTATGGAGTCTCTCGGTTCGCTGTATGAGTGTGATTTTATATTCCGTTCGAGGATTGCTCAAGTCGTGCGTGATATTTAATCTGTGGTATGTCAAGTGCTCGTCTGCTGCAGTTCTGGGCCGCGTACGTGCCGTGCGACGCGCAGCACCGCGACGCTGTGCAGCTTACCTTCGAGCAGATCGACCTCATACAGCGCCTCACCGACAAATACCACCCGCAGCTCACGCTCTGCACCTCTGCTGAAGGTAAGCGCTGCTCATCTACCAAGTTCGCAAGGAAGGTTGGTTTGTACAAGTCTTCTCTACTTATCTATCCAAAAACATGCCATAGGTAAGTACGCCAAGTCTAAAAAGGACAAATGTAAATCCGTAAGGTGTATTAGCATGGGAAACCCATTGTTTTCACTTCGTAGCCTTTAAAAAATTAAACTGTTTAAATTAATCCGTGCATTTCCTTCAGCTTCATTGTTTTTTTGTAATTCAAATGAACCCAATTAAAATAAACGCTTTCAGACTTATTTTGCGTATTGTTTGCAAACGAAAAACGTGACTTCAAGTTCAGTAAATTACGACGAACCTGGTACTTTAATTAACGAATAACTGAGTGGAAAGTCATCATATCAGCCGAAAGACGTCCACTGCTGGACATAGGCCAGTAGAAAGTGAATCATTCAAAAAATCAACTATACCAATATTATAAAGAGGAAAGTTTTTTTTGTTTGTGTGTTTGTTTGTACCGAAAAGGCTCCGAAGCTACTGGACCGATGATTTAAAAAATTCTTTTACCTGTGGAAAGCAACATTATTCCCGAGTAACATAGGCTATAAACTATTTTAAAAAAAATTAGAGATCCTTATGAAAGTTGCAATAACTTAACCGAAAGTAGCAAAAATTTGCCGATAAAATTTATTATTTGGCGTGCGCTGAGAAAACTATTTTTAACCGACTTCCCAAAAAGGAGGAGGTTCTATGTTCGACATTAAGTTTTTATTTTTTTTGTTTATGTTCACCGATATCTCCGTCAATTGTGGACAGATTCTGTTTTTTTTATTTTGATAAAGTTTTTTTGAAATTGGTCCCATTTCAATTTGGTGAAGATCTGATGAAGAACTTCGGAGATATACAACAGAACTCTTCAATAAATAACGGCAAATCTCTCGGGATTGCTGCAATCGCATGTCTGTTTATTGTTGGTACGTTCGTAGGTACCAATTTTTTGCGTTATGGACACCGACATCAAAAAATTAAGTTATTTTTCACGTTGTAGTTTTGTATTTGGAAGTCGGTAGTATTTTTCTGCAAAAAGTTTTTTAATTTTTCACTTTTTAGTTGTACGTACCTAATAGGCAAGTTAGTAAGGTAACTTTAACGCCAAAATAGATTTCATGAAACTTGAACATATCTGGTGAAATGAGAGATCTGCGTACCCCTTAAGAGCGTACTGGCGTGATGTTATGTTATGAAATGGTATAAACAATAAACAGAAATGCGATTGCAGCAATCCCGAGAGATTTGCCGTTATTTATTGAAGAGTTCTGTTGTATATCTCCGAAGTTCTTCATCAGATCTTCACAAAATTAAAATGGGACCAATTTCCGAACATACTTTTTCAAACAAAAAAAGAATTTTCAAAATCGGTCCACAATTGACGGAGTAATCGGTGAACACAAACAAAAAAAAAAAACAAAAAAAAGTAAACAATCATGAAGTCGAACATAGAACCACCTCCTTTTTGGGAAGTCGGTTAAAAATGATGTACCACATGATTAAAGTTACTCATTATTAATTCCAAAAAGTCTTAGGTTAGGTGGGTGGATAGGTAAGTAGGGTAGGGTAGGTAGGTTGATCGGTAGGGCAGGTGAGTAGATAGGGTAGAAAGGCTATTGAGTACCTTCTTCAGACGGCCAAAGAAGCGTTCCCTCAACGATTGCTTCATGTCAGTAGTGCTGATACCTAACGCTTCCGACATACCCAAATACTTATAGGTTTCGTTTGGAGAGAGGGATCTCAGGTTTATGGAATCCGCTAGTTGAATACCTACGGATTCCACAATCTCCCCTCGCTTTACATGCATGACCGCACATTTGTCCACACCAAACTCCATCCTGATGGCGCTACTAAAAGTTTCAGTTACCTTCAGTAGCTCCATCAGCTGAAGATTGCTGGGGGCAAAGAGCTTCAGATCATCCATGTAAAGGAGGTGAGATATAACCAGACCACCTCTCTTCAACCGATAGCCTAGCCCTGAATTCTCCAGCAGCATGCTTAGAGGATTCAGGGCAAGACAAAACCAAAGTGGACTCAAACTATCGCCCTGGAATATACCTCGCTCGATCCTTACAGGTTCGCTATTCCTCTGGATATTTCGACATCCTGGATAGCGAAGGACTGTGCTCCATTGCCTCATACACGACATCAGGAAGGTGCGTAGAGTTGTATCTATTTTATACAATTCTAGCACCCTCATGAGCCATGTATGAGGCACCGAGTCATAGGCCTTCTTATAATCTATCCAACATGTCGACAGATCCTTTCGGGAACGCCGAACCTGTTGGCTAATGGCCATATCAATAAGGAGTAGCTCCTTAGTACCGCGGGACCCGTTCCTACATCCATTCTGAGAGACCGACATGATGCAGTTATCGTCGACGTGTTTATTAATTTTAACTCTCAAAATGGATGTAAGAACCTTATAGACCGTTGGTAAACATGTAATTGGTCTATAATTTTTGGGTTCCGCGGTGCTACCAGACTTGTGGAGCAGGTGGGTTATTCCTGTTGTAAGGAACTTGGGTAGCGAACCAGACTCTAAGGCTGCCTGGTACTGAGATGCCAAACGAGCGTGCGAACTTTGTAGCCACTTGATCCAAAAGTTGTGCAGTCCGTCCGGTCCTGGAGATTTCCAGTTCGGCAACGGACGGACTGCACGGGCTACATCTTGGGGGCTGATCGTGATAGCCCCCATTTCTTGTATTGGATCACACGCTCGTTCGACATCCCGAGTCCATTCACCTTCGGTGTGACTGACAGGCACCGACCAGATGCTGCGCCAGAATGAACACATAGCGTCATCATCCGGCAGGTGCGTATCAGTCACACCTTGGTTGGGTCGCTCCCAAGCCCGATAAACCCACCTTTCATTACTTTGGAATGTGCGCTTCTGGGTGTATCGCTCCACTCTCCGCCTGTACCTACGAATACGGTTTGCCCATGCATACACTTTTTGCTTCAGGAAGTCGATGCGCTCTGTGACATGGGATATATAGTTTCGGGGGCTGACATCAGTCCCCGAAAATGCCCGTCTCACAAAGCGCATCACTCTTGGGCGGCTATTGCCCTCCCTGAAACAAATTAGTTTGCCGATGAGTGCTCTGGCCCCACCAATACGACGTTCGATCCTGCACTGCCAAGCCGGTACGGCTGGTTTCGGTCGTGTAGCTCTGTCATCTGCAAATTTGACATGAGCTACACGACATGCCGCTACAGCCGCGCAGTACATGATCGAATGTGTATCAGTGAGGTCTTCGCAGTCATCAAAATAGTTTGACAACTGCGAATCCAGAACAGCCACCAGCGCCCTATTCTTGTTATGCATGGGCAAACGAGGTAATCGTGGCCTAAGTTCGGGTGGCATGTTGCGATACTCCCGAATAGCACACTCCAAAGCACTCCTCAATTCCTCATTGCACTGGGTACTTACGTTTGTAACCCTGTCACTACTCTCCTCGTCAGCGTGGTTGGACTGTGGTAGCACCACAGCCTGCGACGATGGGGCAGTGACACGGTTACCCATTTCCGTTCGGAGGCGATCAAGTACAGTATCATCCAACATACGATTACGCTGGATGACCCGCACCTGATCCGAAAGTCGTTGGGCCGAAACGTTGACGGCTGGCTCAAGCACCTGAAACAAAGAGAGCATCCGGACACGGTACGCGGTCAGGTTGTTTCCTCCCTCTGTAGCCCCAAAGTATGCGCGCATGACATTTTCGTTTATGGATTGTGTCCATCTCATGCGCTGCACACTTCCGCCGGGTGCTGGGACCCTATCAGAGACCGGTAAGCCTCGAGGTCCTAAGCGGTCCGGCGGCCGGCGTCCTCCCCGTCGACGCGCAGGTGGTGGTGTCGTCGGCGGAGAGAAGTACTCGTCGCTCGAGCTCGACGCAGCTGCCACGGTCGGTGTCACAGCACTCACGGTGGGGCTGGTTTCCGGCGGCGGCGAGGCGGAGCTGGGCGACGAGGCCGGAGGTGGTGGGCGTGCATTTCTTGCGGCGGCAGCTCTCGTTAACATGACGTCGCCGTCGACTTCATTTTTCACATTTCTTATTCTTGAATTTGTATTTCGGCCATACTTTTAGTGATTTTACTGTAGTATGTTTTTTTTTTCTTTGATTTCATATTGTTTTGTATAATTTAGATAGTTAAAAATATTTATTATGGAAGAAATTTATAAGAGAAAATTTTTGGCAACTGTCTGTCAAGTTGAACCACAGATATTCTTATGTTATTGTTATGGCGTATAAAGCAGACATATTGAATAGAGATAGATTAATGTGTGAGTGATGAAGATGAACACTTGGCTCTAGAACATCTATTGGAATTCCTTATCGCTTCCAGGTCATTAATCACGGTAAGTATATTATTAACAATGTGGATTGCGAACAATGTCACGCTATTCCGAAAACGGTGGGCATGGTGCAATTGAGCAAACAAATCAAAGACAGGTGAAACAGAACACCATTACAGCGGGTGCCTGGGACTTTTTATTACAAAAACAAAAGAAACGATATAAGCTCAATCTGTTTGATGTTTTGTTTTCCTTGGACCAAAGATAAAGAAAAAGCACTTGAACAAAAAAACATCCTGGCTTCCCCGAGCTTTATTAAAAATTCGACGATCTTTTTTCGTGTTTCTCTTCATTCGATCACAAAGACAATGAAAAAAGGAATAAACTTGCTTCGATAATTTATTTCACAAGTGTTAATACTGTCCATCAGACACTTGAAAAACTTCTAGGTTTGCATTTTAAATACATTAAAGTCCAAAAGACAGTGGAATCATTTCAATATGTTAAAGAATGAAACAAAATTCATTTTAATGAAACACAATGTATTCTCAATTTCAAAGAGAGCAGTTCAAAGAGTTTTTATTTCAAAACACAGTTCCTTATTTATTTTATTAAAATTTAACAAAAGAAAGAAGTGCATATGTTGCTAAAAGAAGGAGGAATGAGTAGATTGGGCATTAAAAAAATATCACATTGACTTGCAATAATAATTATTTTCTCTTATGTATTTAAATAGTAATAAAATACACCTCCATTTTTTCCCGACTGCAAGGAAAGGGTTATGTGTTTTGCGTGTATGTTTGTATTATTATTTATTACCTCATATCTTTTAAACCGCTATTCCGATTTATATAAATAAGACAGCGATAGATAAATAAGTCTTGACCGCCCAAGTGTTCTTAGATAGGTGAAGTTCTAAAAAAACTAACATGGCGGATTTTGAGCGCAAAATGAAGGGCTTTACGAGATGATTACAACAATATATACCATTGTAATGATTAAAAGAAATTAAAAAAAAAATATAATTAAATACGCGCGAAAAACATAACCCTTTCGGTAAAAGTTGTAAATAAAAAAAAATGAATTAGGTGGTCAGCCAGTTCGCGAATATGTTTCCTCTGACGGCAAAGCATGATTTTTTCTTGTTTAGAGCTTTTTAGTTCGCTTCTTAAGCATTCGGGTTTTTGATTTTAAATTATATTATTATTTGCTGCATTCATTTCTGACGAAATATTTCAACCGATATGTTTTCATTTATTCGTGAATCCTTTCCTTTGTTTTAACTGAGATTGAACGTGTATTTAGTTGTTACATCGATTGTGTACTGTCACAGATATTGTTTCGGCGCACGCCAACCACAGGCTGTGTTCACTGGTGGGGGTGGAGGGGGGTCATGCGATCGGAGGCTCGCTGGGCGTACTGAGGACGCTGTACCAAGTGGGTGTCCGGTACCTGACGCTCACTTCAACGTGTGATACTCCCTGGGCCGAGTGCGCGTCCGCGGACAAACCTGAACCGTCGCCGCGGGGCGGGCTCACGCCTTTTGGAAAGGTAAGTCCGGCTACACTAAGTGCTACGCATGGTTAAAATGCTACGCCAAACATAAATGTATCGTGTGATGAGGCTCCTTTCGGGAAGTTAAGTCCTGCTACGGTGCTGCTACGTACTGCTACGCGTAGCTACGACCCTACGGCACACAATTTTAGCGTGTCGTGAGTCGTGAGGCTCCTTTCTAGCAGTTAAGTCCTGCTACGGTGACTGCTACGCGTGGCTACGGCGCTACGGCACACATAATTTTAGTCTGTGGCGAGGCTAGTTTCTGGCAGTTAATTCTTGCTACGATGACTGCTACGAACTGCTACGCGTGGCTACGATGCTACGCCACACATAATTTTATCATGTGGTAAGGCTCCTTTTGGGAGATTAAAGTCCTGCTACAGTTAGTGATGCGAGCTGCTATGCGTGGCTACGATGCTATTCACATATAATTATATGTAGCTTATCGTCGTCGGGTTACGCTCCTTTTGAGATGTCCTGCTACGGACTGCTACGTGTGGCTTCGAAACTACACCAATATAAAAGAGCGTTGAAAGGATATGGCTTAAAATCACATTCCACACTATTTTCTAATCAAATGCTTCAAATAAATACAATTTATTTAAAGAAATAAGTCATACAAAGGATCGAATCGCGAAGTGGAGTCCTGCTACGGTGGGTGCTACGCGTGGCTCCGTTCGGCTAAGCTACGCCAGCTATTTAAAATACACTAAAAAACCTAAAATAGTAAGTGAGTTTTGGCGTTTGGTAAGATTCAATTCATGGAGAAAAATCCTGCTACGAACTGCTACGAGTGGATACGGTGCTACTCCAGATAAAAAAGGGAGCTTTGAAGATAAAATTACGTATTCTTAGCGTGTGGTTACTCTCTCAATTTCAATTACCAGCGTAATTGATATACCAAATATATTGATTTAAAAACATGTTATAAATAAAAAGGTGCTATTTTGAGTGTGCTACGAAAAACTGCCGGTGCCAATCTGCGTCGATACGTTCTGAAACCCTTCTCTAATAATCTTTATATTAACGCTTAGTTTTATTGTTTAAACATTCGCAATATTTACTAGTTATATCTATAAAAACTTGAAAACGATTAAAGTATCTATAATAATAATGCACAAATATTGATCATTATTTTCTACGATCTATGTGTAGTTGACTAATGTAACATTATAATCACAAAACTCAAGAACAATTTTTGTAATAAATCTTAGACGATTTATTACAAAAATTGTTCTTGAGTAAATGTAAATTAAATTAAAAATATTCCTGTATTATAATTTCAAAATACCTAATTCAACCATTTAAAAAACATCTACAATGCAGATTGGAAAGAACTGAAACATTAAAACTTTGATTATTCTTACGGGTTTAAATTTGTGAGTTATCTCCCCTTAATTCTTTCTTAAATCTCTTAAGATTAGATGAAGTTATAATCCTCTTTGCAGACTATACAATGGTAGCTCGTTAGAAGTGAATTTATTGTCTTAGGAACATGCTGGATGTTATTAAGAATTTGTAGCAAGCGGACGGGGCTTAAAGAAATCTGTATGGAAGTATTTACAAAGCCATTTGCATAGTATATGAGTAACATATGTGTTCATAAAGAGCAATCTTGGAGCATGCGAAAGAATATTAAAATACACGTAGCTAAGTAGTTAGAAGGCAACCGTAAAGATTGAGACGTCGAGTAGAGTGAGTGTGCTATAATCATAAATATCCTGCGCACCGCAATATTTCTCTTTGTATGAACTCGGGCTGTTCGCTGCTCGCGAAAGCAGTTCTTTGTTTACCTGCAACGATACTTTTCCGAAATATTTTCTTTTGTTTAAACTGCACGCTGCGTGCCACGTAGGCGTCGCGTCGCTCGTACGCTCAAACTTGAAACTAGTGATGCAACGGAACTGGCATAACGGAAGCAGAAACGGAAACAGATGTCAAAAGTAAATCTTAACGGAAGCGGAAACGGAAACGGAAGCGGAAACGGAAGCGTTAACACTATGAAAAAAAAGGACAATTGTACATTTAAAACTTTTTTTATTAAATTTGTATTTTAGTAGTCAAAATTAAACAGCGGCAAGTTATATTTAATAAAGAGTAACTTGGCCGCTTTTTCACCTTTCAGCCTATTTCGATGTTCTTCATATATTAAACCAGCTCCGCTAAATAATTGCTCACTGGCTACACTGCACAACAATAACAGAAGAAAAAACAACTGAAAATGTCACTACTCAAAGTCACGGGGCGCGGAGATGCGCATAGTGAACTAAAAACAATCCCTACTAATATTATAAATGGGAAAGTAACTCTGTCTGTCTGTCTGTCTGTCTGTCTTTCTGTCTGTCTGTCTGTCTGTCTTTGCTTCACGCCTAAACTACTGAACCGATTTGTGTGAAATTTGGTACAGACATAGTTTGGAACTTGAGAATGGACATAGGATAGTTTTTATTACAAAAAATAAAATATAAAATAAAATTTATTCCGGACATACAGCGCCATCTATTGGTCGAGAGTCGGCATCAGAAGTCACTATTCCACGCGAACGAAGTCGCGGGCAAAAGCTAGTAATTAAATAAACGAACGAACTCGTTGTGACACGTTTGTCGTTTGTTTACCGCGCGCCCCTCCCTCCCAAAATACGCGGAAGGGATTCGTCAATTATCGGCAGCACGCGCGCCTGGACGCTCGACGCTCGTGTCATTCGTCCACGCGCGGCCCCCGCAACCGCCCGCGCCGGGCCGCCGTCGCGTCTGCTGCACCGCTCCTCATCGCTTTCTCCCCGCTTCCGTTCAGAGTTCTGTTATAAAGTTTGCGGAACCAGAAGCAGAAACCGAAGTGAAAAAACATGCGGAACTTCTGCAGTTGCGGAAGCGGAAGCAGAGTTCTGTTGCAACACTACTTGAAACCTACGTTAAGTAGGTACACTCAAAAAACGAGATAAGTATACAGACCCGCAACTTCTTTTAAGTAATGTTGCGGGTGTACTGAGTAGACAAGTCTATAACAACACACTTAAGTGCTTCTTAACTTTAAAAGGTTAATGTTATTATGTAAAGAAATTAATATTTTCAGCGTTGTAGAATGTGAGCATTTTGTCTGTTTACACCTTACTTCTTTGCTGTCTGTACCCGCTTCTCGTACTTAAGGCTGTACCCTGATCAAAACACCGCCGTGAGCTTTCCTAGTGCCCTTTACACTGGTGGCGCAGGAGTTACGCCCAGATTTTAGAATAAAATCTTTATAAAATCGAATTATGGTCTTTTGTAAAAAAAAAACCTTACAAAATTTTCGTTATTTAATTGTCCATTAGTGTTAGTACAAACATTAATGAATGAACATTTTACGAGGAGATGCATGCTATCAATCATTATTTCTCATTTTTATGGTTTTGTTAAAAGGAGATTAGTGAAACATATTCATTAAAGAAAAAAATGGCACCATTTTGGAATCAATATTATGTAGAAATTTAATGTATTTTTATTAGGTGATATATCTTTTTAAATAACGAGTAGATAGCTCTTAAAAACTGCACAAATACGGCTAGCGCGGCGTTTTGCTCGGGGTAGCGCCTTAACAGTTCTGTCTAGTGCAGATCTCTTGATTGTTTTTATTAATTGCACCATATATCATCTGCATGCGCTCGCCAGTTACAAGTGGCCGTACAAGTTGCTTCCACTTTCTTAACGTAAGAAACAACCCCAAACGGTACTTATCTTAATAGGTGAGCCGGTCGTAGCGCAACAGTGCTGAATTTAAGATGTCTATAAACTATAAGTAGTGCTGGTTGTTAGGCCATCATTTACGATCACTGCGAGAACCAATCTTGTTAGCTCACTCTTAGGTAGGATAGCTTTAATTTCGGATACTTCTATACTTCGTGATCGTTTTGCACGTATATGTTTTGGAATAATTGAAACTGATTATTGAAACAGCTCGCGGTGGTGAACCCCAGGCATCTAGCTAGAAACTCACCCGGTAAATCATTGATTAATCTGTTATAGAAACTAAAGGATTACACTAGTGATGGGCGATTACTATTAAAAGTAATCGAATAAGTCGATTTTTCAGTTTAGTCGATAACAATCGATGTTAGTCGATTGTTATCGGCCAACGGCGTGCGGCGAGCGACAATGACTGATACGGTTACCGCGTCAACTTTAACTACTAGTTTGTAGTAGCGCAGCGCACCCATTACTATACATTTGCGTAGTGCGTACTACCAAATGAGTAATTACAAAAGATGGTGCGGCGGGCGTGCACTGCGCTACAAATAGTTAATAGTCTGTGCGCTACTACTTACGTACGACTGCAGCTAATAAGCGATTGTAGCTAATATATTATACAATCTATCTAGTAATATCCAATACTCCATCAGTTGAGGGAACATCTATTGCGAAATTACGAATAGATGGGTAGACTAAAATAAAAATTAGGTAAAAAAGTTTTATTTATTAAAATTGTTTTTCCACAAGACCAACTAAAGTAAACGAATTGAAGTACTAATACATAAGTATTCGCAATTGACGCAACACCGTCCCGCATGCGCCGCCCCGCGCGTCCTTACGCAGATCATCCCGCGTTAGTAGTTTGTCGATTGTTATTCGAATAATAATTGTGAGGAAATACTAAATCGACAATCGAATGAGCAATAAATCAATTTTCGATTCAGTCGATTGTTTTTTTTTGCAACAATCGCTTATCGCTAGATTACACTCAATGGAATATTACCTACCTATACTGTGATTTTTAATTTCGTAGACTAACATAACATGTGGGGGGTTGTCACTTTATGGTTACATAAAAATAGTGTCGTATTTTGACTATCCTGAGTGATCGAAAGTTAATCGAAAATCGAAGTATATCGAAAATGAAATTATTTCGGGGCAAAAAAAAAATGTTTCGAAACTAGCGGCACTTACTTAGTTTCGACTCATTTATGTCAGACTTCATTTTATCGACCGCATTTATTTTAATTGTTGATTTCATATTCAACACAATACAAATTTATGTACTATGTGTATGAATACTGTTATATTTAAATATATCACTTTTATCTTACATATAAAATTGTCGTGTCACAATGTTCGTTAACATACTTCTCCGAAACGGCTTGACCGATTTTTATTAAATTTTATATGCATATTCATCTTATATATAAAATTCTCATGTCACAATGTTAGTTACCATAATCCTCCGAAACGGCTGGACCGATTTTTATGAAATTTTATATGCATATTCATCTTATATATAATATTCTCGTGTCACAATGATAGTTACCATACTCCTCCGAAACGGCTTGATCGATTTTTATGACATGTTATATGCATATTCAGTAGGTCTGAGAATCGGCTACTATCTATTTTTAGGTAGGGTAGGTTATAGGGTAGATAAATTTTTGGTGTTTTTATGGCAAAACAAAGTTTGCCGGGTCAGCTAGTATTCATATAACATTTATTTACACCAATTAGTAAAATTAAATTGAGGTGTTATGTCACATCGATTCGATGAATCACTTATGATTGAGCCTTACCTACAACACTATGCTCCGCGCTTGCAACATTAAAAAAAGGTCATTTGCAGCTGTCAGTTTAGTCTAAGAAATTTAAAATCACAGTATAACCAAATGGCTGACACGGCCATCAGGAACTATAAAATCACAGTATAACCAAATGGCTGACACGGCCATCAGGCACTATAAAATCACAGTATAACCAAATGGCTGACACGGCCATCAGGAACTATAAAACTAACTACAATAATTTGTCACTTTCAAAATTCGTCCGCTTTCTGAATTCACAACCACAAAGGTCCCAAGAAGTTAGCAATTAATTTAAAGCAACGCAAACTCATACGAACTTCAAAAGCGGCTGGGACAATAGAGACTTACTTTATGATAAATATGCAAACGGCCAGGAGCAGCCGGAACTGTCTTTGCAGTTAGTTCATTTCAATAGCTTATACCGACGTGTTTTTTTTCGTCATTTATGTAAATGGCATATAACGGTACTTAGGCTTTTATTCTCCAATAACAAACAAAAAACTCAATTAAAGTGGTCGCTGAAGACACGCATTTTTTTCTTTTTTAGGCGTCCTCTTTTCCTGTCATCAATCTTATGTTAACAAATTGTTATTGATCGGTCGGACAGATAGTGGTGAAGGAGATGAATCGGCTGGGCATGTTGGTGGACTTGTCGCACGTGTCGGAACGCACGATGCGCGACGCGCTGGCCGTGTCGCGCGCGCCCGTGCTGTTCTCGCACTCGTCAGCGCGCGCGCTGTGCAACGTCACGCGCAACGTGCCCGACGCCGTGCTGCGCCTGCTCGCCGCCAACAAGGGCCTCATCATGGTCAACTTCTACACGTCCTTCCTCACGTGTAAGGAAACAGCGACCGTGCAAGATGCCATTGGTAAGTAAATATAATCTTCACCCACTCCCTACGTCTGATCTTTTCTTTTTCCATGTCTGGTTGGAGATTTGAAATTGTTGTTGTTGGTGCGAAAAATATCTTTACGTGTTTCTTGTTTCGGCCAAAACTGTAAGAGCGGTTTCGCACTGCATCCGATCCGAATCCGAGAAATTTCGGTTCGAAGTAGCCGTAGTACATCTTGTAGGGAAGGGTACGCCATTGTATCCGAACTCCGTCCGACTGATATCTGTACATTTTCAAATCGGATGGAACTCGGATAAAGATCGTAAACATGCACTGCGTAAACACCCTTACAGTAAAAAAGTGGTATTTCTGAAGGCCATTAATTAACCGATACTTTGTCTTACAGCCCACATTAATCATATACGGGATGTAGCCGGTGTGGACAGTGTCGGCCTTGGCGCTGGCTACGACGGCATTAATTAGTGAGTACATACTGCGTTGTGTAGCTATCTCCAATGAACCTTGCAGACACGGCCACGGAAAAATAATTATGACTGAGTTTTCTGACCTCTTGTTACAAATCATATTTATTTCATAGACAAGTTTTTGAAACTTCTTCTCTCTTACTCTTCACTCTTATACTACTTCGGAACTTCTTACTTCTTAAGTCGGAACCACACTTATGTGGCGTGGCGTGTCGTGGCGCCTTCTGACGCAGTTGATTGGCTACAAAATACGTTGCGTTATGATATAGGCTGGAACAGAGTCGTTTGATTTTTGGGTCCTGCGCCACGACACGCCACGCTACATGAGTGTGGTTCCGACTTTAGACTACTTACGTTGGAAATAGTACCTTACATAAAAGATTTTAAAATTATACCGCACCAAAAGCAATAAAATACTAATCCCAAAAGCGTTAAGCTTTATTAAAGAATAAAGCTTTGAACGAAAGTTTAATAGTTCTGAAGGCCATTATACCTAACGAAGTTTGCTTCCTTATAACTTTTGAAATCAAAATAATATTGTGTACATAAACGCTGTAGGTATTTTAATAAAGGGTTTATTTTTTGTACAAGGCACTAGACGTTATACTGAAACGTGTTTGTTTAGTAGGAACGGTTACAGATAATACATGCCTAAGTACATACATACTGTATTGTACGCTCGTCAACGTGTGTCGTCTACGTTGGTTCTACATTCGCGCGTGTGACATTAATCTTACGAACAAAATGTTGCTGTACAGTACACCTCAAGGCCTGGAGGACGTGTCGTCGTATCCGCTGCTGTTCGCGGAGCTGATGGAGGAGGGATGGAGCATAGAGGAACTTCGCAAGTTAGCGGGTCTCAACCTGCTGCGAGTGATGGGGGCCGCGGAGCGTGTCGCGCGTGACCTGGCGTCAGCTCGCGTCGCGCCCTACGAGGACGTCGCCCCCAAACTGTTCGACACACACAACTGTTCAAGTCAAGACTTTTAAATCTGAACAACATCTATCGTTTATTCAAAAATTAACTTTTCCTGAAATATTTATATCTATAGTACTCTGCGCCTAGAAATTTTTAACATAACAGTAGATTTCTTATGGAACAATAATTTAATAAATTATCAGATGAAGATAATTTTTGAAAAGACTTAGCTTGCATTGAAACGGTTTTGTTGATTGTTGAAATGTAATTCTTAACATCGAACCCGGTGCTACATGATTTGCTGGAGATGCTACGCCTGCGAACACATTAGCTGCCGCGTGGTGGATAGGCAATGATCCAACAATCCCTAGGAACATTATAGGTTGATTAGGTTTTGTTCCGATTGTAATATCACGTTGCGTAGGCATTGGCAAAAAATATCGATATATCAAAATATCGATAATATTCCACACTAATATCGATATATATAATCGATATTTTTAATCGCGATATATCGATATTCAATATTTACTTTAGAGTATCGAATTCATATCATTATCGTTTTTATTTTTTATCGTAACTTTGGTTTCGTGTTTAATGTTACTGCGCATCGTTAACTCTATCGCTCGAGCATTAATAAAGAAATACTATTTTTTCATGCCTATTCTTTTTTATATTTTGATGTATGAATTTTGGATGGGAAAGTGAAAAAAAATATCGTTATTTATCGCATTGATATTTTAAACAGTATCGATAATTATCTAATGATAAATATTGATATATCGTAAGTTTTCGCATAATTATTCATACATATTCCCAAAGCATTAAAAAATTCGTTAAATAAATAGTAATTAAAAAATTGTATTTTTTATTAATGTTCGAGCGATATAGTTAACGATGCGCGAGGAGCATGCAAATTAAACACGAAACAAAGATTCGATAAAAAAAAAAACGAAATTGATAAGAATTCGATACCTTAAAATAAATACCGAATATCGATATATCGCGATTAAAACATCGACGATATATATCGATATTTGTATGAAAATATATCAATATTTTGATATATTCATATTTTTTGCACATGTCTATTATGAATAATCATGCGAAATCTGACAATATATCGATATTTTTCCCTCAATAATTATCGATACTGTTAAAAAATATCGATGCGATAAATATTGATATTTTCTTTTCACTTGCCTATCCCTAACGTTACGCTATCCTATACCTATTCATTTTCTCACAATATTACTTTCTTCCAACTCTTCACATTAACAACAGTGTTATTCGTTAGGTTAAGGGTTGCCACGGCCAAGGATGTAATAGAAGATAATAAATAATAGTCATCTATCTTGGACCGACCTCGGTCGGGACACAACAATACCCACACATTACTTACCTACCGTATTTAATCAATTTGTAAACATATTGTTTGCACTACGATACCAACACTATCTTTTACCATTCCTTAATTAACTTTTTTTGCGTATAATTTATACGACATTTATTTAGTTATAATATAGGTACCAATGCAATTGAAAGTTCCAAGTCTTTGGTAAAAAGTTGATCTCAACTTAAGTAGGTACTCGTATCAGTTTGAAAATACGGATGAAAATCGGGATACGGTACTGGAAGTTAAAGTAAAACTACAAGATACCTAAGTACACAGCTATATTAAAATGTTTAAAAAAATGTTGTGTCTGCATGAATAGGTAGGTTGACAAGTCGACTTGCATCTGGATTGATTGATATAACCACAGATAATATAATACTAGCATACAGATACCTCATCCCATACAAAGAAACCGTGCCGACGTAACTAGAGTTTTTCGTCTGATTAAACCGATTATTTTTTGTCCATCAATCGTTGTTAGCAGCAACTTGCAAGTAAAAGGGTTTACTCGGTTCGTGTTTTTTTTTAAATACTGTGAGGAGTCTGTTTTATAGTATTTTTTGCACGTTTTTATAGTTTCTTTGCACCTAAATGTGTTACAATGCAAATTTAAACAATCAAGTGGAATGCTTCAGAAATTTAAAACCGCGCCATCTATTGGCATCCATTTTAAATGATCCGTTCAAATAATCTTTGAAATGTGAATTAAGAGCTCAATACTCCATAATTTAGTGCTATGCAGAGTTGATTAAACAAGAACATACAATGTTTATGTTCAATTACAGAAAAAGTTAATTTTACTCATATTAAATAACAGATCGGTGCACATATCGCGCCATCTAATGAGATTTATTTGAACCTAATTTTCTTTCTTCGCGCTGAGACCCCGTGATATAACGTAATACCTAAGTACAAATTATATTCAGACGTATCATCCCTCTTATTGTCTTGTAATTTATCTACTAACCTAATCCTTACATAGTATAAAACAAAGTCGCTTTCCACTGTCTGTCCCTATGTATGCTTAGATATTTAAAACTACGCAACAGATTTTGATGCGATTTTTTTTAATAGATAGAGTGATTTAAGAGGAAGGTTTATATGTATAATACACGCAGGCGAAGTCGCTGGCAGAAGCTAGTCTATATATATATATAAAAGAACAAACTGATCACTGACTGATTCACAAAATCTGATCGATCAACGGACAGCCAAAACCGTTAGTTTTAATATAAAAGGATTTTGCAAAGTCATAAAACAGTCGCAAGTATTAATTGCTATTCTTCAGCAGTTCAGCACCGAGTTCGATGAACGGACTTCGTTCGATGCTGACTTCTCAAATGATATTGGAATGTCCCCAACATGTAACGTAACTGCGGTCATCAACCTAAATAGTATTGTTATCAAGCTTTAATAAATTAGTATAATTATTACTTAGATACCTACGTATAATTTTACCCTGTAATAATGTTATCGTCCGATTAGATGTGATTTGATATTTTTGTCTAAATAAAAGAATATATTTATTTCCTTAGATCTGAGATTATGTACTTACATGTTTTATGCATTTACACATATGGTTGTGATGACAACTAGTCACACTAGCTATGTCGTCCCTATCCTTAATAGGTCACTTTCACTAATACGTCACTTTGTACATGTAGTCAGCTTCCCAATTTGTCTCTAGCCGTATTACGTCTCTTTCCCAACTCGTCCGACGCTTATGTACATTTAGGCACAAAATATCTAAACATTTTCATCACAGCAAAATTTTATCAAAAATACTCATATTACTTTTTAGTAAGTGGCAGTGGGCAGGGCACATTGCTCGCAGAACGGATGGCCGATGGGGCCGAAAAGTTCTGGAATGGCGACCGCGAACCGGAAGATGATACGTTGGAAGGCCTCCCACTAGGGGACTGATGACCTGGTTAAGGTTCGGGATCGGTCAATGTGGCGACGCCTGGGGGAGGCCTATGTCCAGCAGTGGACGTCTTTCGGCTGAAATGATGATGATGAATTAGGTAATCTTATTTTAATATTTAGGAAAAGACTAAATGGCATGTTGAAGTCGAAAAAAAAATCTGTGAATTCTTTTTAATAAAAAAAAATATATAAAGAAGAAATAAAAAAGAAAGAATAAAATGACATCGCCGAAAAACAAAATATGAAATTAAATGACAATATGCAGCTTTTTTTTATTATAAGGCCAACAGGCAACCAACCTCTTCTTTTTCTCATTTTGTACCTTACAGTACATTGAACGAAGCGTCGGACGAGTTGGGAAAGAGACGAAATACGGCTTGAGACAAATTGGGAAGCTGACTACCTGTACAAAGTGACGTATTAGTGAAAGTGACCCCTTAAGGATAGGGACGACATAGCTAGTGTGACTAGTTGTCATCACAACCATATATATGTATTATTGTACCCATCCCCAAAGCTTTTTTAAAAATTGATTGTTTTCCAATCAAAAAAATGCGACTAGAAATATGGCAGTATATTTAACTCCTTAAATAAATATTTAGGTAGTAGTATTATTTACCTTTGAGGACGGTTTGAGTCATTAAGATAAAGTAAATATAATAATTTATAAACTTTAATAATGTTATAGTTATACAGTGTGTTTTTATTCAAATATTTATTGCCTAGCGAATGTTTATTGGGATCTTCCTCAAGAGAGAAACTGTCTTTGTAACTGGGATTAACGAAATTGTGTGGTTTTCGTATCACGGATAGAGCAGCCTGCCGAAAAATACGAAACGTAAATCCAAACTGCCTTTCCGGAAATAAATTTTCTACCGGCCATTTTGAGAGCTTTCACTGACAGCGCGAACGTGACTGAAAACAATATTATAGGTACATATAAAATAATATTCTGAGATAAAAACGCACTGCATAAGTAAATAGCTTTACCTTATCAACGACCAATAATAGATAATCGTAGAATTAGAGAGTTTAGTACTGACCCTATTTAAAAACGTGCAAGTATCGCTGCGTCACAATAAGATAAGCAAAAAAAAAACGCGCCTTTTTGGGAAGTTATAGGCAGAGGTATGAATAGGTACACCCAGACTTCACCACTTAAGTATGTCTAAGTTCAATGCTATCAACCAAGACCATATTGCCATCAACCGGGAAAAAGTATAGACTACAAATAAATGTCTCGCGAAAGATCACACATTTCCTGACGTTGAAATCAAATCCAGAACCACAGGATAAAAAATAGTTGTCAGAACTTTATGCTCAGCAGTACCACTCGTTACTAATAAACCAACGAAGAAATTATGTATCTCTACATTTGTTCGCAGTTTTTAGGCTGATTTTAGAGCCACGCTGACCAACGCTGACCTTCGGTGCTGACGGTCGCCGCGAGCTCATCATTGGTGGAGGCTGAAGTATGGAGGGTAGAGTAAAGGAGAACGATTATCTATGTATATAATAAGGCGCTACAGTAGCCATCGGATAATAGTACATTATGGTACAAGTGTGTAAAGTTGGTCTTAAGAGAGCCGAGGACGGTAATCATCAATACACACGTGTATCATACGACGTCTTACAACACACTTGTGAAGAAAATAATCCTAAAAAAACATTTCCAACAGTGAAAACGAGTTGTGAAATTTTTTTCGCAATGGCGGGCAAAATTAATCAGTTTTCCTATGCGCGCGCATCTAACAATGGCGATCGGCCATAGGCTAAAAATAATGAGTTATCATTTTTTTGTTTTTAGCGGATAGCGTTTTAGCCACGTACAAAATGGGGAATTGCAAGTTTTCTTTATTACAGACAAAAACAAAAGTTATATTTAAGTGAAAGTTTTATTTATTAAACACGTACAAGTTGAAATTATCTATTTAAAGACGAAGTTGCATGAAATATGTTGCTTTTGTACTATTGAGCACGATCTTTTCAGTATCGATACTTTTATAAGAACAAAGCAACTCAACCAATAAATTAAAAAAAAATCTCTTTATCTCACTTGTGAATAATAGTAATGAAAAAGTCACAGTTTGATAACAGAGGCCTTAGTGCGAGTTTTTACTCACGCTTACTCGTGATAACGTAAACGATATCTTACGTCAAAATGTATACAAAAAAAGTGGTTTCTCCTTACTGACACCAGACGGCGCTTATCCAATTTCAATACAAATTGACGTTTACGTTTACGCGATTGAGCGTGAGTAAAAACTCGCACTAAGGCCTCAGGTCTCATTATGTGCCTAATCGCGGTGAAATTAGAGCCACTTTATGAGCAAGTGTGTTGAAAATAATTTACACAAAGTAAAGCGCCTGCCTGGTCTCGAACCTGTAAGTCGCCGCTGATACCACTGGGCCACCACTGCTCAAATCAAAGCAAATTTTCCCCATTATTGTTCAAATGTTTTATTAAGATTTATAACAGTAAGCACAAACATACTAAACGTATGATTAAAAGTACACAAGAATTCAATCACTCTACACGTTTTCTCACAGTAATAATTTTAGGTTGTGTTATGCTCCATACTCGGCATACTTCAATCCATTAACAAACTGCTACATTCATACCACACCCTTTGCCGACGCAAGCGCCATTTTGGAAACATTATTTAGTACCGCGGGTATAAACCAGCCCTTAAGACGACTTCAAGGTTCTGGACTGGAGGGGGCTAGGCATCAACGTTAATGGCGAGTACATAACTCACCTTCGGATTGCCGACGACATAGTTGTCATGGCTGAGACCATGGAGAGCCTCAGTACAATGCTCGATGACCTCAGTAGAGCTGCTGAAAAAGTGGGTCTTAAAATGAACATGGACAAAACCAAGGCCATGTAACACCCACTCCCATCAAGATCGGAGACTCGAAGTTGTAGACGATTATGTCTACCTGGGACAAACGGTCCAGTTGGGTAGGTCTAACTTTGAGAAAGAGGGAAACCGTCGAATCCAACTCAGCTGGGCGGCGTTCGGGAAGTTGCGGAGTATCTTCTCGTCCAATTTCCAGCAGTGGACGTCTTCCAGCTGAAATGATGATGATGATGATTTAGTACCTGGTTTATAGCTGAATTATTTTTAACTTTCGCTCCATAAGAGATCGTTCTGCTTTACTCTACCCTCCATAGTATGACGGCCGTCAGCACTGCACGGCACTGAGCCGAGCGACTCAACCAATGAAAAGCTCGCGGCGACCGTCAGCACCGACGCGACGGTCAGCGTCGGTCAGCAAGACTCTAAAATCAGCCTAACACTCAAACTGAAACTGCTTACAAGCTACAGCTGGATAACACCATACTATGTGACGCGTGCGATACTTGTCACAATTTGTACCTCCTAACGCAATATTAGTTAGTTCTGTAAATAGTTATATTTGTCAGTGGTAATAATAGACGGATCTTAAGACTGACGGGTTTCAGAAATAAATTAGCATAGGTACGTTTGCTACGGTTTTAAATTAAGTATAAACAATTAATGTTACGCACTACATTATAATATCTTAAGATGTGTTTATTATTCCTAAAGGGAAGACTAACGCTAATGTCCTGCTATTATATATTTTCTCAATTAATGAGAAAGACTTATTAAATTATCTGTGAGACATATCTCATAATACCTGATCATAGGCGTTATAATAAATTGCTAAGCAGAATCCTTGACTTCAATTTACTATTTGATCGTTTTTTATAAAACAGTATAAAATATTTAGATACAAGTTTTCATAATTCATCGTGTTAGGCAAACAATACATCATAGTGTTGCTTTTAGGATTTTTTCTCATATATTTATAAAGAATTCTAGTAAAACCATGTTGAGTACCCACCTGTAACATTTCTTAAAACTCTTTGAACATCACAATAAACCAAATTATTTGACATTGTTGTATCTTAATATTTTATTTGATAGTTGGTTCGTATTTGATAAATATCATGTAGGTTTTCTGAAATAACCAAGTAGAACTTTATTTATTTTATTAGCTTATCTAATAAACACCTATTTTTATATATTTGTTTTATTTATATCACCTGTAGGTATTATAATATTAGGTGTTTATTTAACGACTTCTTATTCTAGACAAACGTGCTTCATCGTCTACCGGTCGACCACATCATCGCGTGAACAGTAAGTTTTCAATACTTTGATTTTGTCATCACAAACCATAAACTTGGGTATGATACTGCGAAAAGACTTCATCCTCTCCCAAATCTATGCAAACATAATTTTTCAGCTGCCCCAGTCTCTTAATTTTGAAGATACTGAACTCGCAACAAACAGCGCTAAGAAAGCATTCCACCACTACAACGATCCTTAGTGCAACGGATTAGTAAGGCCACGATTTTTATAATCGACTTTCCAGAAAGGAGTAAGTTCAAGCGCTTTGCAAGTTGGTTGGATCCTGGTTCAGCACCTAAGCAATGCTCTAAACGATAACGTACTCCTATAAAAGTGATGGACACTGTTTGGTGGTCTAGGGCCGGAGTGATTCATCACAGCTTCTTACCAAACGGGATAAGCATTACTGCAGATGTGTACTGTGAAGAACTGAACACAATGATGGGAAAGCTCCACGTCTCCAACCAGCTTTGCCCACACGCTCGTCGCCGCTGCTCCTGCACGACAACGCGCGAACTCATACTGCACAGCAGACGGTCTACAAATTACAAAAGCTGTGGTTGGAAGCTCTCCGTAATCCGTAATGCTCACCAGACCTTGCGCCTACAGACATCTACTTTTTCCAGAATTTGGATACATTCTTGGCGAAAAAATATATTCAATATCTGAGAGGAAGAATTTGTTGCCTTCCGTTCAGCTGATTTCTTCAAGAAGGGCATCAATAAACTGCCACTTTGTTGGCTAAGATGCATCGATTTAATGGGTAATTAATTAGATTAATAGAAATAAAAGAATTGTTATAAAAAACGGCAATTTGATAAGTAAAGTCCTAATATACTCTTTACTTGCCTGATGAGAAAGTAGCTTTGCAGCGTACTTTAATGCTGCAAAGCTATATATATATGTATATTTTGACTTGACCAAACCTAAACAGTTCAATTATTTTTCTTGGTCGCGTTCTTCATTACTAAAGGTCGTGTCCCTGAAAGGTTCTCGTGGCTTTATGCACGATGTTCTTCCACTTCAATCGGTTCTCAGCTTCACTCAGGGCGGTTGTAACAGAGAGTCCAGTGAGGGCGGTTACCAGCGGTTAGGTGACCGGCCGCGGGGTCTTTTCCCATCCACCTTGCCCATTACCACCAACTTCTCTAGATTGTCTGGTTCCCGACGGGCAATGTTACCAAAGTAGCTGAGAATCCTTCGGTAGCAGAGTGTGTTTTGTCTGTCTTTTATGCCTAGTTGCTCAAGGACAGATTCGTTCGTTCTCTTGGCGGTCCATGGTATGCGGAGCATTCTTCGCCAACACCACATCTCAAAAGCTTCTATCTTTTTCCGTTCTATTGCCCGAATCGTCCACGACTCCGATCCGTAAAGGAATATTGAAAAGATCAGTGTCCGGACTAGTCTCATCTTGGTGACTTTGGAGACCTTTCTGTCCTGCCCAATACGTGTCAGCTTACTCATCGCAGCTTTGGCCATTTGAGTCCTTATCCTGATCTTTCTTTCGGTTTTTCCCTGGTCAGTAAGTAGCGATCCGAGGTATATAAACTCGCTGACAAATTCTAGGTCTGCGAGTTCCTTCGTTCTAGAGAGTTGACCGGTTCTGTCGATCAGCATGACTTTTGTCTTCGACTTATTAATGGTGAGTCCAAACAGTCCACTCTCATATTCTACTCTGCAAAACAGATCAGCTAGCTCATTTTATTAGTGTCATTATATTTAGTGTCATCCGCATATCTCAGGTAGCTGATCTTTATTCCCCCGACAGATACGCGTCCCTCCCATTCTTCTAAGGCTTTCCTCATTATGTATTAACCATATATACTGAAGAGAATAGGAGAATGAATACACCCCTGTAATACCACTTTTTCTGGCTTGAAAGGACCTGAGATGACATAATTAACCCTTACCATAGATGGGGTCTTGGTACAGATCAGCGATCAACGAGACGAGGTGTTGAGGTACGCCCATCTTTTGCAATATGGTCCACAGGCAATCCCATCTGACGCAATCAAACGCCTTCGAGTAATCGATGAAACACATTAAAATCGGTGTGTTGAATTCTCGGCTTTTCTCAATTATTTGCCTCAAATTCACAATCTGTTTTTTTGTGCCTCGACCTTTCACAAAACCCGCCTGTTCACTGGGTATCTGCCATGTTGGAACTATTTAGTTTCATAGTCAACCTTCTTTCTTAGATTTTTAGATAGGCCACTTTAGTCTTAAATTATTATAGTTTTGTTTTTTTTGTCACTTTTTTTTTGCTTGTCAATATTCGTTGTAGTTCATTAAAATTATATTATTGAACTCTTTATTTTTATTTGGAGTATCTACAACCTTCAGGTTATGGGCCCAGAGCTCTGAAAGTCTAAACTCCTTATAATAGTGTGTATACAGAGATTCAAAAATAAAAATGCAGATAGATTCTTGTGCAAAACCTCTTCATCCTACGAATGCAAGTAATACTCATTGAGGTAATAATGTACTACGCACTAGAGAAGTCACCACACATCACTGCTGTATTCCGTTCATGTGGGGTCGGCCGGCCGCACTTCACTCAGTTGCTTGCTAGATCTTGAGCGCCTATGTCATTATTTGTTTTTAAACGAAAAAACGTTCAAACGCATTAAATATGCGGTCGTGTGTTTTAGGATATTGCACTTATAATTCAACTAATACGGCGAAATGCAAAGGAATAAGTTTTCGTCAATGAGTAACTAGATAATCATTTTTAAATTGAAATATTTGGTGGGCGCCATGATGCCTCATTTCTCATATAGACTAAAAATTAAGATGTGACAATTTGTGTAACAAGTGTAGGTAGAATAGTAGTAGGTAGTAAAAACCAAAGTCAGCTAGACTTTGGTTTTTATAGCGGAAATTAACAATCTTAAGTATATTCAGAAAGGAACTGACTGTGGTTATCCAAATAAATAGTTTAACAAATTGGTAGGTATAATAGGTTGATAGGTGGGTAGGTGTCTAGGGTAGGGTATGTAGGTATCCAGCTGACGGGAGCGAAGTCACGGGGGACAGTTAGTACCTAAATAATGGGACGACGTAAATTACTTCAAAGTCAGCGTTTAGCTTTGATATTCTTATGCAAAGCAAACAGGACGGTTAGTACTGAGACCTTACAGGTACTTGCTGGCATACTTCCGGTCAACCTTGATGTGCAACGATGTGCTGCAATGTACTATTAAGCACTAGAAACCATGGACGCGGAGTGACCGTGAGAAAATCTCTAGATTATTTGAACCACATATTGACGTCTGGGAGGAACTTTTATCCGAATGGCAATGTAGGTGGTATAATAATTCCACCAAGGGCCTCCACACATTCTTTCCATCTGTTCACGTGCGACTGGCCAGGACGTGACTGGAGGTGGATCACTGTGTTGCCCAATATCTCACAGGGCAAGGTAACTTTAAAAGTAAATTATTTTCCTTCAAGCTCGTTGCCTCGCCTTTATGTCAGTATTCTACATCTGACTGCGAATATGTACAATCTGCCCATCATATCTTATGGGAGTGTATTCTTTGGCAGAATGAAAGCAATACTATGTTGAATAATGTACAGGCTGCATCAGAAGATGTTTACTATACGGATCTTGTGGTAACTAGAACAAATTTCCGTGCGTTCAAGCGTTTTTGCCATACCTATTTATTATTGGAATCAAATCTAACACCTCACAATGTTAGGACCCATTAATATTAATGCAATTTTTTTTCCGTGGTGCTAGGCAACTGGGCTTATCCCAGTTGTAAATGACCCTTTGTGCCTATTGACCTTGTTTGTTCTGTCTCCCACTTGATATGGAGGGAACTGGAAATTTTTATTTTTTCCTACTCCTCCAGTATTCTTTTCTGATTAATTTCGTTGCGGCATCCAAGACAGTTAAATTCATTCTCCGGGACTTCGTCGAGCTTCATTGCCTCAGTGCTTTCCTGGTGGTCGCCACTATTGATTTTGGCTTTCAGGAGTTGCAGTGATTTGGGAATAGTGCTGTGGGAATGTCCCAAAAAAGAAGTACATAAATATAATATTAAATTAATGTACTATTTTATTAATATAATATTAATAAAATATTACTTTACTAAGGTTATTTCAACAATTTTTTTTTTTTTTTTAAATTTGTGAATTCTAATAAAGCTTATTAGATATAAAGCTATTAGGTACCGCTTCTGTAGTCAGTCAGCAGTTTAGTCTATATGAGTGACAAGTTGTTGCAGAATGTTGAACGAAACGCGTAAGCGCCATGAAAATCACGGCGCTTCCGTCTTTTTGATCGCGAGAAAACTATATCTTAGAAGCGCTCTAGCCCTGCGTGTTTATAGTGTTTTGTTAGACGGCTAATTATTGTTTCAGCGCTGCAGCGAAGTTTAGTTTAAACTCTTGTCAAAATGGAGCATGTCCTTTACTTAGGATAGCTTCTCTAGTACATATTATCTCAATGGTAATACTAGTGTAGTACCCTATGTTTCAACTACACATACAGTAAGTACTCCATCTTTTAACAAATTAGAAGGACATTCGAATTACATGATATGGGCATTTTCAATGGAAATGATGCTGATTGATTGTGGACTATGGGATTGCGTGAAGCACCCACCTTTGGTGAATAGCTCACAAGAAATATTACGCTGCGATGACAGAGCCCGCTCTAAAATTGGTTTGTCCTGCCACGAAAGAGTCTTCTCTAAAATAATGGGAGCTAAATCCGCATTTGAAGCGTGGAATAACTTGAAAAGAACATACGCGGACAGCGGACTAATTAGAAAGCTCACGTTGATGAAAAGATTAATGAACTGTCGTTATATTGATAACATGGAAACTTATGTTAATGAGATTATGTCGACACATCAACAATTACAGCAAATAAATCAAAAGGTTGATGATTCGTTTCTCGCAATTATACTGCTATGTGGTCTACCAGAGCAATTTAAGCCACTTATCATGGCGTTGGAGCATTCCGTCTCTGAACTGACTTCAGATAATGTCATTGTAGCACTTCTGAAAGAAGACAGCCGTAATCTAAACGCCTACAGTGATACACGTGAAGATAGTGCTTTAGTGATATCATATAATAAGTTTAATAGAGACACTAAGAACATATTTTGCAATTACTGCCGTAAACCAGGGCATATAAAAGCAAATTGCAGAGTTCTCAAAGCTAAATCACAAGGGGAAAAGATAGATATTTGCGAGGTAACACATATGGTTGATGATCAGTCAGTTAGTAGTTCTAATTTTGATAATTCTGAAGCTTGTGAATCTTTTGTAAATTCTTTTGTTTGTAAACCAATTTTTAATAAGTCGCCTTTTGTAAAGAGTGATGACTGGTTTATAGATTCTGGGGCTACGAGTCATATGACCAATCGGCGTGATTGGCTACATGATACTGAACCTGTCAAGAAAAGTATTAGAATAGCCAATGATCAAATAATTTTTTCAGATGCCATTGGTACTGTAGAACTAAACACTTCCAACATTACCGAAGTTTTGCATGTTCCGAACTTGTCAACGAACCTGCTTTCAGTGAACTCATTGGTAAAGAAAGGAAATGTCGTACTTTTTTCGAAATCTGGAGGAAAAATTATTGATGGTCAAACGTGTAAGGTATACGGAAAAGTTTTATACACAGCCTCAAACGTCAATGGTATGTACAAACTTGATTTACCTATTGCTCAGGCGAATTTAACAGAAGTTAAAGATAATTCAGCTGATTTATGGCACAAGCGTCTTGGTCATCTGAACTTCAGATGTATGGAATTACTAAGATTAAGAAGGTTGATTATGAAACTAAATAGTTCCAACACTTCCCCTACTTCTGAATAGGTAATAGGCCATCATAAATGTTATACTAAACCTAAACCTTTTGTTAAACACAGATGTCTTTGCTTAGATAAAAACTTAGTTAAAACATCAGCCTTCATTTCATTTGTGGGTACATATTTTATACTGATAATATCACTGGCAACAGTATCCCTTATAAAATGATGTCTTACATCAATGTGTTTTGTTCGTGAGTGATAAATGTTGTTTTTTGTTAGCATTTGAGCTCCCTGATTATCACTGTAAATACAGACACCATTGTCCAAACCAAACACTTCCTTCAATAAGTTTTTGAGATATATTGATTCTTTAGCAGCATCACTAAGAGCCATATATTCGGCCTCAGTTGTTGACAAGGCGACTGTGCGCTGTTTACGAGATTCCCACGAAATAGGTCCATTTAAGTAAAATACATATCCAGTGTAGGATCTCCGGTCATTTAGACATGCGCCATAATCTGCATCAGTATATCCCGTAAGTGCGAGTGTATTTTTCTTCTGGTATTTAAGTTTAAGATTTATAGTCCCTTTCAAATAACGTAGAACTCTTTTTGCTGCATTCCAGTGAATTGTGCCAAAGTTACTGTTAAACTGGCTTAACACGCTTACAGCATGTGTAATGTCTGGCCTAGTTCCTACAGACAGATACATTAGAGATCCAACCAGTCTTTGATAAGGTAAATGTTGAGCACTCTCTTTCTCTTCATTTGAGGTATTCACTAATTTCAGATTAGGATCACCGGGAGTAGTAGCAGGTTTTGCATCAGTCATTGCAAAATTATCTAGTACTTTTTTAATATATTCTTCTTGATCAATGGTTATTCCATTTTCCTCTTGAATGATCCTCATTCCTAAGAAATGTTTTAAGTTTCCCAAATCCTTGACCTTAAAGAATTGTTTAATATTATTTTTAAAGTTTTCTTTCATGTCAGCATTATTGCTGAGAATGCAAAAATCGTCAACAAAGATTGCGACAATTAAAATGCAAGTACCTTTAACTTTATAATATAGACAATGATCATGTTCAGACCTTTTCATTCCAAGTTGCAACATTGCTTCGTTAAGTTTCAGGTTCCACTGTCTAGGCGCTTGTTTCAGGCCGTAAAGTGCTTTCTTTAACTGGCATACTTTCCCCTTGTTGCACTCTTTGGTGAAACCCTCAGGTTGTTCCATAAAAATTTCTTCATTTAGATCACCGTTGAGAAATGCAGTTTCAACATCCATTTGATCCATTTTAATGTTCCATTGTGCTGCGAAAGCGAGTAGTAATCTTACCGTTGAGAGACGTGCGACAGGTGCGAATGTTTCATCATAATCTATGCCATAAGTTTGAGTAAAACCTTTGGCTACTAATCGCGCTTTATAGCGTACGTTTTCCCCGTTTTCATTTTTCTTAATCTTGAATACCCATTTACAACGAACAATTTTCCTATCTTTAGGTCTATCAACAAGGATCCAAGTCTCATTATTTACAAGTGAGTCATATTCACTTAGAAGAGCTTCTTGCCATTTATTTTTATCATCAGAATAAATAGCTTCCTTATAAGTTGAAGGAATATCATCTTCTACAGCTTTGTACAGAACTATATCTTCTGGCCACTTTTTCGGGATTCTGTTTCTCAATGGATATCTCCTAACAAGTTGAGAAACTTGATTGTTTGTATCATCTGAAATCTCTGCTACACTGTCATGAAATTCCTCATCAATGTTGTCATTTTCAGGTATATTAAGTTCTGTGAGCTGTGTTAAAGGTTCAGTCATAATTTTGTTGGCTTCTCCTTCAGTTGATATATTTTCAAAATTTTCTTGAATTATATTAGGAATGAATTCTGATAATTGAGTTCCAACTTTATCAACAATATTATTTTGATAAGTAGACTTTGATTTGAATAGAAAATCGTTTTCAAAAAATTTGGCATCTCTTGTCCTGATAAGAATTTTTGGATGTTCGGGATCAACTACTCTGTATCCCTTAGTTTCAGTACAATAACCTACAAATATGCACAGTTTGGCCTTAGCATCAAATTTCTTTCGAAGATTGTTTGGTATGTGCGCATATACTCTGCATCCAAAAATACGTAGATGAGAAAGATTCACTTTTCGTCCAGTCCAGATTTCTTCAGGGGTTTTCCCTCTAATTGCCTTAGTAGGTAAGCGATTTTTTAAGTAAGTCGCTGTATTAATGGCTTCTCCCCAATAAGTCTTAGGTAGATAAGATTCTGAAAGCATAGATCTTGCTTTCTCAACTAAAGTTCTGTTGACCCGTTCAGCTAAACCATTTTGCTCTGGATTGTAAGGTACAGTCGTTTGGTGAACTATACCGGACTGTTTCAAAATTTCTTTCATTTCGGAATTCAAATATTCACCACCGTTGTCAGAACGTAAATTTTTTATCTTTTTATCAGTTTGGTTCTCGACTAAGTTTTTAAATTCGCGAAACCTTTCTACAACTTCTGATTTTTGTTTTATTAGGTAGGTAAATGTTTTTCTAGAAAAATCGTCAGTGAAAGTCACGAAATATAAAGCACCTCCCAAAGATTGAGTACTCATAGGTCCGCAAACGTCACTGTGAATAATTTCCAGTAAATTTGACGATTTTGAATCCGACATTTTGAAAGGTTGCTTTGAAAGTTTACCTTCCACGCAAGCAATGCATTTATCTTTAATAGATCCAGCAGGTTTTGGATACTTGACCCCATAAGCTAAGTGTAATCTTAGTAATTCCATACATCTGAAGTTCAGATGACCAAGACGTTTGTGCCATAAATCAGCTGAATTATCTTTAACTTCTGTTAAATTCGCCTGAGCAATAGGTAAATCAAGTTTGTACATACCATTGACGTTTGAGGCTGTGTATAAAACTTTTCCGTATACCTTACACGTTTGACCATCAATATATTTTCCTCCAGATTTCGAAAAAAGTACGACATTTCCTTTCTTTACCAATGAGTTCACTGAAAGCAGGTTCGTTGACAAGTTCGGAACATGCAAAACTTCGGTAATGTTGGAAGTGTTTAGTTCTACAGTACCAATGGCATCTGAAAAAATTATTTGATCATTAGCTATTCTAATACTTTTCTTGACAGGTTCAGTATCATGTAGCCAATCACGCCGATTGGTCATATGACTCGTAGCCCCAGAATCTATAAACCAGTCATCACTCTTTACAAAAGGCGACTTATTAGAAATTGGTTTACAAACAAAAGAATTTACAAAAGATTCACAAGCTTCAGAATTATCAAAATTAGAACTACTTACTGACTGATCATCAACCATATGTGTTACCTCGCAAATATCTGTCTTTTCCCCTTGTGATTTAGCTTTGAGAACTCTGCAATTTGCTTTTATATGCCCTGGTTTACGGCAGTAATTGCAAAATATGTTCTTAGTGTCTCTATTAAACTTATTATATGATATCACTAAAGCACTATCTTCACGTGTATCACTGTAGGCGTTTAGATTACGGCTGTCTTCTTTCAGAAGTGCTACAATGACATTATCTGAAGTCAGTTCAGAGACGGAATGTTCCAACGCCATGACAAGTGGCTTAAATTGCTCTAGTAGACCACATAGCAGTATAATTGCGAGAAACGAATCATCAACCTTTTGATTTATTTGCTGTAATTGTTGATGTGTCGACATAATCTCATTTACATAAGTTTCCATGTTATGAATATAACGACAGTTCATTAATCTTTTCATTAACGTGAGCTTTCTAATTAGTCCGCTGTCCGCGTATGTTATTTTCAAGTTATTCCACGCTTCAAATGCGGATTTAGCTCCCATTATTTTAGAGAAGACTCGTTCGTGGCAGGACAAACCAATTTTAGAGCGGGCTCTGTCATCGCAGCGTAATATTTCTTGTGAGCTATTCTCCAAAGGTGGGTGCTTCACGCAATCCCATAGTCCACAATCAATCAGCATCATTTCCATTGAAAATGCCCATGTCATGTAATTCGAATGGCCTTCTAATTTGTTTAAAGATGGAGTACTTACTGTATGTGTAGTTGAAACATAGGGTACTACACTAGTATTACTTGCATTCGTATGATGAAGAGGTTTTGCACAAGAATCTCTCTCCATTTTAATTTTCGAATCTCTGTATATACACTATGATAAGGAGTTTAGACTTTCAGAGCTCTGGGCCCATAACCTGAAGGTTGTAGATACTCCAAATAAAAATAAAGAGTTCAATAATATAATTTTAATGAACTACAACGAATATTGACAAGCAAAAAAAAAGACAGTGACAAAAAAACAAAAGTATAATAATTTAAGACTAAGGTGGCCTATCTAAAAATCTAAGAAAGAAGGTTGATTATGAAACTAAGGGATACAGAGTAGTTGAAGGTACGATTGCAGTCGGCCGTTGATTACGTAAAGCATTATCTTGCTGGCATGAGAAACAAGTCCAACTATCATGTGCAGAGGAATTAGTAGGGACTCTTTCCAGTAAGTACACCAAATGCCAGTTTTTCAGACTTGATTACACAGGTCGAGCATTATCTTTATCCCTAGATCCCCTAGGTGCTTAAACTCTTCAGCAAAAATGTTGTCTCTACCGGCTGATTTGTTTGACTTGAGTTTGTGCAGTGCACTTCGAATTTAGATTCGAGGATTTCGGGTTCCATGCGTTGCCTGTCTGCAATCGAGTTACTTAATAATGGCAAAGTTGGCTGCTTTGGTCCTGAAGCGCTCACTGAAAGCCTTTAGTTCTCCAGGCTCAGGACTCCTTTGTGTCGGTTGAACTACTCGCTGGCATCTTTTCAGTTTGAGACATATCTTTGCCACTAAGACTCTGTGGTCACTCCCGCAGTCCGCTCCAGGGTACGTTTTAGCGGAGGTTATGCAAGATTTCAGCTCGGTTTTCGCTTGATCGCGTCTTCCTTTATGCGTGTGTGCTTAACTCTGGAGTCTTTATTTAGGGTACCTGATAGATGGAGTCTAAATGCGGCAGACCAACGAGCCGTATGTAATGATTGGTCGGATGACTGTAGTGTATAGCCAGTGGATGACCATGGGGCTGATCCCCCAATTTCTGCCACATTATAACACATACATTAACATGCACTACACAAATATACAGACACAAATACATAACATACACATACTGTTAAACTTACATACAGAAATTTAGATTAAGTCTTAATTAGTCTTAATTAATCAAAATTTCACACAACCATCTAAGAGTAAAACAGCAGACAGCCTGCCAGAGTGGGAACTTGATATTCTGATGAGTGAAGTGGAAAAGGCAATAAAAAGTCAAAAAATGGAGAAGGCACCCGGACCGGACAAAATTACAAACGAGATATTGAGGAGGACTATTGATGAATTAGTACCAATACTTACTAAGATGTTCAACCATATTTCGAAAAGTGGATATATACCACCACAATGGGAAACTTCATATATAATCCTACTACACAAGAAAGGCGCAAAGGAAGACATCGGCAATTACCTATACCTATACCATAAATACTGAGAGCTCTAAAGTGGGTTTAAAAATGAACATAACAAAAACGAAACTGATGACCTACTCAGAAATGGAACCCCACAAATTGAAGGACAAGAAATAGATTATGTCAATGAATATTGCTACTTGGGCCAGATCATCTCCCCTAAAGACCAAACAACCAAGGAAATAAATAAGAGGATTGCTAATGGGTGGCAAAGATACTGGTGTCTCAAAGAAATTGTAAAATCTAAAGACCACAATATGGCAACGAAAAGAAAAGTATTCAATGCTTGTATTCTTCCATGCATCACCTACGGCTGCGAAACATGGTCCCTTACAAAATACCATAGAGACAAACTAGGAAAGTGCCAGAGAGGTATAGAACGAAGCATGACAGGAACAAGAAGGCAAGATAGAATCAGCAATGTGCAATTAAAAGCAAAAACCAAATTAACCGATATCCTGGAAAAAACAGACCTCCAAAAATGGAGATGGACCGGAAAAGTGGAGACAAATTACAACGAATTGGTATCCAAGAGTTGGCAAGAGAAGGCGAGGACGACAACAAATGCGCTGGGAAGATAAGCTGAAACTTACTGCAGGACCCAAATGGAGGAGAGTTGCTCGAGACAGGAAGCAATGGAAACTACTGGAGGAGGCCTTTGCCAAAAGGCACACTGAGTTGAGAGACATCATATAGCCAAACGAATCAAACAATACAGTCATAAAGATTAATCTCACCCAGTTTAACGGTCTAAATAAATAAATAAATCAAAATTGTAAAATATCTTGAAATTGTTTAACCTCCTTAACTCTACTTTGTAACACGTTATTCATTGATTGATATTCAATTATGGGGCAGGCACTGTTTCTCCTAAACACAGGTTGCATTGCAACTTACCTAGGAGAACAGAACCACACCCACAGATTTGTTATAATCTTACTACATGTACAGGTATAAGGTAGGAGATGAGGTATAGGTATAGGTATAGGTATAGGTATAAGGTAGGAGATGAGGTAGTGTATATAGTTACTGAAACAATATTTTCGGGGAAGTATTGGTTATATAGTAAGGAGATTATATCTGAAAACGAGTTAATAGCTATATTAGGATCATTTGCTTCATATATGTCAGACTCTGCAGTTAGGCCTTAAATTTATTAATGTTGTTAACTATTATTAAAGTCACGTCTTCTCCTAGTCCACCGATTAAAAGAACATACTGTGCTTATTGGGCATTTTAGTATTTGGGCTGTATGGTCCGACAATGCTAACTCTAATACTAAAGACTTACAGGACCTGTTAAAATTATGCGCAAAATTGTCAATACATGTTTTGTTCTTAAGACGGGTCGGTTAATAAAGCACCAGTTACAAGTTAAAGCCTAATAACATATTTTCGAATTCTATAGATTGCTTAGTTTTTTTCAGTATATCTTTTTTGGGTGCCGAGTCACCCACGTCCGTAGGAAATTACCTCATACTATACCCTACACGTGGTCCCCGGGTGGTGCTAATCAGGGGACACTTAACTGGTGGTAGGCTTCGGCCGATGGCTTGCGACCACCCACCGGGCAAAGACGTACCGCCAAGCGGCCTAGCCGTGTTCCGCTGCGATGCTCGGTGTAGCCACTTCAGGAGATGGGTCGAGATGCTGGTTCCATTGCAGGCAGACCAGCCTTGCGCGCGCTGTTATGGACGTATCGGGAGACTGGTCGCGGAGGGTAGCGGGATCCGAGGCACGGTGCACCGCTGGCCGACCGCAGGTAGTTGGAAGCCCAAGTAATGTGCCAGCCCCACACGAAAGGCTGCCCCGCCAACTGACGAAAAATCCCGGAATGCACCATCGTGCTGGTTGGCGACCAGAAAGGAGGGCGTGTCTGTAGGTTAGCAGCGTGGAATCGCATCTCACGTCCTTCTTCTCACCTTAATTCACTCGCTTAAAATGAAAAAGAGAAAAAAAGTTGAACGTTGAACAGCGGCTGCACGCCCTCCCACTAAAAGTGCACCTCACTAATATCAGAGATTTGCACTCCAACCTCATAGCAGTCCATCATCACCTGGAGACTGATAAGCCGGCTCTCTTTTTCCTTTCGGAGACGCAGATCAGATGTCCGTCAGACGTATCGTACCTAACATACCCAGGGTATACCCTGGAGCACAATTTTAAGCAACGCGCGATTGTATGCATGTACACCCGAGACGACATCTGTTATCGGCGTCTCCGAAACCTTGAGAACTCCAGGTTCTCTGTGCTTTGGGCTGTGGTGGACACGGGCCTGGATAAAATTATCTACGCCTGTGTCTATCGCTCGCACAGCGGTGATCAGGGGACAACCAGGCTCACAGAGTACCTTAGTGAGCGGCTGATACGGCACAGCAGCGGTACCCTTCCGCCCAATTAGTGTTACTGGGGGACTTCAAAGCCCACCACCAGGAGTGGCTCTTCCCGTACCAGTGCACTGATCATGCTTCTCGCCCAGCTGCCAAGCTCGCCAAGGGGCAACGAGGGTGCCGGATGTTGATTCGCACAAAGCTAATTGCTTGGACCTTATGCTGACTGACTGCTTATGTACAAGTCAGCAGATTGGGATGGAATGCGTTCTTTTTTCGCACCTTATCCTTGGCAGCCTACTTGCTTCTCTTCGGCTGATCCTTCGTCGTGCGCGGACGCCGTGCCGCATGTGTTGCGTCGGGGAATGGAGTACTACATTCCGTTCTCTGACGTAGCAATGTCTAGCGTTGACCGGCCATAGTTTGGCGCTGAGTGCAAGCGCGCCAACGCGCTTAAACATGAGGCGTACTTGGCATGGGTAGACGCTCGGACGCGTAAAGCAAGCGACGTGGGTCAGTGGAAGAGAGCCTACAATAGGGCTGCCAAGTCCTGCAAGAAAGTAATGCGTACATCTCGGTTTGACCACATTAGCCGTATTGGGACCAAACTTGCTTCTTACCCAGCGGGTAGTAAAGCGTTTTGGTCCCTGGCTAAGTCGGTAGAATCGAACATTTTTTTCGTCCCTCACTACCACCACTGCTGAAGCCCGACGGGTCACTGGCCCACTCCGCTGAGGAGAAAGCAAACTTATTTTATTCCCTTTTTGCGGAATCTTCACGTCTGGATTCTGGTGACGCGCGGCCCCCTCCTTCTCATGTTGGATGCGAGACGAGTATGTCGGACATTCGCATCCATCATAAGGACGTTCGTAGGGTGCTGCGCAATCTTGACGTGAACAAAGCTAGTGGCCCCGACTGGATTCCGGCACTTGTTCTCAGAACCTGTGCGCTTGAACTGTCTCCGATCCTGACACGCTTGTTTCGCCTTTCGTATGAGACGGGAAAAGTGCCGAATGCTTGGAAGCAAGCTAACGTTCAGCCTGTGCCCAAGAAGGGCAATCGGGCTGACCCGACCAACTACAGACCCATATCAATAACGTCCATCTTCTGCAAGAGTATGGAACGAGTGCTCAACTCCAAGCTCCTGGCATACCTAGAAGCTAACGACATCCTCAGTGACCGCCAATATGGCTTCCAACAAAATCGGTCAACTGGGGATCTTCTAGCGTATGCCATTCACATCTGGAGTGAGGCCTTTGAGAAGCACAGGGAAGCGCTTGCCGTCTCCCTCAACATCTCGAAGGCTTTTGACAGGGTCTGGCATTAAAGCCTTATTGGTAAGCTTCCTTCATTCGGTCTGCCCAGTGGTCTGTGCGATTGGATCGCAGACTTCCTGAGGGACCGGTCCATTCGAGAGGTTATTGATGGCCGCTCGTCTGATCAACTGGGTATTAATGCCGGGGTCTCTCCGGGGTCGGTACTCTCAGCAACATTGTTCTTGCTGCATGTAAACGATCTGCTAAAACCCGACCCGACCTTTGGGTATGCGGACGACAGCACTGCTGCTGAGAGATACGTGTCCGACGCGCGTCCTACTGGACCTCTGATCCGGTCTCTCCGGGAGGCCATGGTTGGGTGCTTGAATCTGTCCTTGAAGGCAGTCTCCGAATGGGGCGATGCCAATATGGTCAGGTTCAATGCTACTAAGACCCAGGCGTGTCTATTTTCTGCTAAACGGAGCCAATTCCACCCGGCTCCTTCTTTCCGAGGTGTGACCGTGCCGATAACGGACCATCTTGAGCTTCTTGGCGTAACGTTGACATCGACACTCAATTTTGGCCCATACATTGAGGCAAAAGCTCAACTGGCTGCCAAAAAGTTGGGGATCCTTGCGAAGGTGAGACGGTACTTCACGCCAGAAAAGCTGCTTAAGTTGTATCAAGCGCAGGTTCGATCTTGCATGGAATACTGTTCTCATCACGGGACGGATTTGCCAAGTACCAGCTTGATGCACTAGAGTCGATCGAAAATCGGGCCAAGAGGCTCATTAGCAATGAGGCACTGGTTGATTCAAAGCTCCAGAGCCTTGAACATCGTCGCCGAGTTGCCAGTTTCTCGGTTTTTTATTTATTTATTTAAACTTCATGCACAAAGGTACAAAGGCGGACTTAATGCCTTAGACATTCTCTACCAGTCAACCAAGGGTGGTGAAGAGATAACATGGCAGGTGCATTTATATTTAAAACGTGGAATGCAAACAACAAAACAAAAAATAACAATAATAAGCCGTTTAAATACATATATTACAAATATATCTTATACATATTATTACACATACCTTGTAACGTTGAATAGTAACGATCAACGTTCCTAACTAAATCACCATAGCAAACTGCGGTAAAAACATGCACAGATCAACAAAAATCTTACAACCTAATAATTTAAAATAAATGACGATCAGATTACAAACATATTGTAGGCGATAATAATATCATAATAGGATAAATTAAACCTAATATATAACTATATATATACATTTAACGTAAAGATATTGAAAAATCGACTAGTCATTGCACTACGTTTCGACTCGATAACTTCTCGTGTGGCGGTAGTCACACATATATAAAAAAAAAGAATTATTAAGTTCCAACACCACTCGGGCTTTTATCAACGCACCGGACGGACATTGACGATCGGATATCTCAGCTGTTTACACGTACACTCGCTCCATAGTATCATTCCTACATACTTAGCGTGTCATTTTACGTGTACTCTTATAAGAAAAATAGTTGAATCATAACCACTACGAGTGTGTTCATTAAAAATAAATCTAGCTTCAGTGTTAACCCCGTATTGGGTAAGTGTTGACAATTACTTTTTGCTTAATCATGCTGGTTACGGCCATCACATGACAAAATATCATCACCCTTCCTATAATTTCTGTTGGTGTTTTTAGTTAAGTACTTATGTAGGGTCTTTACACCTTTTAATGATGGTAGTTTGATTAATACGCAAGAGTACGTAATAATAGAATTTAATTGAATGATAATGAGTGCACGCGATTTGAGTGATAATCGTGTACTAAAGTATAGACCGCGCGTAGCGAGTAAAGTGCTGACACAATGATGTCAAATTTGTGCGTGCTTTGCACTGTACATGCTCCGGGGCCCGAGAAGATGTGAATGAGATGAAGGATAATGATTTACAAGATGATAATTAACAATTTTGCTTACAAACTTAAATAAACTAAGCTTAAGGTATTTCATTGAATTGAGTCCGAGCGGATGGCGAAGACCCTCTGCTCGTTGTGGCGATGGTAGGGCGACCCGCAGAGGTGGCAACGGGAGCTACATAGCTCACGCTAGCCTCTGCCTGCTCCGTTGTGGCCTCTGCTCGCTCAGCTGTCGGAGGTGCGGGCGCTGGATGCGGCTGGCGCGCTCGTACGCGTTGCCATGTGTACAAGATGATGCAAACCACGACGACTCCACCCAAGATGTAGATGGCGACGTAATGATGAATGTCATGGAATGTCACTTGATCGGCCAGTTCCTGATTGGATTTCATTTCTTTGAGTGCTTTTTCAATCGCCTTTATGTCTTCCCGTTGTTCGGTGATATCGTCTGTCTCATTCAGTGGAGCGATGAGAGGTATAGACAGATTAATTATGTGGTTTATTGGTGGAATTTCTATGTTCATGACATCGATCTTCGTTTTAATTGTGTTTGATAATGCTCTGTGTGCATAAATCGTAAACATTCTGTCTTTGATGACGCAGTTGTCTCCCAGTGTAATGACACCTGTTTTCCTGAGTTGCTCGATCGTAAAATCGTCATCGCATATGACTCGCACACTGCATTGTCCGCAACAAAAGTAAAGATATGAATTAATTAAGTTCAAGTCAATCCAGGTATCGCGACATTCTCTTGTTTCAGTTTGACATTGATTAGATGCTTGATGTTTCAGACATAAGTTGTTGTCTGACGTCATTTGATAGACTGGCCTTTTCAGTGGGCAAATGTACTCGTCGGTGTCGTAAGGAATACATCTTTGTAAGTCGCTTGTAGACACTGGTATGTAAGAGTCTTTATGTGTATTGATAGCCAGGTATTTTGCTACAGGCACTATATTGACCATGCTTGCGTTGACTTGTTGTGGAATCTGTATGAGGTTGTAAAGCTCATAATCTTCCCTGCTCACAAGAGGAATTCTTACTTCGAAAATCAGGAACTTTCTGGTAGCTCTTGCTTTCACTTTCAATAGGTGATAGATCTTCGCTAAGTCGGTCTGAATATTATTAATCGGTAAGGCTAAGTCCTTTGAGATTTGTCCGGTTATAACATTCAGTTCGTTTTTCAACTGTGCCGGCGTCAGCAAGTGAAAGTTGAACTTTTCATAGAAAATGTTAGCCACTGTGTCAACTAGTGTCTCCTGGATTTCTTTAAGATTGGTCATGATGTTATTGGCTATGAACGTTGATAATGTGAATTCCGCTTTGTTGTCAGTGTGTTGGATTTCTTCTTTCAGTTTGCTCATGGCCGCGTTGCAATTGGTAATGTGTTGGTTGATTATTTTGTGCTGCTTGTCCAGGGTATTTTCAATCCTTTTGATGACATTTAGTTCAGCCTCCACTACTGAAGTTTGGTTTTTCCACAGATTACTGAGATGTTTTTGATTGCTTCTGATTAAGGCAATATCCTTCTGATATTGTTCGGCGAAAGTTTCATCCAAAACTCCAAACAAACTATGTGCGATGTAGCCGATGCCGTTGATAAGCCCGCGACGTCGGCGAACTTGACCTTGCTGACCAAGTAAAACATTGTTGTAGTGTTCAAGTTCGTTGTACCCGTGAAGCAGTTGTAATCGGACTACGTTGCATTGTGGTATTTGATCCCTTGAACATATGTTGTCCAGATGAGTGATAAACTTGTCCAGAAGGTTAATTCCTTGCCAATACGGAGCCATGTCGCAATAAACGACGAGTTTCCATTCTTCACGTTCCAATTTCATATTTGCGAGTTTATCAAAAAATATGTTTTTATTTTCTGCAACTTTGGAAATTTTGTATTCGCACGTTCCTGAGCAAATAAACATCAGAAGTACGAGTGTCGTAATTATGAAGTTGCACAATTTTGATGAGGTTGGCTTGGAATATTTATTGTTTGTTGCTTGACCTTCTTTGTTTTCCTTTTCTGTATCGTGGCTTTGATTATTGTCGTTGATCGGCAAGACGGATAATTTCGTAATTGGTCTCTTGAGTGAACCATTTTTCGTCCGTAGGGTCACTACTCTGACGTATCCGTCTTTCCCTGGATGAAGTTCAATAACTCTGCCCATGGGCCATTTTCCCGGGGGAAGATTAATGTCGTGAATGATGACGATGTCATTGATCTTCAAATTCTGATGAGGTTTGTGCCACTTACTGCGAGCTGATAGTTGGCACAGGTACTCAGCTCGCCATCTCTTCCACAGATCATCAAATATTTTTTGTGTGAGCTGCCATCTTGTTCGCAAGTCTCTCTCTGTCTCGATGATAGTTAGTGTCGGACCACTTGCCAAAAAGTGAGACGGTGTGAGACAGTCTAAATCCTCGGGATCTTCGCTGAGTGCGCACAATGGTCGGCTATTCAAACATGCTTCTATTTGAGCGAGTAACGTCGAATATTCTTCAAACGTCAACTTCTGATCTCCTATGACCCGCTTGAGATGGTACTTCAAACTCTTGACGGCGGCTTCCCAGAGGCCTCCGGCACTAGGCCAGGAAGGGGCATTAAAATGCCAGTTAATCTCCATACTGGTAATAGCCTCGAAAAAACTGTCATCCAAAGTGTTTTTGATATTCACGAACTCTTCGTTGAGTATTCTACTCGCTCCAACAAAGTTCGTGCCATTGTCACTATAGACATGGCCTGGGGTGCCTCTCCGAGCTGCCATCCTCCGCAAAGCTGCTAAGAACGATGATGAGGTCAGGTCCGATACTAGCTCGATGTGTACAGCCTTGGTGGCCATACAAAAGAACACGGCGATGTACCCTTTTGTGGTTTTGATACCTCGGCCCTTGCTTGCTTTGACGTCGACAAACCCAGTAAAATCAACCCCTGTATGATAAAATGGTCGTGTTGGATTGCTGCGTGCAAAAGGAAGGTTGCCCATGAGTTGTTCGTGTTTGATTGGGTCGTGTTTTCGGCACTTGACGCAGTTTCGTAAGCGCTTCTTGACAGCTCGGTTTCCTCCCAGAATCCAATATTGTTGACGCAGCCATGCTTGAGTAACTCTCGCTCCCCCATGGAGTGTCATCTGGTGTCCTTGTTCGATCAATAAGTCACTGATGTGTGTGTTGTTGGGAACGATGAGAGGATGCTTCATGTTCTGACTCATTTTCGCGTTGTTCAATCTGCCACCGACTCTCAGTAGGCCGTCTTGATCCAAAAACGGGTTCAGCTTTAGCAATTTGCTCTTCGCGTCTATTTGCTTCTGATCTCGGAGACTAAATACCTCTTCCTTAAATACCGTCAGCTGTACTTGTTTGATAAACAGATGTTTAGCGATTTTTATTTCGCTGACAGTCAGATACTTCGGTTTGTGTTGATTGCGAGATATGGCGCGCAAAGTCCAAGCAAGAACACGCGCTGCTCGGTCGAAGTTGCTGAATCTGCTCAATAATTTTAAAATAATATCTTCATTTTGTTGAACTATATTACTTTTTATTGACTTCCTGATTTCTTCATATGTAATGTAAGTTGGTATGTCTTGATTGTGGTTTACTTTGAATGTTGATAGCCAGGTTGGTCCGTGCCACCAAAGAGGATGATGATGTAGTTGATTCGCTGATAATCCTCGGCTCGCGCAATCAGCTGGATTTTCGGCCGATTTCACATATCGCCAGCTTTTTGTTGGTATTATCTCCGTTATTTGTGCTACTCTGTTAGCCACGAATGGTTTCCAGCGATTCGGTTCACCATTGAGCCAACCTAGTACTGCTGTCGAATCGGACCAACCGTATATTCGTAGGTTATGGGTTGATAAACAGTTCTGGACAACTTTCATCAGTTTTGACAACAAGTGCGCAGCGCAAAGCTCCAATCTAGGCAGAGATACTGATTTGTTGACAGGCACGAGCTTTGATTTCCCTGCTACTATGACCACAGGGGATTGACACTCCGCCTTTTCCTGATTGATAATTCTGCCATAAATTACGCATGCATATGCCTTTTCTGATGAGTCACAAAACCCATGCAACTCTATGTTTGCATTTTTTGTAGTTTGAAGCCATCTTGGCATATTAATATGTTCGATTTGTGGTAACTCCTTTTTTATTTTAAGCCATTCTTCATTGATGTTTGTAGGTACTGCGTCATCCCATTGAAGATTCAACGACCAAACTTTTTGGAACAAAAGTTTCAGTTTGGTGGATACTGGAGACAGCCAGCCGAGCGGATCAAATATCTTTGAAATGTCAGATAATAATGATCTTTTGGTGGATGGTGTCAATGATGATGTGTCTATCTTAATCTGGAACTTGAATTGATCGTCCCGGGGGTGCCAGCGCAGTCACAAAGTTTTGGTTGATTCTTGATGCCTGAATTCGAATGCTTGTTCCTTGTCTGATATTGATTCTTGTATGTTAATGTTATTTGATGACCATTTTCGCAAATTAAATCCACCAGACTTCAGTAAATTAATTAGGTCATCCTTGAGTTGTTTGGCTTCCTCTATACTGTGGTGTCCTGCCAGAAGATCATCCATGTAGAAGCATTGTTCAAGTACCGCTGATGCTGTAGGGTATCTTGAACGTTCGTCTTCTGCTAACCGTTTCAACGTCATCATGGCCAGGAATGGAGCTGCTTTGGTGCCATAGGTGACTGTAGTCAACTCATATTCTCTAAGCAATTGGGTAGGTGAGTCACGCCAGACGATTTTCTGATACTGAAGGTCCTTTTCATTACATGAGATCTGTCGGAACATTTTCTCGATGTCGGCTGTGATTGCATATTCATACTGTCTCCAACTCAGAATCAATGTAAACAAATCCTGTTGTAAATTAGGACCGCTGTACATTAAATCATTGAGACTGTAGCCCGTCGAAGTTTTCGCTGATGCGTTAAATACAACTCGCAGCGATGTTGTTGCCGAGTCCGGGCGTAAAACGCATAGGTGAGGTAAAATGCAATCCGGCAGAATTTTCTGTGCGCACTTGCGCATGTGACCCAATTTGATATATTCGTTGATGAATGTTTTGTAATCTTCGGAAATATTTTTATTACTTGAAAACTTTCTTTCCAGTTGATAAAATTGTGCTACGGCTCTTTGTTTTGATTCTCCCAATTTTTCTTTGATATCTGGCTTCAGTGGCAGTCTAACCACGTATCTACCATCATCTCGTCTTACTGTTTCCGATTGATATTGTTGAAGGCATTGATGATCCTCAGAGGACATATTAGTATCGGGTTCGGTGACATCTTCAATGCTCCAAAACCTTTGTATGTCTTGTATATTGTTCATGATAACGTTGCATTGATAAGACTTGACATTGCCGCTCAAAATCCAGCCAAGTTGAGTCTGTTGTGCTATTGGCAGAGATGAGTTTTCCTTGATTATGCCAGACATGATGATTTCCGAGTAAACTTCTGCTCCCAACAATAAATCGATAGGACGACCAACGTTGAAATCTGGATCTGCTAGTTGAATGTTTTGAAGATATTCCCAAGATGGTTTTGCAAAACTGTGGTTTGGCAAGTTGTTAATTAATTTCTTCATGATAACAACTTTTGTTTGGAATATATAATTCGAGTGTAATGATGACGCTACAAGACTGATAACTCCCTTACAGTTGGTTTGATTGGCACTGACTCCAACTATGACGCCTTTGCATGCTCGGCGCGGCAGTTTCAGTATTTGAGCTGCGTTCTCAGTGATGAGGGAGGCTTGAGAGCCTTGATCTATGAGAGCCCTCATTGTGTGATATTCCCCATTAGCTCCTTGTATACGGACAAGTGCTGTGGCTAGCAGAATTTCAACAACAGATTCCTTGGAAACATGTGTCACATTGCTTTGTGTGTAGTCTTCACATAACGTAGACGGTGACATATCCATGTTGCTGGACACTGCGTTTGTCTGTAGGGCCTCGTGTAGTACGGTGTTATGAGTTCCATTACACACCCTGCATCTTGATTCAGAACGGCATGATTTATTTTTGTGATCAACCAGGCAATTTTTACACAAGTTGAACCTTTGCAATGTGTTTCTCTTTTCTGCTGACCCCGATTCTAAAAATGGCTTGCAGTAGAAAAGTCCGTGGCTGTCGTCTTTGCATAGTGGGCAATATTGTGTTTTCGTTGCACAACTTTTTACAGCTGAACTACGCAAAAACGATTTGTTAGAATCGTTTTTGTTGTTTAAATTATTCGATTTTGATTGATTATTTTTGCTGAATTGATGTCCTGAATCCTTGCTTCTACTCGGAGATGACGACGAGGTTGATTTGGATGAATAATGTTTTCGCCGTGTTGACTCGAGAGCAGTATATTTGTTCTCTAAAAATTTCAGAAAGTCTGCTAGAACAGGCAAGGCTCTTGGATTTTCTAATGATTGAGTGTATTCACTAAGCGTCTGAGTATCCAGCTTCAGTGTAAGTAAATGCACAACCATTGGTCCCATGGCGGCTACATCTATACCAAGATTTTTCAAGGCGTTCATGCATTCATTGATAGTGTCGAACATGTTCTTGATCTGTGTGTCGACTTGGTTTTGCATTGTAGGTAATGACAGGAGTATGTTCATGTGTGAGGTGAAAATTAGCCTGTCATTGTTATACCTGTGATTCAATATGTCCCAGCTGATGTGATAATTTTCGGAACTGATGTTGAGATGTTGAATGATCCTTTCTGCTTCGCCTTTCAGCTTACTTTTTAATAACTGCATCTTCTGGGCGCTTGGGATGCTTTTGTTGTTATGGACAGCCTCTTGGAATAAGTCCTTGAATGATATCCATTTGTGATAGTTCCCTGAGAAGGTAGGAATATCTATTTTCGGTGTAAAATTTTCCCGATATGAAACGGAATACATTTTGCTATTGACCAACTTTTTGATGTCAACGTACCGTTTTTCGTAGTTGCTATATTCCTGTTCATACTCCTCATCTTCTGAGTACATCTCACTATCAATTTCCCAGTGCAGGGAATCGATGGTTGACCATTTTGCTTGAATGGTTCTGAGCACATCTTCGAATTCCCATTTTTCGGTGAGGCTCTCTATATCCACGCTCCTGATTGCTCGTGATAAAGCCTTGAAGTTACTCTTCTGCTTGCGGAGCATTTCTTCTAATTTACTGGCATTACCTCGAGAGACAATCTTCTTGAACAATGATGTGGATGGGGTGCCAGTTGGCTTGCTATTTGGTTGATCTGGATCAACTGACAACATGTCCGTTTGCTGTTGCTCATCCGCAGCTTCTTGATTGCGAGTATCTGATATACGCATTGATGAAGCGCTAGGCAACTTATCCCCTTGACCCGTACTAGTAGACGGTTTGTAATTTTGAATGATTTCCTGAGCTTCATTGTAGAAAATTCTTGCTTTTTCGTACATGTTCTCCGAAAAGTAGGTATAACCACGATCTTCAAACTCACACAATTGAGCATGATTTTCTTGAAACTCCCTCCAGTATGAATCCAGGATTTGCAAACGTTTTTTGATGTTAGCCGGAGTTTTGCGGTCCGCAGAATCCTTCTTGAAATTCCGCAGTTGCTGCTCCATGGCTTGAATGATTCGATCTTGATTGGCCAAAATGTTTTCCATGCTGGCGCTCATTATTGTTGTTGTATGATAGATTTTCAGTCGTTGAGTTGTAGCAGACGGATGTTACTCTATCCACCGGTCGTAGTCACAGGAGCTGTACTTCCGTGCTCACAGTTTAATCACACTGTTATGAACGCGAAATAGTCCCGCATATACGGAGGCTCGAAGGACCAAAAAGATGTAGGGTCTTTACACCTTTTAATGATGGTAGTTTGATTAATACGCAAGAGTACGTAATAATAGAATTTAATTGAATGATAATGAGTGCACGCGATTTGAGTGATAATCGTGTACTAAAGTATAGACCGCGCGTAGCGAGTAAAGTGCTGACACAATGATGTCAAATTTGTGCGTGCTTTGCACTGTACAACTTATTATTTTGTTATTTCTTTAGCGCTTACCTGCTTTAAATGTTTTTACCGTAACAAATTTATAAATAAAAAAACTCTAGAGCTCCGGTTCTGATTGTGACAAGCACACATTCGCCTTAAGCGCCGTAGTACATCCTCTGCCCTACGCTTACGCTGTTGCGGTCACAATCAGACAAGGATAAGCTAGGAGACAAAGGAACTTATACGACGATTGGAAAATTCCAGGGTCCAAAGTCCCGGTTCAACCACCTGGGACCTTCATCGGAAGAACCGACATCATAAGATCATCGTCAACTCTGCGGGACGTCATCCTGCTGGTGCCTAGTCCTCAGCCTTCCACGTCTACGAGACCGCTTCTGCTGCCAGGCCAGGATAGTACTTAGCGCCTACCTCCATTTTTTTAAAGAAGGAAAATATATTAGAAACGGCTTTTTGTACCTGCGACCTTTCTTATTAAATTGTATGTAGATAGTGCTGCGTATTATTTATCTCTCTTAGATAATCAACCCGCAAACGCTACAACCTATATAAATATATATATATATACATATATTAAAAAGTAACGAAAATAAGTTATAGAGATGACCCCTCTCCCCGCTGAAAGTAAAACCGCAGTAACCGCTTGAAAGCATACCGACTGGTGGCTGTCCTGATTTTGAGAGGAAGCACGTTCCAGAGAAGAATAGACTGAATATGAAAGGAAGAATGAACAAAATCAGTAGTATGTGAAGGACAGAATAGGAGAAGATTATTGGAGGAACGCAGAGTTCTAGCGTGTGAAGAACTTAAATATTGAAAGTGAGACGGTGGTGGGTGATAAGGTAAGAAGGTGGGGTGGGAGAGTTGAGTAGAGAGAAAAGCGTAGTTAGGGCGCGAAAACTTCTGGCGAATGGGCATCCATTTGAGTTTTATCGGTTACATTTCGGGGAGTGTGCGATGGAATTGCATGATCTAATTCCGCCTAGCCCGTTTCATCATCGGACTACAAGACGTACAGCGATACGCCATCGGTACATGGTGGACATCCCACCCATACGCACTAAACGTTTTGAAAATACTTTAATTATGCGTAGGTACAGCTAAGGAGTGGAATTCCCTGCCGGAGTCTGTGTTTCCCATAGCTACAACCTTGGGGTTTTTAAGTCAAGAGTGAATAGGTTTTTTCTAGGCAAGCGTGTTACACCGTCGACCACATCGTCGCTTACCATCAGGTGAGATGGTGGTCAAACGCAAGCCTACCAAGAATAAAAATAAAAAAAAACTATATTAAAATCTCCCGCTAAAACAATATTTTTACAATCCTTTTTATTTAAAATACGTAATATTTGATCTAATTTTTATTTTAATTTGGATTTGGTACTCTATAAACAACATACTTCTCCGGACCTCTCGTATATGAAAAATAATGGCTTAATAATCGTTAGTCCTCTTGAAGTCTTCTTCCCCAAGCAAAATAATCGAAAGAGTCTGAAGTCGTTCATCGTAAAGTTTATTAACTTTGTATTCAGACCGCTTATAAGATGTTTTGTATTACCATGCGATTTTAAATAATGACATACACCGAAGTTATTTTGGAAAGTACTTTCAGCTGTTGATAGTACTTCGTATTTATTATCTGAACTAAGTAAACATATTTTACGTTTTGGTTTCGTTTTTTGGTGGTCATCGCTTATGACTGGGTTGAGTTCTCCTTGATTCGCGTGTTTTTGGGCTCTTGATTCATTCTTCTAATGGATGTTCACTGGTTAACGGTAGTTTATTGGAGGTGTATCACATAATTTGGGAGTCCTTCAAACATGTTTCTTCTTTGCAGAGTTTGGTCTTGGTGTACGAATTGTTTTATCCGCTGTGCAGACTTTTTTTTTTGTTTTGCTTTTTTCGAGTTCTTAATCACATCATCACACATCACATCATCAGCCTATTAATGTTCCCACTGCTGAGACACAGGCCTCCTCTCTGTGAGAGGGGATGGGCCATAATCCACCACGCGGGCCCAGTGCGGGTTGGTGGATGTCACATGACTTCGAATTTTTGGTTCTAGGACATGCCGGTTTCCTCACGATGTTTTCCTTCACCGTTTTTGAGAGCAGTGGTGATGAAATAATTTACACAAAGTAAAGCGCCTGCCTGGGTTCGAACCCACAACCTACAACTTGTAAGTCGCGGCCGATACCACTGGTCCACCACTGCAGACATTTGATTTTCGCCATTTAGGCGCTGATAGCAACGTGACTTAACGTGAGAGTCCATGGAACTAATATTAGAGATGTGACACAGCTTTCGGTAAAAAAATACTTTTATGGGCTTTATCGATCGTGAGAATAAATTAATACGTAAGAGAAAAATTCCTAGTTATTTTTATTATGATTCATTTTTAAGTAATAGCATAATTGCTGTAAAGGTTAACTGAAAAATATTTTCAGTCAGATAGCAAGTTATAAACTAGTGGATAGCGTGCTAGTAAAGTTATAGCGCATTACTGTCAGATCAGTGAGATTTAAATATGGGGATAGGCTAACAACTTATCCTTAAAACTAGTATATTTGAGCAAGTATCTCCTCGCTCAAGTATACTAGTTAGTTAATACTTAATAATATAACTTAATATTATAACTTTATTATTTCTAATGGTTGTGTTGAAACTGTATCTATATCATATTCTCGCCTTTATTCCTAATATGTTATATTGATTTAAGGGCTAGTCTATGTCCTTTGCCTTATCCTTGTTATTTTAATTCTATAATATTGTAAATACTTTATGTGGTTGTAAAAGATATCGATAAATTCTATTAAAGAGCTTCCGTGGGGTTTGTTGCCCTTCTTCCCCACGAGAACTAGTCTAGCGAGCGGGCAATAAGCTCAATGAGCCTTCTAAATATGAATTAATTGGCAAGCCTTACATAAATAAATACCTAGTCTTGTCTTTCTGTGCTTTTATTCATAAAACCCTTTCCTTACACACCACATAGGTACCTACATTGGAAATCTGATACAGAGTAAATAACCAACAACATCTTGAAACTTAAAGCTCGCTATCTTGGTAGATATTATATACTTTTATAAAGAGTTCCATTCATGATGTTCATGTTCACGCACACACAGTGTGGTCAGACAAATAATGGTTTTAATAACTCCTGATTACAATCACTGCGTGTGTAATAACCACGTCATATGCTGTTTTTGAAAATAATGCCTAAACCTTTGAAATTGGTCTACTACTGACTTATTGAGAAACGAAAATGATATATTTAAATATAATTTAGATATAACAATAGAAGACCACGAGGTAAACAAAAAATATATCGCTTAGGAAACATCAAAGAGGATAAAGCCGAGACCTATACTTTTCTCGTTTGTCAATGGCTGGAAGAAGAACGATGTCATGAAAAACAAAAAGGTTTTAAAAGAAATATATATAATAGACTATCCTAAAAACATTTTAGACAAAAGGAAAGAACTACACTAAAACAGCTAAAAGAAGAAAGGAACAAAGTTATGATAAACTAATAGTCAAAGAAAACAAACACAGAATAAGAAAAAAACTATTTTTACTTTAATAATTATCTCTATTTTTATGCACCCGCCCTGTTAACTGTCCACCGTCCTTGGTTGCCTGGTAGAGAAAGCCTCAGGCATTAAGTCCGCCCACTGACCTCTAATATCAATAAGTACGCTGGACTTCATATTATCGATGACAAAATGAAGACATTTGATTTTCGCCATTTTGGCGCTGATAGCAACGTGACTTAACGTGAGAGTCCATGGAACTAATATTAGAGATGTGACACAGCTTTCGGTAAAAAAATACTTTTATGGGCTTTATCGATCGTGAGAATAATTTAATACGTAAGAGAAAAAATCCTAGTTATTTTTATTATGATTCATTTTTAAGTAATAGCATAATTGCTGTAAAGGTTAACTGAAAAATATTTTCAGTTAGATAGCAAGCTATAAACTAGTGGATAGCGTGATAGTAAAGTTATAGCGCATTACTGTCAGATCAGTGAGATTTAAATATGGGGATAGGCTAACAACTTATCCTTAAAACTAGTATATTTGAGCAAGTATCTCCTCGCTCAAGTATACTAGTTAGTTAATACTTACAATCGTACGATTCACTCGGTTAGCGCCCATCGGATTCGTGAAGGGAACATCATATATACAATAATAATAATAAATGAGATGGATAATCATTTACAACGGACGTATTTCTCGCTCTCATCGCTGAGATCCTGTCTCTGTAGTGTTAAGGTGCAAGTAAGAGTGACATCGCATTCCAACAAGGTGAAGACTTATATCAGTTTTCAACTCTGTTTCAAATGCAGATAATATTTTTGTTACTTCAAAACATTTGTTAATAAAATTATAATTATCATAATATTATTCCAGAATTAATTCCAGGCTCAGGAAGGTGGTGATTGGTACAAGAGAGAGGCCTGTGCTCAGCAGTGGGTGAAGTTGGGCTGTGGATGATCATGATGATGATTCCAGAATTTAGTATTGCACATTGCTTTTGAACATATTATTACTGATTATTAGGCATTCATATAACATTCATCCACCAATACCAATAAGAGATATTTATTTAGTTCCAACATACTACGAGAAGTCAATACAGTAGATGAGTGATACACCTTGCCAAGTCTACTATTTTAAAAATATCACTAATACTGACATATTAGTTACAATTAGTATTACCTAATTTTGAGAAATATCGGTAACAACCTTTCTCTAAATGTGTCAATTTTAGTTCCTGAGAACCTCGAGCGGGGCGCTTTGAATCAGCACAAAAATCAACTGTCATTTCATATAGTAGGTATGTTTAGGCCAGCGTACTTGTATGATAGAGGTCAGTGAGTCCGCCTTTGTACCTGTATGTTGCATAAATAAGATTTAATAAATAAATAAAAGAAAGAGAGAATTGTCTGCATCACCAAACTCCAACTCCCAGGCAAAAATAAACAACATACTTTCACACAGTTTATAGGATTGCCTGTAAACTGTGTGAAAGTCTGTTGTTTTGTTTGTGTGTAACGAACGCGATTGAAAAAACCGGAAAAGTGCGAGTCGGACTCGCGCACGAAGGGTTCCGTACCATTATAGCAAAACATGACAGTAAAATCACGTTTGTTGTATGGGAGCCCTACTTAAATATTTATTTTATTCTGTTTTTAGTATTTGTTGTTATAGCGGCGACAGAAATACATCATATATGAAAATTTCAACTGTCTAGCAATCACGGTTCATAATATACAGCCTGGTGACAGACAGACAGACGGACCGCGGAGTTCTTAGTAATAGGGTCCCGTTTTTACCCTTTGGGTACGGAACCCTAAAAATGCGAGATAGACCTAACTCCCAACCTACTCCTTCACCAAGCAGTCAGAAAAAAAAAACGCGGCAAACGGAAAACACAATAAGACCGAAAAAAAGAAACTAGAAAAACGACAATTCACCAATCTCCCCCAAGCCGGCTGGTCCCCGTGGGTGACAAAGACCACAACCCTCCAGCAAGCGCTGAAATAACAATTATAATAAAAAAACAACGCAAAATACTTTCATGATTGGTCGTCTCACAGAAGGAGGCTGCGGAGAGGATGAAACCTTCCTGTTTCATCCACTCACCCGATCGCACGAGCTCCACTTAGAGCCACCGCACAGACGCGCCGGGCTTGGTGGAGGTCGGACAACGCCCTCTGCCAGCCCCCTAAATGTGTCCACGGGCGACGGACGTCACCGAGCCCGTCGCTCCCCACACATCAGGATCCGAGGTGGCGGCGCATAGTGTTCCACACGAGCCCCTAATAGAAGTCGCGTGGGGAGTCTAACACATCACTCCCCCCCAACCCGAGATCGAGGCCCGCAGAGGTGGGCTGGCACTAGCCGGGGATTGCAGAAGTAACGTTGTTCCCGCGACCCCCAGCGAAGGTGTGAAACACCGGGGTGGTTTTTAGTCAGTACAAGTCTGACAAACCCTTCCGCCCTACCCAAAGCGTAAGACTTCCAATGAGGATTATACACCCCGGAACCCAAAAACAACAACGGGAGGCAGCGCAGCTAGCGACGGCTGCGGTCTCACAGGTGGTGAGCCGCATACATACGCATACATACATACAGGCTATCCACCCTTCCATCAACACTAGAAATTAAAGCTCATGTTTGACGACCGTGTCCGTTACAATCTCTGCCCATGTCAGACTGTGACAAGAGCTTCGTCCGTAAAGTACCTTGGCCTTTACTTAGATTCCTGTCTCAGCTGGAAAACCCATATCGATTCGCTGTCTGCACGAACCAGAAAGCTTCTTTACATTTTTAAAAAACTAAGAACTTCTGCCCACAAAGTAATCCTGAAAATGGTATACACCGCCCTGTGTGAATCAGTACTAAGTTACTGTATCGTTGCATGGGGTGGTGCAGCAAAAACAATTATATTGAAAGCGGAAAGAGCCCAACGAGCGGTAATAAAGGTACTCCTAAGCAAACCGTTTAGATATCCCACTCATAAAGTTTATTCCGAATTTAAGGTGCTAACGGTTCGGCAGATGTATGTGTTTCGTGCAACAATGCGAACTCATAAAATTACTGTTCCCAATGGAGAAAACAGCCCTACGATAAGAAGAAGACCCAAACCAGTTTGTCCAAGAGTCTGTACTAATACTACCTTCGCACGTCGTCATAACCGCTACTTAAGTGCATTACTTTACAACAAACTAAACAATAAACTGAGCATACATACATTAAATAAGTTTAAATGTAAGTTCAAGTTAAAAGAGTATATCCTCACCCTAAACTATGATGAGACGGAAGAATTACTTACACCATAAGGCAAGCAGACACTCACATACACTCACAACACATACATACATTACACATACAACTCACATACACAACACACCCGACACAAATAAGACATTCCCTTTCCCTTTCCCCCCTTTCCAAAGTCCCAAATTGTACTATGCTGAATTAATTATTGTATTGATATTTTATTGATTTATTTTATATAATATACTCTGCTTTGTTAAATTTTCTATTTTATCGCTATGTAATGGACGGATATGACTCCTGTAACACAGGAATTTCCTAGCATGGGGGTCATTGATCGTGTATTCTGTACCACACCAATTGCATCCTAAGATAAGTGTCACCTATAATTCTGTACTTTTTGTCAAATAAATTATTACTATTACTATTATTACTATTACTAATTGTCTGTTACCATAGGGACTTTAAAAATAATAGTGTTGTCAAAGAAAATGTGTCCGATGTAATATGTTGAAATAATTCATAAACTTCGTTGTACCTTTTAAACTGTTTACTTTGCTTCCACAACTGCGTTCCTCCTACCCGCTACTAGAAGCGTATATTATAAGAATTATTCTAAAGGAAGAGCCTGGAGATCTGTCATACAGGTCCCGAACCTAGTTCAGACTCCAGCTCTCACAAAGGTTATAATGTAAGACAAAATTGTAAAAATAGTAACGATGTCAACCTTTATGAGAGAAAAATACCTCCCCTCAACAAGTCGGAGGCCATGGACTTTCACGGCCACCGGCGGGCGCCGCCCGATGCCCACATCGTGGCCGGGGGGGGGCTCGAATCGCTGTCGAGTCTTCCATAAAGTACATAGGATTGGTACTCGACAGCCGGTGTGATTTCGGACCCCACTTCTGGCGGCTGGCGCCCAAATTCTTGGGCGCGGCTGGGCGGTGTCAACGCTGCTTCCCAATCTGGGTGGCCCGAGCGCCGCCTGTTGGCGGCTCTTACATGGGGATCGTGTGATCGATGGCCCTGTATGGGGCCCCGATCTGGGCGTCTCTCATCTCTGAAGTTGGCAGTGACCTCTCGCTGCCGGCCGTAGTCGACTCTATGGTCGGCAGCAAGGAGTCCTGGGACGCGGTGAAGGAGGCTGTGGAGAGGGAGAGGTAGATTTCATCCACTCAACCGACCGCAGCAGCCGCGCCGGGCGTGGCATAACGCCCTCTTCCAGCCCGCCTACATGGGTTCAGGAGCGACGGACCCGGGGACGTCCATCGCCCCCCACACATCAGGTGGCGACGCGTAGTGTTCCAGGTGCGCCCCTCTTAGACGTCGCGGGGGGAGTCTAACATCTCACTCCCTCCCCAACCCGAGATCGAGGCCAGACTCATTTTGCTTCGCCGTGAGCACAAACAGGACTTTAGTATGAAACCGAATGCAGCGTAAATTTCGCGACCATTTTACGCGAGTCACAACTCACAAAATTACGTTCGTTTGGCCTCACCTTAAAGGTAAGACCGCACTTGGCGTAACTACGCCATGGAAGAAGCTCATCTTACTCAGAAGTTGCCGATCGACTGACGAGCAAAATTTGCTGCGCAGTGTCGCGCCAGTGCGGTTCAGCATATTTAGTTTCTCGGGATTGCTGCAATAGTATGTCTGTTTATTGTTTATTGATTATATTCTTTATTGTACACCATAAACAACCAAAAATACATACAGAACAAACATTTTTCAAGCATCACATCATCAGCCTATTAATGTTCACACTGCTGGGACACAGGCCTCTTCTCTGTGAGAGGGGATGGGCCGTAATCCACCACGCGGGCCCAGTGCGGGTTGGTGGATGTCACATGTCTTCGAATTTTTGGTTCTAGGACATGCCGGTTTCCTCACGATGTTTTCCTTCACCGTTTTGAGAGCAGTGGTGATGAAATAATTTACAGAAAGTAAAGCGCCTGCCTGGGCTCGAACCCACGACCTACAACTTGTAAGTCGCGGCCGATACCACTGGGCCACCACTGCTCTTTTTCAAGCATACCATAACATAACATCACGGGAGTACGCTCTTAATGGGTACGCAAATGTGTACAGTTCACCTTGGTACACTATCTATTCTGGCATTATAGGTATCTTACTATAGCACTTGCCTAGTATCTCAACTAAAACGTGAAATTTAAAAAACTTTTTTACAAAAAAATACAACGGACTTCCAAATAAAAAAAACTACATAGTGAAAAGCTAAAGTAACTTCTTTTTCGGCATTCGGTATCAAAAAACGAAGAAAAGAAAACAGGAACACTGACTCCGAAAAATAATTATTACACTGTTCGGTAGTAAGGCAGTCAGTTAATTAGGACGACCGAGTCATTCAGGTTATCCAAATTAGCGACCCTAAATACCTAAATGTTATTACACCACCCTAAATCCGAGCTTACCAGAATATCGTGTAGTGTAATATAAGCTCTATAACAGTACAAACATTTTTTAGTTGTGTGTTTTTACTCTGTGGTCCTAAGCTGTCAGCTGTCATGCCATGCCATGTCACTTGTCAAGTTGTCAGTCAGTCTGTGTGAAATAGCGTTTGCTGTAACGTCAAATTAAGCGTCCCAAAGAAAATAAGAATACATACAAATAGCATATCAATCTAAATCCATAAATTATATCTATTTTATATAAAGTTGCATGTAAAGGTGCCTGATAATGGGGGAGAAGAATACCCCACTTTTGGCTGTACTACAGCTTCTCAGAAAGTATAATTTGAAGGTAACATAACATAGTTATCATAGCATGGCATTTTAATGTTGACATCCTCTGAAAGACTTCATTTTACTTTAAACTTCATAATTTTACAGGGTACTGAAGATATTCTAAGAAAAGAAGCCAGCTTAGGAGATGTTGAATTTGAAAACTTAGATCTGCCTGAGGTTGAATTAGCTAGCATTCTTACTTCGCATCACACTGAAAGCGATCCATACAGCTACGAATTTTCTTACGATAACCTGAAGAAGTTTGTTGAGAACTCGTTAGATATTTATAAGGTAATACATGGTACGCTTGGTGGCATGGTATTTGTATAGTAGTGACTAATGCTTACGAATGATTCTAGTGACACTTGTAAGTGAAGGTAATCACAAACTCAATAAATGAAATCTTACACAGGTTTAATTTATTGAGTTTGTGATTTACCCTTAACTGTATTTAGTATTATGCATTTTCTTATACAATTTTGTCCACTTGTTTCTGGTGGTGCTGCACATTTATTGCAAAACTGCAGACAAATATTAAAAAACCGAAATCTACTTTTACTGCAATACAATCAATCTATTTTAAATAATATATTGCACATAACTAATGTTTTGAATTATTTTAATTTTTCTAGCATGAATTGTCAACACTTTTATATCCAGTGTTTGTTCATATGTATTTGGTTCTAATATTATATGACCATAACGAACATGCTGTCAATTTCTTGGAAAAATTTGGGCCAGAGCAAGAAGACTATTATCAAGAAGATTTAAATAGATTGTCTATTGTCAAACATAAGGACCAAATCAAGGGGAATGAGTTGGCTGAAATATACAGGTATTTTACATGTTTGATTAAATATGACTCTCACGGTTTCACCTGCATAGTTCCCATTCCGGTCGGAATATAGGTTTTTTTTTTTTCATGTGAGGTGTGGCCACCTCTGGTGTCAGAGTTAATTGAACCGCCTCTGGAAAACCCCACAGGCCTCTGACTTGGCTATTTCAGACTTACATTAACTATATAAGTCCAGGTTTCCTCACGATGGTTTCCTTTACCGTTGCCTGTAATGTCCTAGATAAACTTAGAAAGTACATATGATTTGAAAAGTCACATTGGTACTTGCCCGGATTTGAACCCACGACCTCCAGCACGACAGGCGAGGTCTTAACCACTAGGCCACCACGACATAAATAAAAATACAGGAATAAAAAGTAGCCTACGCCGCCCGGGGATAGTGTAGATTCCCAACGGTTAAAGAATTTTTGTAATCAGTCCAGTAATTATTAAGTTTATTTGTTATATACAAAAATACAAATGTTTCCTCTTTATAATATTAGTATACAAATAGATAGAAAATAATACATTCTTCAAGTGGTGATCTAATAAAGCTCAGCCATAAATATAAAAAATTAAACCAACTAAACTAAAACTATATATAACACTGACCTACCACAAACAAAAACTTCATGTAATAATAGAAGTAAATATAAAATGATTTCTGTATGTCAAGACCTGTGACTGTCCAGACGTACTGTACTGATTATCGATTGATTATTAGATGGTGATCTATCTATCGCTGTGGAACGGAACCGAACATAATCAAATGAAAAACGCTAGTTACGTGGCACGGTTTCTTTGTATGGGATGAGGCATCTGTATGCTAGTATTATATTATCTGTGCCTGTGATTAATCAGTTGTTTGTTTTCTAGCACCAACAAGTTTGTTGTACAGTTATCAAGAGATGCGTCTTCTCAGCTGAAACGATTTCTGCAAGAGCAGAAAAGCTCAACCGTAATCATTAACATTATAAACAACCACATCCAAGTTGATGTGCATGACGGCCCCGGGAGAACACAAGCACAGGTGCGCTCCACTACTGGGGGACTGCTTGGTGAAGCTACCAGAAATGGTATGTAGTGTTATTGTACTGTTCTTAACTTTAATTAATAACTAGCGGATGCCTTGCGGTTTCACCCGCACCGTTCCGTGGGAATACAGGGATAAAAAGTAGCCACCCAAGGATAGTGTAGTGTGAGAACTCTGCTTATCTAAAAGGCAAACTCTTTGCCTATAATAAGTCTGGCATCAGATAATTAAATATATCAGATAAAAGTAATTTCTGCGTTTTAATACGTAGATTCTGGCTATCCCCTGTACATTTTAGCTTCCCATAACTAATTTAAAACTGGTTTTTATTTGTAGAAAATCGGACCAAGGTTTACTATGGCTTGCTGAAAGAGCCTGATATTCAGGTCCTCCCGGCTCCTGTGGAAGATGAGGAAGAAGTGGAGGAAACACCTGATAAACCAAAAAAGAAGAAAGCGAAGAAAGAACACATTTTTATGAAAAAACCCAAATCTGATCCTAATGCTCCTCCAAATGACAGAATTCCTTTACCAGAACTGTAAGTTTATTGTTCTGATTACTAGGAACCTTTAAGAACTAAGGCAGCAGTTTAACTTACAGTGTTATTATAATATACTAGCTGACCCCCGCGGCTTCGCTCCCGTCAACTGGCTATCAATCTACCTACCACTACCGCACCCCCGGATCTACGATGTTTTCGAACCGGGGCAAAACCTTGATAGTGGCGCCCCCTCCCTTCAGTGTTAGAGAAAACTGCCAATGAGTAGCATTTTTGTGACCATTTGTTAAGGACGCTATTACATATTTCTACAAATAACAGTGCTTTTCAGGTACAATTTTAATGTATATGCAATCACAGATGTGAAGATATCATGGTTTTAATTTAAAGATAATATATTCAGCTCCAGATTGGCATCAGAAAAATTGCATGACATCATACAAAATTTTCGCACAAATACGTTTTGCCCATCACGAGAATCGCAAAAATATTAAAAAAGTAGGGTCCGAATAGGTCCCAGTTTAGTTAATTTTACAGCATTTTTTATCTTCAAAATTATAAAAAATTGCGGTATATATAGTCCTTTACAGGTTCAGATAATTATTTTTTACCCAAATCAATATATATTTTAATTATTAGCTGAAATAAAAAGACTTGCCGACTTCTTCATACATTTTGCACTAGAAGCTTATCATTCCGCGCTCAGAAGCGCTCGTGGAAGGATGAGCGTATCGCTTTTTTGCAAAAAATAAATACGATAAAAGTAATAGAAAAGATTGTAGTGTGCATGCGTGAGTCGTATGTCGTGATCGAAAGGAGTTGATATTTTACCGGACCGAAATAAAAGTATGTTTGAGTTTCCTTTTATTATTAGAATGTGATTTAGATATTATGTTGGGTATGATCGGGATTTGGATAGGTATTGTTAAGCAGTTGTTGACAAGGTTGAGAAATGGATGGGTGGGTTTAAGCAGCTCTTAGTAAGGTTAGGATTTGGATGCCAGCTGCCAGCTGAACCTTACCCAGGTTAAGCTGGCGGCGGTGAAGGTTAGAAGTGGATGGGTGGGAGGAGATTTATGATTTGAACCGGTGTGTATGTATGACGAATACGGGGTCAAACCAAAATACAAGAAGGCGGCGACGAAAATTTGGCATCTTTTCGTCACAGGTGTCATTGTCATGTTTTTTGGGGTCGCTTATATCGAATATGGGGTCAAAACCAAAATACAAGATGGCGCCGACGAAAATTTTACCGCTTTTCGATATGGGTGTCATTTTCATGGTTTTTGGCGTCGCTTATATCTAATATGGGGTAAAACCAAAATACAAGATGGCGCCGACGTAAAATTTGACATCTTTGCGTCATGGGTGTCATTGTCATGGATTTTGGGGTCGCTCATATTGAATACGGGGTCAAAACCAAAATACAAGATGGTGCCGACGAAAATTTGACATTTTATATATGTTCGTCATGGATGACATTTTCATGGTTTTTGGGTAGTATGTCATTAGCTGATGCTCATTATGTAATACTCCAAAAATTTTTGATGGTAATATTTTATATAATATGTAATGCAAAATGTTCAAGGCATTTTTAGGGTTTCCCCTATTACTAAGACTCCGCGGTCCGTCTGTCTGTCTGTCTGTCACCAGGTTGTATCTCATGAACTGTGATAGCTAGGCACTTGAAATTTTCACAGATTATGTATTTCTGTTGCCGCTATAACAACAAATACTAAAACAGAATAAAATAAATATTGGGGCTCCCATACAAAAAACGTGCTTTTTTTGCCGTTTTTTGCAATAATAGTACGGAACCCTTCGTGCGCGAGTCCGACTCGCACTTGGACGGTTTTTTTATCCTTGTGACCGGAAATTATTTCGTTTTAGGTATCTACTTATTTTACGTTGCGTTTTTTTTAAAATACCTACTTACTACAACAAAGTGAAAGCTAATTCTCTTTTCGAAAGTCGGTGTCGGTATCTATTGTTTTTCGTTTTTCGACACGGAAAAGTTATTATTTTTCTCTTTTTAGTTTTTGTTGGTACCCCATATTGGGTAGGTATACTAAATAAATCTGTTAACCCCCTAAAAATGTACAAGCGTGATTTTATATTATGGTATGGTGAAAACAAAACAACTATACGATCACACTAATCGCAGGTCATTTGCTATTTGTTATTGAAGAGTTCCATTGTCTATCTCCGAAGATCTTTATCATATCCTAATATATTATACAATAAAACCTTCCCTGAAAACACATACATTAATCGACGTAAACCCGATAGTATCTGATAAGTAGTTTTAAAGAAAATCGCGTATACATACGGGTCGAATAGATAAAGAACCTCCTTTTTTTGAAGTCGGTTGAAAATAATAACCTACTTTTTACGACGACGGTTTGTAACAGTTACCAAATGCATTTTCAAAGTGCCAACTAACCTTCCTGAATCAACTTCAATAAAATTAAAAAATAATATCAAGGACCAATATTATTTGAGTGATGTATAAAATCGAGCGCTCAGTAGTTTCAATGAGTGCGTGCGCGTAATGTTGCTGTGTGCGACTAGATACCTAAATTTGAGTTCGTCGAAAATGTAACAGCGTCCTTAAAATAATAATCTATACCAATATTATAAAGAGAAAAGATTTTTTGTTTGTTTGTTTGTACCGAATAGGCTCCGGAACTACTGGACCGTTTTAAAAAGTCTTTCACCAATAGAAAGCTTCATTATTCCTGAGTGACATAGGCTAATTTTTAATTCCCGGAGGTCCTTTGGGGTGGTCCACGGGAGCGAAGCCGCGGGGAACAGCTAGTCCTTTAATAAATTTATTCTTTTTATAATCTAATAACTTTCATTTGTGACATAAAACAGAAACACAGTAAAAATATATAACCCGGAAAGACTACAACTTTACAACGGCGTGCTTTCTTTTCTGCGAAAGAATCTATAAGCTCCTCAAAGTCTGTCGCATAGGCAGTTTTGTTTTCAATGGCTAAAAAAGTGAGCTTTAAGCTAGAAAAGTTTGTTTATCAAACATATTATATTAAGATTTTTTCATATTAATCGATACTTGATAAAAACCTATAAGACTGTTGGAAAAGAGGCTTCATTTGTTCGATATTTCGAATTCCTGTCTCAAGGATTTGGCGCCCCCATGAAACTGCCGCGCGGGGCAAGTGCCCCGGTTTGCCCCCCCTTAGATCCGGGGCTGGGCTGTCCTACCCTACAAACAAACTCTTCAACTTTATAATATTAGTATAGATGTTGATAAAACTCCTTCGCAAATAAACAAATTTGATTACCATAAAAAAGGTTATAGTGAGTCAATCTTAAAAGATAGACATATGCTGTCGCGGACTTATTTTTAGAACTTTTAAAGAGGAACAATTCCACCATACATGATATTTGCGTAACTTATACTGTTTACGCAGCGCACGCAACGGAAGCTCTAGATTTTCATTACCCGTTTTTGCAACATTTTTCATTTATGCTCCGCTCCTATTGGTCGTAGCGTGAGTTTTTAGCCTATAACCTTCCTTGATAAATGGACTATCCAACACAAAAAGAAGATTCAATTCCAACCAGAACTGCCTGACATTAGCGCGTTCAAACAAACAAACTCTTAAATTTTATTTGCATAGATTGTAGGTACATGACATATGGTATAAAAAAACAATCTTCAGCTAGATATATATATATAGATTATTATTTTATTTCCAGAAAGGAGACTGATAAAATAGAAAAGGGCAAAGCTCTCAGAGAAGCTTCGAAGCGTATTCAACTGGGGCCAGAGAGTCTGCCATCTATTTGTTTCTACACACTGCTAAACAGTGGTCATACTGCCATCTGCACTGACATTTGTGACGATTCTACACTGCTAGCTGTTGGCTTCAGTAACTCTACTATAAAGGTAAAAAAAACAATATTGTGCCAGTTAAAGTTGTACCACTGAGCCAGTATAGCTATAATCATAATGTACAATCTTTCCTGATTTCTTAATAATGAAGAGTGTTATATATCTAGGTGTGGACATTGACTCCAGTAAAGTTACGTGGGATGAAATCTGCAGAAAAATTAATAGACATTGACAGGGAGGCAGGTCAGTACATTATCTAATTTAATAGTATTTTCTATTAAGGTTCCCCTAGTCAACGGCACGATCTATTTTGTGCGCGGGGTTGAAATGCATGCGGTCTCATCCGACAACACGTGCGAAAGAGATTGATGCTGTGATGAGCAGTAAGAAGCTAGTTCTACTACGAATTAGCACATTTGCAAATTAGTAGCGAAACGGATGATGATTTAGGACGAAAACGAGCGCGCGAAGTTTTATGAACAGACCTTTGGGAGTCTAGATATCTTGAAAAATCTACTAAATGTATATTTTCAAAATAAAATTGTTTGCGTTGTTGAACTACAAATATATCCCTGTATGGAGTCCGTTTTGTAATTTTCCTTCTTCTTATGGTATTTATTTCCGCCCAAAGATGCGTTAAAATTAGTGTTGAAATATGGAACTTTCGACGCTCATAACTTTCAAATATTGTAATTTTTTACTTTTCTGTTTCCATAGAGGGCTAGATAATGATGAGACAAATTGTTATATTATTTTTATTTTGAACGTACACCGTCAAACGGTGGCGTAATCACCAGACTACGTTTGTATGGAAGATTTTTCGACTAGTGTAACCTTAAGCTCGGTCTTCAAAGACTGAGCTTAATATAAAAATAATTGAAATTACCTAAGAGAGCGCGATAAAAAGCGCCCCGTTAGTTTCTTAACGCTCAGCTCAACAACGAAAATTTAGAATCCAGTTTGCGTCCGTCTGCCGCCGCATAAGCGTGCGAGCATAGACTACCGTTAAACGGGATGAATAGGAACACAAACTTTTTAGGGAATTTTAACTGTGATACCACTTTATTGGTTTCAAACAAAGCATCGTTTTTTAGGGTTCCGTACCCAAAGGGTAAAAACGGTACTCTATTACTAATACTCCGCGGTCCGACTGTCACCAGGCAGTATCTCATAAACTGTGATAGCTAGACAGTTGAAATTTTCACAGATGAAATATTTTCACAAAAAATATAATAAGTAAGTTTAAGTGGGGCTCCCATGTACAACAAACGTGTTTTTGCTGCCGTTTTTTTGCGATAATGGTACGGAATCCTTCGTGCGCGAGTCCGACTCGCACTTGCCGTTTAATATATTGGAGTACCTACTAAAATGTTACAAACAATTTTTTTTAAACGTTAGAATTCCCTTCAGAGTTTTGTTTCTATTCACCCCTGCGTTCCGATTCACCCCGTTTGACTGTAACTGCTTCTTTATCTCTGCTTGTTCTTATTTTCATTCTTTCAAGTCATAGATATAAACGAGCAACACCGAAACTTCAAGATTTTCTTCTTACACAAACGCAAAGTTTAAATTACACAACAACATTAATTCTTAAGGTTACACTGGTCAAAAAACCTTCCATACAAACGTAGTCTAGAGATTACTCCACTGTTTGACGATGTACGTTCAAAATACAAAATTTAATAAATTTGTCTCATCATTATCTAGTCCTGTATGGAAACAGAAAAGTAAATAAATACAATATTTGAAAGTTATGAGCGTCGAAAGTTCCATATTTCAACACTAGTTTTAACGCATGTTTGGCCGGAAATAAATACCATAAGAAGAAGGAAAATTGCAAAACGGCCTCCATACAGGGATAGATTAGTAATTCAACAATGCAAATAATTTTATTTTGAAAATATACATTTAGTAGTTTTTTCATGATAACTAGACTCCCAAAGGTCTGCTCAAAAAATTTCGCGCGCTCTTTTTCGTCCTAAATCATCATCCATTTCGCTGCAAATACGCAAAAGTTCTAATTCGTACGAGAACTAGCTTTTTACTGCTCATGACAGCATCCATCTCTTTCGCACGTGTTGTCGGATGACACAGCATGCATTTTAACCCCGCGCACAAAATAGTTCGTGCCGTTGACTAGGGGCACCTTAAGTTTTTATGTATTTGTAATTTGAATAGTATTAAATCTTTATTGCAGGTGACGTACTCGTAAGAATGATGGAAGAAAGAGATAGAGACACTTGTCGGACTTTGTATGGACACTCTGGACCAGTTTATAAAGTAGCATTTGATCCTTTTAAAACTATGCTACTATCAGCCTCTGAAGACTCCACTGGTATGTTTTATCTACCTTAATCATTTAAATTAAAGAAAAAAGTCATCATTCCATTTTTAACCGACTTCCCAAAAAGGAGGAGGTTCTATGTTCGACTTCAAGTTTGTTTTTTTTTTTTTTTTTGCGTTTGTTCACCGATAACTCCGTCAATTGTGGACCGATTTTGAAAATTCTTTTTTTGTTTGAAAAAGTATGTTGCGAAATTGGTCCCATTTTAATTTGGTGAAGATCTGATGAAGAACTTCGGAGATATACAACAGAACTCTTCAATAAATAACGGCAAATCTCTCCGGATTGCTGCAATCGCATGTCTGTTTGTTGTTTATAACATTTCATAACATAACATCACGCCAGTTCGCTCTTAAGGGATAAGCAGATCTCTCATTTCACCGGTTATGTTCAAGTTTCATGAAATCTATTCTAGCGAAATAGTTCCCTTACTAACTTGCCTATAAGGTACGTACAACTAAAAAGTGAAAAATTAAAAAAACTTTTTGCAAAAAAATACCACCGACTTCCAAATACAAAACTACAAAGTGAAAAATAACTTAATTTTTTGAAGTCGGTGTCCATAACGCAAAAAAATGGTACCTGCGAAAGACACCGACTTCAAAAAATTAAGTTATTTTTCACTTTGTAGTTTTGTATTTGGAAGTCGGTGGTATTTTTTTGCAAAAAGTTTTTTTTTATATTATTGTAAAAGTGCTATAATCTATCTATAATATAAAAATGAATCGCAAAATGTGTTGGTAAGCGCAAAACTCAACAACGCCTGGACCAATTTGGCCAATTCTTTTTATTTAATGTTCGTTGAAGTTCAAAGATGGTTTTTACGGTGAGAAAAATTCGAATAATTGCCGGAAAAACCTTAAAAACAGCCCTTTTCTTTTTCCCATACAAACGTTTTCTAACTAAAACGAGCTTTATTGCTATTGTATAAAGTTCATATTGAATTACAAGCACTCAGGGTAGGTAGGGTAGGGTAGGTAGAGTTGGGTAGATAGTGTTAGGTAGGGTAGATGAATGTTTAGTGTTTTTATGGCAAAACAAAGTTTGCCGGGTCAGCTAGTATTTACTAAAACTAGTTTTAATACTTTTTGTTACAGTGAGGTTATGGTCTCTCCAATGCTGGACATGCCTGGTGGTATACCGCGGCCACGTGTGGCCAGTGTGGGACGTGCGCTGGTCCCCGCACGGCCACTACTTCGTGACCTCGGGACACGACCGTGTCATCCGCTTGTGGGCCACAGATCATCATCAACCACTAAGAATGTTTTCAGGACATTTATCGGATGTCGACGTAAGATTTTTCAGACCGATTATTTTAAGACATTCTAGTCATAATTATCAGAATATAACATACCTATTAAAAACATTTCATCTTCAAGCATAGCTTAGTTAAATATATCTGCCTAGCCTTTTCCCAAATTTACTGGGGTCGGCTTCCATTCTTACCGGATTAAGCTGAGTACCAGTGTTTTACATGGAGCGACTGCCTATCTGACCTCCACAACCCAGTAACTGGGTAACACGGTACTCCTTGGCTAGACTGGTGTCAGATCTCAAGCTTCTGACTACCCTAACGACTGTCAAAGATCTTCAAATGACAGCCGGGACCAACGGCTTAACGTGCTTTCCGAGGCACGGAGGAAACTCGGTATGTTGAAATGGTCACCCATCCACGGACCGACCTCGTCAAGCGTTGCTTAACCTTGAAGAGCGACCCGTGCGGCTGTTATTATTTAGCCACGAGCTTCTCGAGCATAGCTTAGTTAGTATTTTGAATTTAGACATATTTGCTGGTATTGTAATATCTCTTTATTTCAGTGTGTCCAATTTCACCCGAATTCCAACTATGTGGCCACCGGATCAAGTGACAGAACAGTACGATTGTGGGATTGTTTGACTGGAACACAAGTTCGAATTATGACTGGCCATAAGGTATTTATTTGTTAAGGTTGCACTAGTCGAAAATTCTTCCATACAAACGAATTATAGCGATTACTCCACTGTTTGACGATGTAAGTTCAAAATAAAAAATGATATCAATTTGTCTCATCATTATCTAGCCCTGTATGGAAACAAAAAAGTAAAAGAAATATATATTTGAAAGTTATGAGCGTCGAAAGTTCCATATTACAACACTAATTTTAACGCATCTTTGGGCGGAAATAAATACCATAAGAAGAAGGAAAATTGTAATAACGGCGACGGGATAGATTAGTAATTCAATAATGCAAATTATCTAATTTTGAAAATATACATTTAGTCGTTTTTTCATGATATCTAGACTCCCAAAGGACTGTTTATAAAATTTCGCGCTCTCATTTTCGTCAAAAATCATCATCCCTTTCGATACAAATTTGTTAAAGTCTTGTACGAGAACTAGCATCTTACTGCTCATCACAGCATCCATCTCTTTCGCACGTGTTGTCGGATGAGACAGCATGCATTTTAACCCCGCGCACAAAATATTTCGTGCCGTTGACTAGGGGAACCTTAAACAAACTATAGATATCAGTTCGCCCCATGTGTTTTTTTTTCTTTTTGAATATGTACTTACCATTAATATTATTTTCAGTCTACCATATTTACACTAGCATTTTCTATATGTGGAAGATGGCTAGCATCGGGCGGTAATGGAGAACTCATCGTGTGGGACATGTCGACAGGATCACCCGCTGCTCTGCTGCCGCCAATGCATACTGCTCCTATTCATGCACTGGCTTTTAGTCGTGATGGCACCATTTTGGCATCAGGTAATTCTTTCGGTTTTTAGAGTTTGGTTCCTTTGAAGGAAACAAAAGGAACCCTTTTAGAATCACTTCGTTGTGTGGGGATGTAGTGTTATTGAAACAACTGTTCTCAAGCGATTACCTTTAATTACTGACTGCAAGAGTATAAGTGTGTTAATATATTAATAGAAGATACATTCATATGGATAGGGTCATAGACCTTATACTATAGGTAGTACTACTACACCTCAAAGTTTACATACCTGTTCCATTACTGACGATACAAATTCTGTTCCACGATCAGTTGCGATGGTATTAGGTATTCCAAATCTTAAAATAAAATTATTAACTAATGCTTTAGCAATACTTACGGTTTCCTTCGTTTTCAAAGGATAGGCCTCTACGAACTTAGTAAGCTCGCACTGCAGTGTCAAAATATAACAATTTCCTTCAATGTCTTTTTCTAATGGACCTACGACGTCCAGATAATTTTTTTCAAAAGCATGTGAAGCTGTTGTAGTTATCTCCATGGGCGCCTTGATATACTTACAATGCTTCATTTTCTGACATTTAATGCATTTACTCACAAATTGTGTAATATCGTTGTCTAAGCCTGGCCAGTAAAAATGTCTCTTAATATTATTGGTCATCCTACGTACTCCTGCATGTCCTGCGGTAGGTAGTAGGTGAAAGTCATGTAAAATATACTTTCTTTCTTCTTCATTATAAATTCTCCTAACTCCTCTCAATACATAAATACGTGGACCGGTCCAATCCTTATTGTCTTTTATCTCTTTTAATACATCTTTAATAAAACTCTCATATTCCTTATTTTTTACTATGCATAGCTCATTTATACCTATTCGTTTACAAAAATGACCTAACTTAGTCACAAATTCGGCTCGCGTAAGTTGTGCTCTAAAGTTAAGATTAATATACAACATCTTCTTTCGATTGTTATAAATAAAACATTCCTTTTCTTCATCTATATTGTTTTGTCTTTTTAATTTATTTAATTCATCACTTCCTATAAAACTTATTTCTACAGAATTATTCGGAATTTTTAGTACCTCAACTACTCGTGGTTGATCAGGCCACGTTTCGCCTCGTTTACTAAAACTAGGTGTATCCAATTGTTTTCCTACATCTAAACGTTTTTTCTGAGCTCTAGTCATAACTAAAGAAATTTCATTATGCATCTGTTTTAAAGTATCCGATGTTATATTAATTCTAGATAATGCATCTGCTACGCTATTATCTTTTCCTTTTAAATATAAAATTTTAAAATCGTATTCTTCTAGTGCTAGTCTAAATTTAAGTAGTCTGCTAGATGGGTCCTTCATTGAAAATAAATATATTAAAGGCTTATGGTCTGTCATAATTGTGAATGATTTACCGTATACATAGGGTCTAAAATACTTTACAGCCCAAACAATTGCAACTAACTCTTTCTGAATGGTTGGATAATTGAGTTCAGCTTTATTCAGAGGTCTGCTAGCATAAGCTACAGGTTTCATATTTTTATTGCACAAGACTGCTCCAATAGCCGTCCCTGACGCATCTGTTTGAATGACAAACTCATTATTTTCAGAAAAATCTGGAAAATCTAATACTGGTGGTGTACTTAAAGCATGTTTCATTGCTTCAAACGCACTTTGACACTCTTCAGTCCAAACAAATGGTACATGTTTTCTAGTTAATTTATTTAATGGACAAGTTATTCTTGCAAAGTTTTTAATGAATTTCCTATAATAGTTACAAAATGCTACAAATCTTTTTACTTCATCAGTATTACTTGGTACAGGGTAATTTTTCAATACTTCTACTTTAACTGGGTCGGGTAAGACTCCATTTTCTGATACTAAATGCCCTAAATAAAGAATTTCTTTCTTTAAAAAATTACATTTTTCTGGATTTAATTTTAAATTAATTTTCCTAAGTCTTTCCAAGACGTCTGTTAAGTTTTTATTATGGATATCTAAATTTCTCCCAAAGACTACTAAATCGTCTAAATATATAAAACATTTATCGTATGTTAATCCAGACATAGCAACTGACATTACTCTACTAAAAGCACTCGGACTTGTTTTTAATCCCATAGGTAGCCTCTTCATCTGGTATTGCCCAGTACTAGTTGTGAACGCTGTATACTCTCTACTGTTTTTATCTAAAGCTACTTGGTAATATCCTTGATTAAGATCTAAATGCGAAAAATAGACTGAGCCAGAGAGCGAATCCAAAATTTCCGTAATACTTGGCAAAGGAAATTTATCGTCTACAATACGGTCATTAAGCTTCCGATAATCGACCACTAGTCGCCATTTTTTATCGTTGCTGCTTTTTTTTGGTACCAGTAAAACAGGACTCGACCACTCACTCTTCGCCTCTTCTATAATGTCATTGTCAATCATTTTTTGAATTTGCCTATTTACTTCATTTTTCAAAGAATGCGGCAATCGGTACTGCTTCGTATAAACCGGACTTGTATTTGGTTTTATAGTTATGGATTGTTCATAAACATTTGTAGTCGTTAACTTATCACCTGGTAAAAAGAAAACATCCGAATATTTAGAACATAATTCTTCAATAGATTTCCGTTCGTCCATTTTTAAATGATTTAAATTTAAAATGTTTAATAAGTTCTTTGCTCGTTCTAAACTGTTAGTGTTTGATTTAAAATTGCATAAGTGATACTCTTCAATTGAATATATCTGTGGTTGAAAAGTTGGTAGGTAAATATCCTGCTCGTTAGTGTTCAAAATTTTAACCGGTAATCTATTATTTTTTATTCGTCCAATACATCCCGCTAGAAAAACATTTTCCGCTAACTGCTCACTATGGATAATACAGTCATTCATATTCTCAATATTTAATAGTAAATAATGTATCGACTCACTTCGTGCTGGGATATGTAACACCTCAGCTGAGTAATCTATGACATCACTTAGTTCTAATGAATAATACTTTCCATAACTAGATAGGTTGATGACATTAGTTTCTAAGTTTATATTTGAAGCGTACTGACAAAGAAAGTCTAAACCTAATATTCCATCTGCCTTTAATGGTATGTTATCAAAAACATGAAGCTTGATATTAAAGTCAACAAAGTGTTGGTCATCACGATGAGTCAAACTAAGTTGAACAAACCCTGATGAACTAATTTTACCTCCAATACCATTTATGATGGTTTCATTTCTAATTACTGCACTATTGTATGGTAACGCATCTTTTTTAATTACGGACAAAGATGCTCCGGTATCTATTAACCAATAATATTTCCTATTACCTATGTATAATGCTAAAAATTTTGCCTTACCTTGCAAAGCTAAAATGTTATGTTTAAGATCGAAAAAACTGCATTTCGTTTGTTGTAGGCATACTATCGTTCTTATCTTGTTCATGGTTGGAATAAAATATTCTATTGGTACGACCTTTACTACGAGTTTCATTACTCGATCGATTCTCGTTCGAAGTTTGATAATCTCGTCCACGTCCGTTACCACGATAGTTATGGGATGATCGCCCACGTGAGTTATTGAAATCACGTCTGCCGAAGTTATTAGAATTGTGACTAAAATTACCTCTCAAATTATTTGAATTATGCTGATAATGATGTCCTCGACTGCGTTGGTTTAACTGCTGATTATGAGAACCACGGCCATTCCTAAAGTTGTTGTTATTGTTATGAAACTTACCTCTTCCGCGGTGTGAAAACTGCATGACATTTTCGTTGGTCGAAGTCGATGCCGATGTAACTCTTCGTCTTTCGCTGCCTGGATCGCGTCCTTTAAACTGTCATAGTTACGTGCAGCAATAATCGTACTTAGTCTCGAATCCTTCAATCCATCTGCGAATCGCTTAATTGCCAATTTTTCGTTTATGGGCTTGAGTACGGAATAACTATCAGAATTACCATTTGCTTGCGATATGGTCAGATTAGTAAATAACTTTTCTAATTCTGTTCCAAACTGATCAATTGTACGCCAACCTTGCGTTGCGTTTTGTAATCGTGATTGTATTGCAGTAAACGATTTTTTAGGTAAAAGTGCAACACGTAAATCTCTGACAAAATCGTTCACAGATGTGTAATTATTGGTTATACGTAATTTAGCATTTTCTGATAATCTACTTTTCAAAACGAATGTCATTAGTAATTTTTTCCCCGCTTCCGACAACATGTCTGCGTACATTTCTATAGAGTCAATGATACTTCTGATATTATTTTCGTTATTGGTCATTACAGGAATCAAACTACATGCCGTTTTTAAATCGAACTCCATGATTGATTCTGAATTTGGACTTGCTTCAGAAATATCACTGTCACTATTACAGTCTGATTTAATTACAGTGAACAAAACATTAATTTGCGAATAACACGATTCTATTTCGTTTTTCGTAACTGATAATGATTTTAACAATTCTGATTTTACTCCTGGTTTTGTAGATAATAGCTTTATTAATCCTTTACTTTTCTCATAAATTGTTTCAACCTCACATAATTTACTCTTAATAACATTACCCTTAAATCGTGTTTTTCCTTTTTTAATTAAATATTTCCTTATTGATACAAGATCATTTAAGCAATGTAACAATTCATCTTCCATTCCCTCATGCAAAAGTAATCTATATTAATTAAACCATTTAATACATACCCGATTCTCACAGTGAATTACTGTAGTAGGGAACACAGCGTGTAAGATGATACATGATGATATACGATCACTCAAAACAAACTTAAACTGCTAATTTATCTTAGAGTTCATTATTTTAATTCTTAATGTCTATTATCATTTTATTGTCTCTTGATTTATATGATGATTCGCGTTTTCATTTACGCACTATAATACGCACAACGCACTTGATACGCACTTAGTATGCACTTCACTAAAATAAATGATACCGCACAGCTGCCAGATGAGTATGATGAATACTCCGACTTCTACGTCATTGGAAGATTTACTTGCTCTTCTCCGCGAATTGCTCTGGAACGGTTGAACGATCGTCGCAGGCTGTTCTGCAAAATCTGGTCCCTGATCCAGGAATGGTGGCAATTCCTGTACTGCTTCCACGCAAAATATATAATGCCAAGACCCAGTAAAACGCAAATTACTATGAGGATAATACTGATCGTCGAAATATGTGCCTTCAATTCTTCAACGTGTGCATTATTGGACCCAGCAGAATTCTGGTTCACGAAGACCGTCTCCTTTTCTACGTTGGAACGACACATTTTCACTGATTTCCGGACGTTAAATTAACTTTTTAAATGTACTTGATTCATTTTAATTACGAAAGTTCCATTATCCCCTAATATTTCCACGCCAATTTATTACAAAAAGTTCAATTTATTTACTTTGCTTTGGAGCCGTAACACTACGCCGAGATAGAAAACGCGTCACGCGCCCCAAAAATGGCAAGGGTCGCCATGTGGGGATGTAGTGTTATTGAAACAACTGTTCTCAAGCGATTACCTTTAATTACTGACTGCAAGAGTATAAGTGTGTTAATATATTAATAGAAGATACATTCATATGGATAGGGTCATAGACCTTATACTATAGGTAGTACTACTACACCTCAGTTGTCTGTCTGTCCGTGTGTCAAGAACTTTTCTCTGGAACGCCTTGGGGTATCAATTTGAAATTAATATCTGCAATCCCTTGGAGCTGTGAATAAACTATGCTTCCAAATCAACGCAATCATAAGATACGGCCGTTTATGTCGTATATTTGACGAATCGCAAGGGAAACAAAACCTATAGGGGTATTCCTGTTAACCTAGTATAATGAAATTTGGTAAGAAGCAATGTCTTATAGCATATACAGGTAAAGGAAAAAAATCGAAAACCGTTCATTTGAACCTACATTTAAAAAAAAATGTACTTAAGGCGTATATATTCCCCAATGTTAACGCAGTACTGCAGCCGTTTTGCGTAAGTGCGCAAAGAGTTTGACCGTTATCCAATCGACCATTCACATGCGACGTGAATGACGCGATGTGGGTTTCCGTCTTGATGTGTGATTGGATCGATTGGTCTAACTGGATCGCCAGTTAAGAGTTTGACTGGCGGAGCGGTCAAACTCTGCGCACTTACGCAATACTGCTGCTAGCCGTGTGCCCGCTCGGAGCCAGAAAAATGACAAACAGCAATATAGAACCTCCTTTTTAACCGACTTCCCAAAAAGGAGGAGGTTCTATGTTCGACTTCATGTTTATTTTTTTTATTTTTTTTTGTGTATGTTCACCGATTACTCCGTCAATTGTGGACCGATTTTGAAAATTCTTTTTTTGTTTGAAAAAGTATGTTCCGAAATTGGTCCCATTTTAATTTGGTGAAGATCTGATGCAGAACTTCGGAGATATACAACAGAACTCTTCAATAAATAACGGCAAATCTCTCGGGATTGCTGCAATCGCATGTCTGTTTGTTGTTTATAACATTTCATAACATAACATTACGCCAGTTCGCTCTTAAGGGGTAAGCAGATCTCTCATTTCACCGGTTATGTTCAAGTTTCATGAAATCTATTCTGGCGAAATAGTTCCCTTACTAACTTGCCTATTAGGTACGTACAACTAAAAAGTGAAAAATAAAAAAACTTTTTGCAAAAAAATACTACCGACTTCCAAATAACTTAATTTTTTGAAGTCGGTGTCCATAACGCAAAAAAAAATGGTACCTACGAAAGACACCGACTTCAAAAAATTTAGTTATCTTTCACTTTGTAGTTTTGTATTTGGAAGTCGGTAGTATTTTTTTGCAAAAAGTTTTTTTGGACAGTTTTGTTTGCAGAATATTCTTTGATTTACATGTGCTATTTCAGTTACGAAACATTTCTAGCCATCTATTTTTCTGTGCAAAAATATTTTTAAACAACCAAGTAGTTTTGGAGTATCCAAAATTAGCAATAAAATATCGAGTTGTTAACTTTTTTTTTAATCTATACTATTAGTTACACGTTAAAACCATGTTTCACAAATAATGTAGGTATATGACACAATAATATAAAATAACAGTAATAAAAATCGTTTTAAGGCACTAAAGCGGTGGAAGGCCCTTATGTTATTTGTAGTTAGTAAACTGACCGCGACCCGGTGTTATAGCGACCCTAAAAAAGTGACATCCGCTTTTTAATGACTATTTTTAGATGTCACTTTTTTAGGGTCTTTAGAAACACTGCGCGACCTATGACGATGTATGGAGACGACAGTTTTCCAAAGGCAAAGTTAATTTTGTCCATTTTATCTTTTCGGTAGAGCAATGTTCGGTGCTTTTATTGTTTATGAACTTCAGTAATGTTATATAATTACTTTGGTAAATTTAACCGTTTGTATGGAACCCTCGGGTCAAAAACAGGCCATGCGCGAGTCCGACTCGCACATGGCCTGGTTTTAGGGTACCGTACCCAAAGGGTAAAAACGGGACCCTATTACTAAGACTTCACGATCCGTCAGTCACCAGGCTGTATCTCATGAACCGTGATAGCTAGACAGTTGAAATTTTCACAGATGTTGACGCTATAACAGCAAAAACTAAAAACAGAAATAAATAAATATTTAAGTGAAAAAAAATGAAAAACTATTTATTCACAGAAAAAACATTGTTACATTTAAATATTACCTCTGCCAAACTGCAAAACAGTTTGTTGGCAGACGTAGATCCTTTTTTTTGTATATAATATTAACTTATATTTTTTACAATGAGACCTTGACAAAATGTATTAAGGAGGTACTTGTGTATTTTATTTTTAAAGGTTGCTTTTGTGATACAACTGTTTATATCTAAAGGAAGGTCATTAAAAATAGTTGGGATAACAAACGTGAATTTTTGCCGTTTTTTGCGATAGTGGTACGGAACCCTTCGTGCGCGAGTCCAAATCGCACTTGGCCAGTTTTTTTTATATTGTCTAAGGTTTTTGTTATTTTAATAATGCATTTACGTCTATGTTATTTTCAGGATCCTTGGATTGCAGCATAAAGTTATGGGATTTCAATGCTATCTCAGAAGAAGCTGTTGGTGAGGAGGCAGGTGTTACAAACATTGTACAGAAAGAAGATAAATTTCTACTGCGCTCATTTTCAACAAAGAATTCACCCATAAAGGGTTTACATTTTACACGACGTAATCTTTTGCTTTCAGTAGGATCCTATGAAGGCAGTTCATAATCAACTAGTAATTGACAAGTAACTATATTATTATTTAATTTTAAATAGCTTTAGACAATAAAATAATAATTAATAATTAGACTTGTTTTTTATTATTAAATACAGACATTTGAACTCAAACAATCAATACACTTGTATCTAACCTCGTCCAGTTCGCAATGATTTTTAAATCACAAATTACTAGTTCACAATTCAGAACACTCCTTTTTTTGTCAATTTGCTCTGACAATAAACAATTGGGTGATTTCGTCTTTAGAGGTACAGGACAATGGTCGGAATTCACTTTTTTTATACCTGGGCAGGACAACATCAATTTACATGTCTCCTCTGTGTGGCCTGGTAAGAAGTAGTATTTACATTTTGATTTTATAGTGATGGCTATGCCATTTTATAAATAATAGTCTCCATTCTTAGTTTTCATAATACCTGCAGAAAGTAGGCCCTTTCTGAGTTAATAAATTGCACCATTAAATTTAACACAGATTCATTACTTCTAGCCACTTGCGCTTTCATTGCTTGTTTGAAATCTTCTTTTACACCTTTATCAGCTCCTCGAGTACCTATTCTTCTTTGGCCCAGATGCTGTTGAGTATTTGGTATAATGTCAAGCACAACATTGTTCCCTTGCTCATTCCAAATGAAATACAGCTCTTCCAATATATCTATGTGAATTATGTATGTTGAGAACAGATGGTAATGAAACACACCTTTTTGTCTAATTACATCCAGTATGTGAATAAATATAGCCTCTTCTTGTGGCCAACCAAGTTGCATCAAAACAAGCATGTGACCATATGTAAGATCAGAGATATTACTAGTACTTAATAAAATTCTTATAAGTAAAGTACAGAAATAATGCATTATGGCAACTTTAGTGAGTGGCAGGAAATGCAAGTGCCTATGTTTCCCTCCTACAATTAATTCTGGTTCTAGGACACCTTCCACGCTAGGAAGTTGGGGTAGTGCAGCGAGTATACTTTCTATACAGGCAGTATAGTTCTTTTGAAAATAGTTGATGGATACTCGTACTATACTAGCTGTCAAACTAGTTACTGTAGCTTGAGGCATTGCCTCATCATATTTTCCACGGTACAGAGCAAACTCGTCAGCAAATCCCTCAGACCATGGTTTGATTTGCAACTGATTAGCAAGTTTTGTGAATTCTCTTGAAATAAGTTCATTGCTGTGGAGCAACTCCCAACAGTTAGCTGCTGCTTGGAATTGATGTGATGATACGCCGGTAACCTCAAGATCGCCTTTCCTCCTTTTTGAAGGTGATACTTCTGGATCTGATAATGCCTCAACAAGAATATGATTACCTTTTAATGACTTCTGCTCATATAGAGACCGAAGAAAGAATGTAGTTCCGCAGTATAAAAGCAGGCGACAGTCCTCAATATTCCTCAATGTCAATAACTTTTGGAAGTAAGTCTCCTTGTTTAAGCTGTTACTATAATTCACAAAAAATGAGTCCCATCCCAATTGCCTACCCATTAGATCTAAAACACTAAAGAGTCTTTGCCAAGGATCTGTTATATCATGTTCGTTTTCATCATATACATAGGAATTATAAAAGTCAATAGCTTTAATTACCAGACGCTGGAGCAACCTTGGTGATTCTAGTGAGCTGAGTAAGGGTAGTGTTTCCACTACAAGTAGTCTAGCATAGCGATTGTCATAGAAAAACTTCTCAGCATTTATCAATGTCTTCACTAGACTATCTACACCTAGTTGGGGAAATTTCTTCAACAACAACACTAATAAACGGCAGTGTTCCATTGTGTCATCACTATTCTCAACACTAGTCTTAAGAATTGTCAATTGTATATCTGGACTAATATTATCAAACATCTGACTAAGGAAGCTTCCTTCAGTTGATCGCAGAGCATTGGCAATAGCAGATATTTCAGGCAATAAGGATGGCAAGTTCTGCCTTGATTTCATTAAGGAGCTAAAACATTCAGCTGCCTCTTGGACATTTCCTGATTGCTTTTCCATTAGATAAGCTTCAAATTGAATTTTAAAGTTTGCAGGAAATAAAGTTTTCGCTGTAAGCATCCATGCTTTAGCAGAGTGTATGTTGTACTTTTGTGCGTCTTTAGCTTTCGCAATAATGTAGTCCTCATCACTTAACGCGGTATCGACTCCTGGCATCTTGCTTCAATGACGGGTTGCTTTTTCAACTGTAAAATAAAATAACTATTCTATATTAGTACATAGTGTCATTTAATCAGTATTGCTTACAATACTTTAATTGAATGTATAAATTATTATTTACCTTTTAGGAGACAGGAGAAGAAAGTTAAAAATAAGCAGCAAAAAAGCACATTAATATCACAGCAAAACACAGTGTTATTAGTTAAATACTTTGTTTTTTAATATAAAAATGAGTCCAATCAAGACAGAAGAAAACTATTCGCGAACTGAATCTGATGATTTGTTTGTGTCCGTCGTTGTGGTTTGACACACGTTAGCGGTAAAACGTAGTGATTATATTCTCTGTGGTTAGCGGTTTGTCATTGACAATATGACAGATTGTTTTTTTTTATGGCAGTTTGCCGAAGACAAAGATTACTATTATATACTGGCCGAAGAGAATTCCTGCCAATGTCCTGTAGTGAAAACTCATGGGTATTATTGAATTTGCAAATTAATTTTATTTAAATTTAATACATTCTAATTTAATTTAATCTGTTCTAATTTAATTTAATCTATGTTATTTAATTTAATGTACTGCAATCAATTTAGCTTTTAATAGTTTTTGTTTTTAATGAATATATTCTGTATTTATCTCAGCATAATTTAGCGCATGCTGTGCTTTTCTATAAGTGATGAGGCACTTAGACTTAAGTTTGAAATGTACTAATTTGTAAAGTAACAGTGTACTCAGTGTTGAGAAGCCTAATAATAAATAAATATTGAAAATGATACTGATGTGCCGCATATGCGGATGCATCAATGTTCGCAAAAACCCTGGACAGACCATGGATATCTATCAGGAGGCAAGGTAAGGTAAAATCAGGATCGTGCAAAAAGAAAGAAAGAAAGAAAACATATTTATTTGTGACCCGCACAGGAGACACGAGAAATAAGCAAAAAATATAACGATAATTGAAATAAAACCCCGTGCGAGACGAAAAAGTCTCCACACGGTAGTTGTAGTAGTGATGTATCTAATAAGGCGATTAACACAGGGCACCGAGCACCGCCGCGGACGCGGAGGGGAGAGCACCGCTCGACCCGCGCGTAAGTGTGTTGGCATCAACGGATTTATTAGAGGCCAATGCGACATGAGATCCGCTTTACCGCCTACCGCGGCGGTGTGCGGTGCCGTGTGTTAAAGGCCTAACTGTTAGGGCCTAAAATTGCGAGCCCAGGGACCTGAATACTGTGTAGTGTAATAGTGCTAACACACGTCCGGATTTTGTCCGGCCGGACTAACTCCGCCCACAAATCCTTTCTCGCTTACACACGCTTTTGTGGAGCGAGACGGACTCAATTAATAATAATAATGTCCGGCGGACCACTCTACACACGCTCGGATATGGTCCGTGTCGGAAAACTCCGCCCACAAATCCGTGGTCCGGCCGGACTAACTCCGCCCACAAATCCTTTCTCGCTTACACACGCTTGTGTGGAGCGAGACGGACTCAATTAATAATAATAATGTCCGGCGGACCACGCTACACACGCTCGGATATGGTCCGGGCCGGACTAACTCCGCCCACAAATCCGTGGTCCGGCCGGACCAAATCCGAACGTGTGTAAGCACTAAGAGATACTACGTATCTTATAACGAGCCGAGCGAGAGCCGTCGAAAAATAGTTTGTCTCTGTCTACTACTCTCTGTAAGACTGCAGAGAGTAGTAGACCGATTCAAGCAGAATTTTCACATAGGCAACCATAGACAATAAAATGAAACCACTCAGAAACCAACGGGTTTATTAAGCTCGGTCTCGGTACCGAATGGCGTCTACACTGCCCAACCACAGTTGGTGAGTTTTGACGGGCTTTTTTCTAGTGAAGTTTAGCGGCTGTTAATATTATATGCAAATTGATTCCTAGTGGATTTTGTGATATAAAATTGGTGTAGTTTTGTGTCTCAACTGTATACACAACTAGACAATATGTGAAATTATTGATAGAAGCGATCTCGGGATAGCGGAGCGGAGAATTTTATTGTAGTATTGACTACCCCCGCAAAGCTTACTGGGAAGGCAATACAATTTGCTGCCAAATACTCCAAAAAGCATTAGATTATGTTACATTCGTATTTAATGCATACTAAAGAATGTTAAAACCCATAATTATAAGTATCCGACTGCAAGGCTTGTATATAAGGGCTTGAGAAAATAAAAAATAAAAACTCAATTGGTGTAGGTAGAACTGTGGTATTTTCTTCAAATCAAACCCAATCTATTATATATTAATCTATGATCAAACCACTCCGCGATACGTATCTCTAAGTATCTGTGACTCCGCGTTCCGAGCGACTCGCTGCCTGTCGGAGCCGTTATTTTGTGTGTGAGATTTTTTTAATTTAGTGTTGTTTTTGTGGTGGCACCTTGATAAACGGAGTGCCGTTACACCGTTGTCAGAAAGAGATAAACTACAACTACTATTCAAACGTGCGTCCGTGTCGCGGCCAGACTGAGGTCACTTCAGCTGGTCAGCTTGTATTTGTATTGCCGCGCAGACGTCGGTAAAACATATCTACCTCAGTATATATATACCATCATTGGTTTAACGTTATCTACCTCAGTATATATATGACATCATTAGTTTGGACAATAAACCGTGAGTACCCACATATAACTTTTATTGTACATACGATTCCTAAAAACACAGTCTAAATAATACAAACAGTATGGAAACTACATGTAAACGCTCGAAACGGCACACTCACACAAACGTACGCACCGACGAGACCGTTCGTGCGTTTTCTAGGTAATGTCGGTACAAAGTGCCGCGTCGCGACGAGTGGTCACGTATTTTTGTGTTAGTGTGCCGTTTCGAGCGTTTGTAGGTAGTTTCCAAACTGTTTGTATATTTAAACTGTGCCAAAAAGGAGGAGGTTCTGAATTCGGATCTTTATAGAGTTACTAGGTATGAATGAGCCATAATATACTCGGACTACAAGCTGCTGCACACTAAGAGTTTCCGATCAAATTAGTAAGTACCCACTTTAAACTTGAAAATTACTGACCCTCCAAGTGAGGTGTTCTCATAATTTGAGTGCGTCGCCACATCACATAAGCGAACCCTGAGGTACTCTCTACGATTTTGGCGCCTGGTGTTACGATCTTGAATCTGTCGTAATGCCTTTGATGTCCAAAGAAACTCCCCAACAAACTGCGCAGCGATGCCAGAACGTAACTTTTGTTACATTTTACGTAACTTTTAACCGTCTCATGTAACCTCCACATAACACGACTCTAAATGTAACTTTTACGTAACTTTTAGGACTTGTTAAAACTATTAAAATATTTGCTCGCAAACAAAAAATAATCGCGATACGGAACGCATCTAAAAAAGCTTTTGTTGTCGTGTTGTCGCACCTGTGAGCTGACTTTATTCACTCACTGACTCACTCACGTGTATTTCTAAATCTTCCTTCCCACTCAGCGTTGCCAGAACGTAACTTTTGTTACATTTTACGTAACTTTTGACCTTCTCATGTAACCTCTATGTAACACGACTCAAAATGTAACTTTTACGTAACTTTTAGGACTTAATAAAAATATCGAAATATTTTCCAGCTAGCAAAAATTATCGTGAAACGGAACACATATATGGAAGTTTTCTTTCGAATCTGACATTGTGAAACACAAATTGACGTTTTTCTTATTCACTCACTCACGTATATATTTAAATATTCCATCCGGCTTAATCCGGCAAGCGAGTGAGCGTATTAGGCTTAGCACGCATTGAGATTTTTATTCTTGCGAATTTTTGTCCACGTTATGAATTTAACTAACACGCACTGCGGATAAAATTCCGCTTGGTTTTTGTCTCCTTCTTCCTTATCATAGAGTTCAAAATATTCGCGCGTATTTAATCCGCGCCGTGGTGTGGTTGATTCTGTGGCAAAACACGGATTTCTTGTGGTATTATTGCCGCACGATTTTTTTTCCGCAATGCGCGCAGCTTCATACAATTCCATAGGTCGCAGAATGGCCGGAAAAAAATTCGCGCGAATAAAAATCGCAGTGCGTGCTAAGCCTTAGTGTCATTTTTCACATGAACTCAGGTAACGTAACTTTTCGCATGAAAATGTAACTTTTTGAGATGTCTCATGTAATATTTGACTATCTGTCACTGGCAACACTGAAACTGCGCCCTGGGATGACAATTGTTATCCCCGTAAGTGCTAGTTCAGACACGACGGGCACCACGCGGATTCCGCGTGATTCTGGACCCACAGGGTTCTTATTTACATGACCATCTTCATATCATTTGTTCAGACATAAACCTTGCAATTATCGCTGGTTATCGCGCACTAGCTACCGTGTCTGAACTGGCACCAAGTGATAACCAAAGAGTATGTAACACTACGTTTAAGAGACGGGACTGCCATAGAAAAAACAGGATCAGACAAAATGTATGAAACGTACACCCTAAATCAATACCAACCTAACAAAACCACGGCGTAATACATACTGCCAACATAATGACATTATTAGTGATGGGACTGTAGTGCCTATTGAAAATTTGTCGATATCGATATCGGCTACAGAAGCGAATCTGGGATTCGATTTTATTTCAGGTCATAAATAAATAAAAGAAAAATTAAACTCAGATTGTTTAATACATATTTATTCAACGAATTAAACAATTATCCATGCTATTTATTTATTTAGTAAGTTTGGGCAAACAAACCGCGATTTTAATGAAACTTGCACTTTTCCCTAAGTTGCAATAGAAGAATCCGTTTCCAGTATTATGTCTGTTTGTGAGGTCGATGTTGAAGGATCTGTAACATAAAAATGATATATAAATGTAAGGCCGTGCATCATACATACATGAAATATACTGACATGGAACATCTTAACTGCTAGGTGACCGACAAACAATACATTTTCTATTGTGTCTTATTGTCTCGCAGTTACGTTGTTAAAATCATTATCATCATCAGCATAATAGATGTTCACTGCAAAACATAGGCTTCTCCTGTCATTTCCTTAACTAAATATCGATGTCGATAAATCCAAGTTGATGAGTAGGTAAACACTATGTAATGTTTAGGTTATTATTTTTATTTAAAATGCACTAAACCTTTAGAAATTGCACTGGAATTGACTTCTTTATAGAAATAAATAACTCATTATGCTTACCGTTCTTCATCTTATTGAAATTTAGCCATAAAAACACGTTTGTTATCACCAACCTGGCATGTTTTTAAACCACATATTTCGCGTGTTATTTTCTCATGTTGTTCTTTAGAAACACTCCATGACAAACGGACAACAAATTTCTTCCAACAAAATGATTATTAATACACTTATAATCAACATAAACGCAAAAATATAACTTTAGAAAACCATAACAAACTAACTGTCAAACGCCTGACCAGAGGGAATCTAGTGACTGACAGTCAAAATGGCGGTCAATGTAATCCGTCTATTTGTTGAAGAGTCAAGGCCTATATAATCCCAGAGCTCTCAGTGTTCTTCGTAATTATATCGGATTATAGCCGCCATTAAAAAGGACGTACGTTTCATACATCGATATTTTGTATAGGAGTTTCGCCAGACTGGTGATAACAGTAGTCAACAAAAAACACTTTTTGTGTACACATGAATTTTTTTAACTGATTATGTTAGGAACAAGGTTATCATAGAATTGAAATAAGAATGATACCTATTGTAATATGAATTTAAAGAGGAGGACAAAGGTCAGACCGCACTACGCGTCAGCGGAGCGACGAGACGTGACGCGACGCGATGCGACACGACCAAATATACTTTGTATGAAATTGTATTCTGAGATAAACTGCACTATGCGGCAGCGGAACTACGCGACACGACACTATCTCATACAAAATATATTTTGTCGCGTCGCGTAGTTACTCCTGTCGCCTAGTGCGGTTGGACCATTAAGGTAGAAACTGGAGTTTTCAGGTGGTTGTAGCATAGGTAGATGTTCACTGTGAAGGATCGATTTTTAACAACAAACACGCCAGGATACTTAACTTTCGTTTTGGATTTATGAAAACCAAAATAAAATTGTTATTGTTTTATACAATTGCGAAATCTTAAGTTGTCTCAAAAACTACAGCTGATAAAAACAAAAAACATTTTGTTATGAGGGTAGATTAGTATTGCAAAATTCAATAGTAAGTACCTTCCTTGTGACAATATCGTTGTTGGCCAGTGTCAATAAATGGCAGAAAAACTCTGTTAAATGTAATGAATAAATTACACGGCTTTAAAAAAAGGCAAATGTAATGATAAAAAAAAGACTATTTGACATTGACAGAATGATGACCGATGACGTCAAGTGTCGAATTAGAACTGACATATTGTTTACGTTTATGACTGAGGTTTGAGAATTGATTCTGTGTGTATGATTTTTTTGCAATTTATTATACTGAGAAGTATAGCGTAAATAGAGTAATTAGATAATTATTCAATCAGATAATATATTGTGACTTCAAACAATAAATAGTTTCGCATTTGTAATTCTAAATGTTAATAATGCATGAATTCGACCTATATGATGACTATGCAATTGCAGAGGTCGTTCCTGATCACATTTTAGAAAATATATTTTCCTTTCTCCGTTTAAAAGATCTCCGCAATTGTACTTTGGTATGCAAGAGTTGGTATAGAATTCTTAGTGATGAAAATAACGACGTTTGGCGACTACATTGTGTAAAAAGATTAGCAGAAGAAGTTATGAAATCCGATTTACTTTCTACGGTTAATACTTACAAATCAAAACTGCGAGCATTTTACCATGCGTGGAATCCTCATGACTGTTCAAGAAACATATATGTTAAAGCTAATGGATTTACTTTACACAGGTGGGCTAGGATCAAAATAAGAATGCTTCCTTTTATTTAAGTTTAATGTTTCCGCATTTTATGCCCGTAAATATACATATTCAACAGGAATCCCGTGGCACAAAGTACTGATGCATGCAGAGGAAAAGTTGGCTTTTACAATGGAAGACATGCTTGGGAAGTCATTTGGGAGGGACCGTTGGGTACTGTAGCTGTAGTGGGTATATCAACCAAAGACGCGCCTCTGGAATGCCATGGATATGTTGGACTACTGGGGTCAGATGAACAGAGCTGGGGATGGAATTTAGTTGATAATCATTTGTTGCACAATGGTGACACTCAAGGACATTATCCTCTTCTAAATAATTGTCCAAAGTACCAGGTAAGATATGTATATGTTTCCTGGATATTAAACTTATTTATAGCTAAATGTGGTCTTCTTCTTTTCTTTTCGTGTGAGGTGTGGCCATCTCTGGTGCCAGAGTTAATTAAGCCGCCTCTGGCAAACCCCATAGGCCTCTGATTTGGCTATTTCAGAATTACATTAACTATATAAGTCCAGGTTTCCTAACAATGATCTCCTTCACCATTGCCTGTGATGTCAAAGATAAACTTAGAAAGTACATATGAATTTGAAAAAGTCACATTGGTACTTGCCCGGATTTGAACCCAAGACCTCAAGCACGACAGGCAAGGTGTTAGCCACTGGGCCACCACGACACACCATAGGTAAATGTGGTAATAACTAAACTTCAAAATTTCTGTAACAAATTTATTTAACAGGTTTGCTAATCATTACAATCTCTTGACACTAAACTGTTTTGTTTGAAAACTTAATAATATTTTCTTTCACAAAACACAGAATCAAACTTTTATTATATTAGGTACATATTATTAATATTATTTCATTAAATGCTATAGACATTTATATTGTGAGGACTCACCAATTAAGAAGGCAAACTCCTTGCCTATAATAAGACTGGCAATAGATCGTTTCGAACATCGTTTTGAAAGGGAACTGAAATTCGTACACATAAATAAGTGAAGATGTTTTTGCTAGGCTTTGATTGTCAATTCGAGAGGAGCCGCCTTAGGGCAGGCATTATTGCTCAAATACAAAAAAGCAATTTCTGAGTCTTATTGGTAGTACCCTGGCTACATCCCTTACAGTATTATAAACTTATGCATACAGCGTTACATGAAACCACAATGTTCTGTTCTGTAGGGTTGTGCCCACTAAAAGTCACCACCCATAAAAAGTCAGCCATGTTTAAATTATTATTTTTGTCGCCTGTTTCAGGTTGGTGAGCGCATTCGAGTGATCCTGGACTGTGAAGATAACACCTTATCATTTGAAAGAAATTATGAATTTTTAGGGGTTGCATTCAGAGGTAAATATCGAAAGATAAATTTAATGCAATATATTGGCAAGAAAAATATTTAACTCCTTTCCTGATGGCGCTATTGGGCACATACTTTCTAAGAAAAATTAAATTTGTTTTGGTCAAATTGTTTACATGTGAAAATACTTGCAATTTCGCTTATTGTGTGATATAAATCGTATTGCATCGCACCATCAGTTAAGGGCCTTATATTTAAATGTAAAAATCTAATTTTTTGTTGTAATTCTTATTAGTCATTCATTATGATAAGAACTAAAGAAAATACTTGTAATAACTCTTGTTATTGTATGTAATTTAAATGCTCTAGTTGTTCAAGTGATTAGAAAAAGCAAGATGCCAATAGTAGAGTTGTTGCAATCACCTTTCTATTACTTTATATATATATATATGTTTTTATTATAGGAAATATATATGTTTTAATTATATGTATATTTATTTTAACTGTATATATATATTCTTCAATTTTTCTTTAATAATTATTTAAATTTTTTATGCACCTACCATGTTATCTCTTCACCATCCTTGGTTGACTGCTAGAGAATGCCTCAGGCATTAAGTCTGCCTATGTACCTGTATGTTGCATACATACATACATAAACTCACGCCTTTTTCCCATGGGGGTAGGCAGAAACTACAGAACGCCACCTGCTACGATCCTTAATACTTCTTTTGCTTCACTCATATTCATACATAAAGTCATACACACACGTCGGTTATGAGTACTACGCACCTGGCCTTTCTGAAGAACATCACCTATAAGGTCTATGTATGTCTTTCTAGGGCGTCCCCTCCCGGCGTTTCCATTCAAGTCTGCCTTGTAAATACCTTTCGTTAGTCGCCTTTCATTCATCCTCTCAACATGGTCATCTTAACATACTCTTTTCAATTTTAGTCACTTATTTTAAACCACAACATTGTTTTATTACCTCATTCCTCAATCTATCATTTAAAGTTACATCACATACTTCGCAAGGAGCGCATTTCTACTGCATTAATCCTGCTTTCATGTTTTTTTTTTGCCATTCCCAACCTTCACTTCCATACATAAGTGTAGGCACCAGCATGCTGTTGTGAACCGGCGGCGGGAGTATGTTACATGAAGTTTTAATAAATAAATATACTAGGAAATATTTGTAGGCTCTGCTTCTCAATTTAAAAAAATAAACCTTTGTTTCTTTCTTTCCAGGCCTTCCAAATAAGAAACTGTACCCAACAGTTTCAGCTGTCTATGGTAACACTGAAGTGTCCATGATATACTTGGGTCCCCCAGTGGATGGCTGATATTAAATGAGTATGTCTAGAAAATTGACAGTTTCTAGTCAAAATGCAATAATGTGATATAATTTACTGTTTTGAGGCTATTATTTTTTAATATAGTTATGGTACTGTAAAAGCTTGAGGTAAGTGGTATAAATATTTATTTTATTTACAAATGGGTTAAAGTTGGGATTTAAATATAATCATGTTCAGTCAGTCAAATCCTATGACATCACAAAAATTCACTTATGTATCCTATGACATCACAAAAATTCACTTATGTTGAATACTGTGTTATACATATTTGTGGTGACACCTATTGTAGGTGAATTAAAAAAAATCTCGGTTTATATTATAATATAACAATTGTATGAGTGTTTGTAGTAAAATACAGGATATTTTTTAATATGTAATAATTTTTCCAAGTTGTAGTAGATTTGGCTATTGATAAATTTAAAATAATCAAATTTTATATGATTATTACTCAAAAAAGTGTTACTTGACTGCACTGAGCACACACATTTTCCTTATTTAATAAAAATAAAAGTTATTAATATAAAGATTTCTTGAATTAATGTCACCTTAAAAAAATGTCCTATTAAATAAATGTATGTATAAATATAACTAGAGAATTGATATACTGCTTCGCCTCCTTGAGAGTTGAATTTTCCAATGCTTTCATGCAATGTCAATTAAAACTATGTAAAAGATAGGCGATTAATTTTATTATGTTTTAAAATAACTATAGTTTTCAAGTTTACTATCTTTGTAAATATCATGAAATTTTATGTAAATTTGTAATTATCTAAAAAAGATAAACCGCCTTAGGGTTGATTTTTCGATTGCCTAATATTCAATAAATAATTTGTGTTTAACAATCAAAAAACAAAACAAGGCAGTCTCTTTTTAAAGCCAAGAAGACATTAAAAACATTTTCAAATCATTTGTAAAACAACCATTCAGGGCAGCTTTTGAGAAAACTAAAAATAAAAACTGACAATTGAAAAATCAGCCCATGTTTTTTATCTTTCTTCTTTTTATTATAAAATAACAGCTATACTGGCATATAGTCACCGTAATTCAGAACAGCTACGAACTGATTCGATTTTGCCTGTACCAACTTAGAAAAATATGCATATTTTACCACAATGATTTATAATTCATGAAGTATGTTTTACTTGAGATTAGACTTGAAATAGATAAGTAGATGTTTAGAAACAATCGAACATACTTAATATATTATAGTCAATCAGAAACTGGGGGGTCATAGTGAGGTGTAGCTAACCCTCAGTTTCCCACCTTAAAATTCTCCGATAATTTTAAGGTGGGAAACTGAGGGTAAAACACAGAATGCATCTTGACTGTCCATTATTCTAAAGAAAGCTAATTCTAGTGTAGAAAATTAAAACACCCTGATTTTTTTTGTCAATGAATATTTTATTGAGTGTAGAAATTGCGCGTCACTCTAGTACCTGTTTTTGTGAACACGGAAGCGAACACGGAATAGCGCGCTATTTTAAATTAGAAGATCCATTGTAGGTTGGTTGTAATGTGGGCTAGCGTTTTTGTTCTCGCCAGTTGGCGCCACTGGCGAGTAAGGTCCTTAAATATAGCTGTTAATAGGCACATAGGAGCAACATTTGAATAATTTCTAATGCCGTAGAAGTGCGATTATTAAATATAAAATCTAGTTTGCCGCAGTTTTGCGCTAACTTTTTCAGAAACATAAAACTATTAAAGCAGTGGTTGCTAGATCGATTTATCGCCCCCGAAAGGCCTTGCATACAAAATTTCATGAAAATCGTTGGGAGCCATTTCCGAGATTCAGATTATATATAAATATACAAGAATTGCTCGTTTAAAGGTTTTAGATATTTAGAAAATATTCACAACAATAAAAATTGTAAGTAAATTCGCGCCAAAACTCAAAAACTGAAATTTGACATATCGGAGACCTCACGCTACACCAGCGCCTCTACCTCTCTCCGGCGAATTCATACACAGTTGCCCCAAAACGATTAAAATAACTCCAAACATAAGTCTAATTTGTTCAGAATTTTGAGTAAAATCAATTGCCAATAGGCACTTAAGAATTAATCACCAATCAATAGGTGATTGATTCCTACATTCTTATAATTTTCCCAACTATGTTATTATTGAGTCGACTTCTTTTATTTTAATAAGATATAGCTGAATACTATTTACTAGTATCTTAAGGACCTAAACACTTAACCGCGTTGCGGCGCCGGAACGCAGAAGTCGGCGTTGGAAATTCTGGGGTTAACTATGCATTTCTATACATCTTGGGCTGAAATACAACGCTGATTTCGGCGTTGCGGCGCCGCAACGCGGTTATGTGTTTAGGCCCTAACTGCCTCGTTGGTCTCGCGGTCGGAAGTGCGACTGGTGACCGTGAGGTCCCAGGTTCGATTCACGTCGGTCTGGCAAAAAGTAGTGATATTGGTATTGGATTTTTTCATTAGGAATTTGTCAGCAGCTGCCCGAAATTTGGCAAGTTGGCGGTCTTACACAATCGTGCCTTGGTAAGCACGTTAAGCCGTTGGTCCTACGCCTGCAGCCTTATTGCGTAATGAATTCGGCAAGGCAAAGGGTATGAACAATCGACCAATCACGTAGACGGAAATCCTCATTGCGTCTTTAATCTTGCTATGTACTATTCGAATATTATAGAATTCAGAATTCTGTATAATTTCAAATTTTGGTACAACAAACTAAAATATCATACATGACAAGGCTCAAATTCTATTGCAACCCATTCTTTATTATGGCTGGCCCATTCTTTTTTTTTGGCTACTGAGTTGGATGGCGATAGATTTAAATTATCTCGAATTATTATTAATTCTAGCATAGCAATTATGTCAATAATCAACCTAAGTGAAGAAAAAGCAATTTGTAACTATGATATGCAAATTGTAATAATAATAAATTATGTTGGGGTGTTCAATTAATTGGATTTTGAATGATTATAATTAATAACACGGTGTTTAGAGAAAATATGTATTTATAGTGTGTAGTTCATTAGTATTATGATAGTATTATAGATGAATTAGAAAAATAATTTTACTGAATAATAGGTCTAATTTTAATTAAGTATTTATTTCTTGAAAAGCCGAGATATGTACGATGCCGACTGTACCTGAATGAATGATTATTTAAATTCTGAGAGTTAATAGGGGTATTTCCTGGGTAATTATATTTAGTCCGTCAGTGAGATTATCAAATAATATTGGACTCGTATTTTTTGGTTTACCGAATCAATAAAAAAAATACAAAGTTAAAGCGCATTAAATTTCAGGAGTGGGGCTTGTGACGTCACTAAGGCAGTATAAAGTAGGAGTGAGGCGTATTTATCGAAACAGTTATAAAAAACAGGTATTCAAAAATAGCAACATGGAACAGATATCCATAAATTGAAAAAACAGTTCCTGCTTCTTTCGCCTGTTCCACAAGTTCCACGACTCACAACAACGGTCACAGTAGCAGTCACAGTCTGTAACAGCCTGTTCCGCGTTGTCACAAGTCACAACAGACCATTGGCGTAACTAGTGTGTATGTACCTGTGTAACATAACAAGCTCTTCTCTGGTCTAGCTTAAGGATGTTTGCGTTGTTAGAAAGAGATACAAACAAAAATGATCTGCGCCTGTACCAGTTTGGGACTGGAACAAGCTATTTTCTCTTCTGACTTATTGTAATAGAAAGAGATAGCGTCTGTTCTCTGCCTGTCACTGTTACCCATTCGGATGCACACACAAATTATAAACTTTCCATTGAACAAAAAAATGTGTATACCATTGATTTTATAATGTAACATTGATTGTATTTTATTTAATATTTTTATGAAATGTAAAAATAAAAAGATGATGGTGAAATATTTATTTTAAACCCACACATCACATTGTCGTGCTAAAAATAGAAATATAATTATTGTAATATCGTGTTTGTACCCAAAAGTGCAATGAAAGTCATATAATCTGTGGTTCGTTCTCTATGAGTGTTTCCAGATTGGATATTATTTCCCAATTTTTGGTGCTAACTCTCGCGGTAAAAGGAAAAATGGGTTAATATTGGGAATTTTTGTTCACAATATTTTCAAATATGTAAGCCATAAAGTTATGAGCAGGTTTATAAAATACATATTAAAAGTACCCAAACTACTTAAATAACTCTTTTATCGCAATTTTTTGTTTTTATACTATTGCATGCTTTTCATTTATTTATTATAAGCTATTTTTATAACAAAATGCCACCACAAAATATGGGGAAAATTTTATGAAAGTGATATATTTTTTAGGAAAAATTATCAAGTATGGGGAGATTTCACAAAATTAATCTGGAGTCACTGCTTTATTTATTGGTACTACGAGTAGTAGCTGTTGCAATATAACAGGCTGTTATTTTGGAACAGGATTTTGGAACTGTTATTTCCCTGGAACTGAAACAGGTGTAACAGATATCTAACTTTACCTGTTACAGACCAACTCTAGTATAAAGTTTACTAGCGGCGTGACGTTTCACGATATTTCAACGCATTATATCTATTGTCGTCACTTTATGTTTACGTGTCAAAAGAAAAATAATTGTCCAATATTTTTTATTATACCTGACGGACAAAAAACTAATTTTCAGTAAACTACCCTAATAATGATGTTGAATTTATAACAGAATTCGTTATGTAACGCATTCAACACCATCAATCAGGCTTTCGAGCTTGCAAGCCTTCTTAAGAAATGAGAATCATGAATAATAATAGTTTATGCAACAGTCATATAATAGGGGTTAATAAAACACGAGCGTAGGCGAAGCCGAGTGTGATAATAATAATATTATTATTAATGTTTTAATACCTAAATATTATGCCGTTGCATACACTATTTTATCTTCTCTCATACAATTGAAATAAAACAAAAATGGAAACGGAAAAATATGTGGTATGGCGGGCAATTTAGATTCTTATTGCACATGACTGCGCAGCGCGCGCATCCAAAGACAATGACACAACTTTTCTACAATAAATTAAAAAGTAGAAGTGTGCTATACAAATTAAAAAGTTATTTTATGATGCAGTTGTTTGAAAATCGAAGGAAAATGTTGCACTGTAATGGTATTTTTTCTAAATTTTACCTATCAAGAATATAAAGTACGTGCTTATACAATATTTTTTAAATTCATATTTGGAAAATTACGTTGTGAGTGTAGATAAAACAGTTTTACGAGCAATGTCATGCTCGACGTAAAGCGTGAAAAATCGTTTACCTTTTTACGATATTTTTATCGTTGCCTTCTCTGACACAAAATAAATTAATAAGGTTTTTTAGATAGTTGTTAAGTTCTAATAATCTCTTGCTAAATCATTAGATTCATAAGAATGTATAGGATAGTTCAAGATGCATTTGTGAGTGAGAAAATGAATATAAAGTTAACACAGTCAGCTTATTTTTTCAAGTGTTGTTTTTCATGAATACCTATTTCAAGTAGAACCCTGGAATGTACCTACCTGGAGAGCTGTTACTGCCTTCATAGGTTTATTATTAAACTTTTAAAATCTTCATAAGAGGTAATTTAGAGCCTGAAATGTTTTGTTCCTGTCAATAGACTATGCAGATTTATGATGTAGGGTTGACATCGTCAGTGGTATCTCATCCCATACAAAGAAACCGTGCCGATGTACTGTACGGATTATGTTTTGTACATCAATCGCGTTCGGTTCCGTTCCACTGATATAGATGGTTATCTATCTATCGCCGTGGAACGGAACCGAACGCGATCTTTTTACAAAAAAAAAATCGTTATAATCAGATGAAAAACGCTAGTTACGTCGTCGGCTCGGTTTCTTTGTATGGGATGAGGCATCTGTATGCTAGTACTATATTATCTGTGACATTGTGGAATCTTAGTGAGTAAAACATAAGGGGGTTATTAATTTTGTCTTGTAGGAATCAACTTTGAAAATGTCAGGACATTTTAATTTGTTTGAATAGATAACTCGACTCGTTTGCAGTTTAATAAATTTAATACTTAATTGTGATTTCAAAGTTCATGTCGAATCATTTGACGCAATAGGTAGCTATGTATACCCTGTGTAGGCCATAGATAAAATTAAATAGGATTTAGACTACGAGATTTTGTAGGTATACAAAACAAGTAGGAAGGTATAAGTGTGTGTGTGAATACTGTACAGTTATCCAGCAAACTGACATGCAGTTGGGTGGATAAATAGCTTTGATACTGTGTGTGAGCTAACCTACTTTAATTTATTAACAATATTAAATTGTAACGTGTGTTTTTAAAGAGTAGCCGTTTTATGAGCCAGGACATAGTTTATTACTGACTTTGTCGGTGGAATCTGCTTTTCGAACGGACGCTTTACAATTTTAAGATATCTAATATAGAATAGGAATAACATGAAAGTTAAGTTACATAATTCACATCACGGACGGGTGTGCTTTAATGAAGCGTAATGAGCATTCGACGTCGAATATTCGAGTGGTGTGGGCGTTGAGCCGAGCGTTACAAAGCTTACACGCAAGCGCGAACTTCGGCTAGTGTGAACGTCGCAACGATGTTCGTGGCAGGCAACTGCTCGCATTCGAATGTTCACGCAAATAAAACGCTCGAAACCGAGTACCTACTCAGATAATGAAAATAGTTCCTTAATGGTACGGAACCCTAGGTGCGCGAGTCCGACTCGTTATTGACCGTTTTTAGGGTTCCGTACCCAAAGGGTAAAAACGGGACCCTATTACTAAGACTCCGCGGTACGTCTGTCTGTCTGTCACCAGGCTGTATCTCATGAACCGTGATAGCTAGTTGAAATTGTCACAGATGATGTACCTATTTCAATTGCCGTTATAACAACAAATACTAAAAACAGAATAAAATGAGTATATAAGGGGGGCTCCCATACAACAAACGTGATTTTTATGCAGTTTTTTGCGATAATGGTACGGAACCCTTCGTGCGCGAGTCCGATTCGCACTTGGCCGGTTTTTTTGTTAACTATATCTACCTACTTACTTTTTGCATTTACTTTATCTGTGACGCTTGCCGCTGCTTCCAGTACCTACATACTTGCTTCGGGTCGTGTAGCTAAACTGCGCTTATTTTTTTTGAATGTCGAACGTGATGTTTGTCGATATGCACCTTTATGAAGTAGGTAGTATTTAAAAAATCATTCCTAACCTTTATTTGTAATGACCAATACCTAATCTTAACATTTACGATATTTATTTGATCTGTTGTTATTTTACAATTTACACACTGTTATGTTTTTCCATGCATAGGTATATTATCATAGGTACCTATCTACATTATATATTTTCAATAAATACACAATAGATTAATAGAATAATGTACTTACTTTTAGTATAACTTAATCAATAACAATGTATTTGTACTTATATTTCTGTTATTTATAGTAATAAAAGACACCTTTGTTAATTATTTATATTTTATTGTTTTATTTTAGCAATACATTACTTATTTATATTAATTGTCATATGCTATTACAATATTGCACAACTTTCGTTAGCGTTAATATAAAACGGTTTTGAACAAGGTGTTAGCAAAACAACCGGACTGATGAAAAATCATATCTTTTATTTTTCTTATGGCTTACTTATGCTGGGACAACTCTAACTTCAACATTTTTCCACGACTTTTAAGACGGCAAATCATTCAATTGAGCAATAATAATGGGCAAGTGCAGCACAACTTTTTAACCGGTTGGTCATGTTTCGCGCTCCAGCACAAGTAAGCGTAGAAAATAGTTAAGTTCTTTCGAGAAATAGCAAATAAGCATGAACGTCAAGATGACGGGACCCCGCCAGAATTTTCGAATATGATGTGAATGTGTCTATTTCATACTTTCTAATAAAATTCTACACTCAGAAAGTGGACCCGCTATTTTGTTATCAAAATGGCGGGACCACTATTTAGTTATCAAAATAGCGGGACCACTATTTAGTTAATGCACATGGCGTAATCTTAAGCAACAGTACGATTACGTTTGCATCTTTATTACGACAGAAAAGCGCCAAAGAAAAGTATTATTTTAAGCCAAGTATCATTTTATGACTCTTACAATTTATTTTGTCGTTAAAATGTTACTTTTTATTCAGGCGCTTTTCTGACGTAAATATGATGATAAACACTTTTATATTGAAATTACAGTTTTAAAAATATAATAACGATTCAAACTGACAGTCGTACTATTTTTTAAAATTTGGTGTGTTTGTGTAAGACCACGCCATGTGTTTTCATTAACAATTTTAATGGTGGTCCCGCCATTTTTATAATAGTGGGAGTGGGACCACTTTATGTATAGAATATTATAAAATTTTACGACTGAATTTTACTAAGAATGTATGAAATAGTATAGAAATATTGTGTTAAATCCTATTCAAACGATTTTCGAAAAATCTTGCGGGGTCCCGTCATCTTGACGTTCATAAATAGGCAATTAACAAGTTAACAACAATCGCAGTCGCAACAATGTGAATTCAATAGTAATATTATAATTATAAATGGCTACTAAACTTACACTCACATTATGGTGTGGAAATTAAAGTCAATCCGTGGAGGGAAGTATGTACTTGCTTTTTTTTAAATAATGTTAATAGGTAGCTGATTCGGGCATTAAAAAGTAAAAAATCTAACTTTCTGGCCAGTACCAAATCGATAAACTTCGTGAGTCGGAACCACACTTATGTGGCGTGGCGTGTCGTGGCGCCTTCTGATGCAGTTGATTGGCTACAAAACACGTTGCGTTATGACGTAGGCTGGCACAGAGTCGATTGGTGGATCCTGCGCCACGACACGCCACGCCACATAATGTGGTTCCGACTTTAAATGAATGATACACCATGATATTTTCAATAAGTAGGTACATATTGATAACATATACCTATATATAATTCTATTTATCGTAGCCAGATCGTTGTATTAGCGCGGTGAAATGATTTTTGTTACTTAAAAGCTTTTCCCTCCAGTGACAGTTTTTTTTCCATCCTTGAGGTGTTTGTACATAATTTTTATTCTGAATGGCACATCGTACATAACAAGTATTTAGGTAGGTAGGTACTGATTTTAGTTATTGACAACATACAAATGAAAGCTAAAATCAATAAGACATAATCACAGCCCGTCATAAAGCAAAATAAATACTTAGGTACCTACCTACATTAAAAAAAGTTGCCGACAAATGAGAACGTCCTCATGTTTTTAAATAAAATTTTGAAATACCTACATTATGCTTAGTGCCTTTTCACACGCCCCGGTTGCCGGGTAGCCGGTGTATGTTAGCTTTCACACGTACCGGAGTACATGGCTATAGGTAGGTACATTCGCCGCCGGGTACCCGGCCACCGGGGCGTGTGAAAAGACACATAGTGAAGGTTTCTAGATACAAACAAAAATAACTCACTACATATCTATTACAATTCTGAAGGTGTCAAATCTAGTTTGGTCTGACATTGCTCTTTGAACATTTTCAAAAGACCCTGTGGGAATGACAGGGAAAGAAATATATAATAATAGGTGACTATACTACAACAATTATAGAAATAGGGTTATAATCTAGAAAGTGCGGCTAAAGCAGAGCAATTAATAAGTTAGACGTATTATTTGCTCTGGTTTGATGGCGATTTGTATTTAGCTGCATAACTCTGTCTGCGATTCCTCGTAATTATCAATATACCGGCATTTTACAAACTCTTTGTAATTTAAGCAAAGCTAAATTCAGAATCAGACGAAATAGTTGGAGTTTTAACCTGGAATTAATCATGAAAGGTACAAACATGTAGCGAATTTTTTTCTAACATAGCGGAATGAGTGCTTCGGTTAAGACTATCAGTACCTATTCTAATCCTCGGACACACACGAGTAGATCATGAGGGATGTCTGCTTTGTGTTAGATAAGCAGTCATAATTGGATTATTGTATTTTGTTCCAGCATTTTTTTTTTGACTTAGTCTTTGTCCCACCAGAGCACCGCCTCAACTTGGTGGGGCAGAGTGGAATAGTCTTCAAAATTGTAGGTATAATTCTAACAGTTCACTATTAATTCACTTTACTTCTTAAACTAGAATTAGATATCTATAATTTAATAATACCTATAATTATTGTTTAAGTATTACCAACGTGACAGAAAATAAGTTTGAATATCCGGCCCGGGCAAAGATCACCCAGATGTGGGTTGTTACACAGCAAACAAACAGGTTGGAAAGTATTTACATACGATACCTACCTGTGCAAAGTATAGTACTGTTTGCTTGTAGCCCATAGGTACTGTTTGCAATAATTCGATGACATTACCTCGCATAGTAAAATCTATATAGCCGATTGTTCATAGTCTTTAATTATGTAGGTACTACCTACCAATCTTCCTTGTTAACGTGCATGAGCGTACAGCAGTAGGTAGGTACTCAGTGTCCACGTCAACATTGAAGGTCAACAGCAATCGATGTGAACGAAAAAATCGATGAGTAAGTACCCAACTACTTACCAATCATTTATTATTACGAACGATGTTTCCAGACTGGACACGCCACGCATAGGCTATATTTATTAAATAAATGCTGAAAACGTAATCTGCAGTTGCTGGACTTTAGTTAGATGGATTTTTGCATAATTATCTACAGGAGTAGGTATATTATATCTGTGCTGCAGAATATTTTCTCTACTTACCTATTAAGAAAGTGTTATGACTTCAAGTCTAATAGGATTATTGCGTATCACTTCACAGCTTCAAGCCGCAGTATACAATATTGATAGGTAGGCACTCAATAATGACCCATTAGCACCTACCTACTCTAGAAACTATGTCTACTTATCAAATTGTAATTAATTAACTTCCCCATTCGCCGAGGTCATTGCACTTACAAATAATGAACTAATGTTCTGTTTATCTGCTCACTTGCTTAAAGTCCACTGTGTCGTAAATATTTACACACAATTAGGCAAGAATGAGTAAATAATTGCCTACACTTAACGTAATATTTAATTGTTTTTAACTAGCACACTTTTAACATAGCCAGTGTGGCTGTGTGGTTCGCGGTGAACATAAGGCCACAGAAAGGTGGCTCTTTGATGGATAAAGAGGTGATTTAAGTTTAGGCTAAAACTAAATGTAGGTACCTAAGCGGGCAAGTAATTGACAGAAATGAAAGGAGAGAAGACCTAATTTATACTATCGATTTATTCGGGGGTGCAGACTGCAGTAGTGACCTTAAAGGAGTACAGAGAACTTATAGATAGCATTCCTCGAAGCCGAATGCTTAAAAACAGAGGGAGTTTAGAAAACTGTGATAGAGTTTAATATTGTTCTAAGGTCCAATGTATTAGGGGGCGAATCGATTGCCATCCAAAAACAATACATTTAGAGGAAGATATTAAAGGTAAGGTAAAAGGTAAGGTAAGATATCAACGATTGTATGATTCGCGAAAAGTACCCAAGCGTTTCAAAGATACTTTCGCCTCATCTGAGTTGGTACCTGAGTTAGCAGCATGCGTGAAACGTGTTGACGGGCATCAACACCTCCGGCACCGCTCAGCTAACTCAGGGTAGGCCTAAGTATAAAACTTGTATTCGCGCACGACGCGCACAAGGCAGATCTATGAAATTTGCGTCATTTGGTATAGGCACATACTTACTTATTTTATAAAGTAATAAAACAATAAGAGATAATTTTCTATAACTAATCAACTAGGTACCTGCCTACTTATTAGTAGGTACTTATAATATAAACACACTTTCAGTAGATAAGGTTTGAAGTTCCCCGACAGCAATTTAAAAATCTTATAGTGATATATTTAGGTACCTACTCTCCTAATATGCCAAGTGCAGCCGCAATAACTTCACAGGCGTCAGCTCCACAGCCTCAATAACTACTGTCGGAATCATTGTTTCATTTTGTATAAGCACAGCAGCTTACGCTGTGCCACTGCATCTCCAAGCCACAACCGGGGCTAGTGAAGTCAACTGCAGTCACCAGCCACATCCAGTTTTATCTTAGAGGAAGTTATTTACACCTAAGCACCACATTCAGTCATTTGGCGTGACATAATTATGTAGGTACGTCACAAAATGATCGTGGACTTTAGCGTGATGCGAACCCATGGTCTTTCCGTTATCAGCATGAATAGGTATATTTTGGGCTGATCCTGATTAGTCGTATGTTGTTTCCTTCCTTTTGAATTTAACCGATTGGAAACGCACCGAACGGCATGACCGATTTAAGTGACTTTTTTAGTTAAGTCAGTAGTTAGGCATTTGGTGAAACAACTGCAGTTATAACTTCGTTTTTCATAGTTTCTTTGAGAAATACTATGAAATACCTAAGAACTTATTTTTTGCAGTCGATAAATTCAATAAGTAGGTATGTGCATGTGTAGATTATATTCATCCAAACTGCAGAGCTCTTTACTGTCCAAAACGCACTTGGCCGGTTATTAATATTTAGGGCCTTCAATTATACATACACTCCATTCAGGCTCCGGCTCCAATAATAGATAGTAAAAACATAATACGAGATTACGAATTTGGTTTTCAAGAAAAACACTCTACCATCGATGAAGTGCATAGGATCACAAACGTAATAGAAAACACTCTTGAAGGCGAGAAATTATGTTCTACTGTATTCCTAGACGTGGGCCAAGCGTTTGACAAAGTATGGCATGAAGGCCTTATACATAGGTACATTGAAGAGCCTGTACCGAAGCAGTTCGCAGATATATTACAATCCTACATTCTGAACAGAGTATTTAGAATAAGACAAGAAGACGCCTACTCAGAACAGAAACAAATTAACTCTGGCGTAACGCAAGGAAGTGTGTTAGGTCCAGTCCTGTACTATACACTTGCGATATTCCTGAATTAGAGATTATAAACACGATTGGGACTTTTGCTGATGATACAGCTATAATGGCTGTAGGAAACAGCCACGAAGAAGCAGCGGAATAGTCTTTAACTAAAAGTATACTTAATTATAATCATCTGCAACAATGTTTCATATACCTATAATCATCTACGCCGGCACCTATACTAAGTCCTCGTATACTCACAACCTTAACGGCTTAATCAAATTGGGTAAGATAGTCGTTAGGATTATGATATGTTAAATGAATGACGGGTGTTAAAATAAGCAGATCGGAATAAAAGGGTTAACTGCACAATCCTAGCCTTAGTCGCAGCGGGATTGGTAAAACATTATTCTGCTTTATTTCGCTTACAATTACTAAAACTAGTAAGTTATCAGCTAAGTGCAGGAAATGCCACGTTAGACGCATCTTCTACCAATTCTACATAGAATGTGAAGCAGTGATACTATGTTGAAATAGATAGGTTCACTGCTCGAGCTACTGTGGTGGGCATTTTAAGTTCTTATTTAGTGCATCTAGCTAGAGGTATAACGTATGACTAGGTGTTATTAGGTAGATATTATTGTGGCTAGTACTTTAAGGGTACCGTAAATTATTTTCATGTTACTACTACTTATATGCGTATAATATACAGCCATAATACTGGTGGGTAATAAACGGTTTTGCAATTCTGTGTGGAATACCTAAATATAACTATAAAATTAGGTAACTAAATTAATGGTTTCTTTGTTTGTATGTTAATTATTTGCTCACCACGATAATGGGAATTCTAGTCACTGATCGACTGGCAGGGCTTGATTTAGACTTTTGATCGCCCCAGGCTAACTTTCAATAAGGGCCACAGCTCGTGCCTGTTCTTGCCCACCCCACGTATATATAGTTTTTTCATGTTTTACATTTTCGGAGTGGCTTAGTTCTGATCCCGACACCGATAGTGTCATACGTGTTCGTCAGCGAGACAGTCTTATTAAGCACGTTAGAGGTTGTTCGGAAAGAGTAATAAAGGTAGGCAAAATTGTTACACTCTCACATCTTTCCGCGATGCTCGCCAAGCGCCCAGCAGCCTTATTGCGTAATGAATAAGGCTGCTGGATATGAATAAAAGATTTTGCGCCCAGGTTCATTGAGTTATGCCACCCAAAACCATAAAAAAATTAAAACTTTTTAGCTTTAACTCTTCTTAGCAGATCGCCACATAATAAAAAAAAGTTCAATTAATTGAGTGTATCCTGAGGCTACGAGGTCCTCATGAGCGAGCGAAGCGGGCTCGAATATTTTTTTGACGTATATATTTTTTTATGGCACTCTGAAAAGTTTTGATAGTTTCGTTTCAATAAATGTTTAAAAGGCCGCAATATTATGGGGTTCTTATATTTCTAGGCCAACACTGCGTTATGCGCGCTATGATTTAAAATTCGTACTATATTTGTATTGTATTTTTTTACCATATTAATATAGCTTATATACGAGTTTATTGAAAATAAAACAAATATAATGTACCTATTCTTATACCTACAAAAGTAAGGCTTGTAATCTAACACACATAAAAAAAACAGAAATAAGATCTTTGATAGGACTAGGTCGTACTTCGCGGTAAATGTTACCAATTAAAAACATTGCCTTAATTTAAGTGCAAATGCGTTCGCAGACTACATCCGATTGAATTACCTAACTAAAAAGTCATAATTCGAGGTTTGGATCTCGCCTATTTCCTCCTCCAATATTGGACCAATTTAAAAGATATTCAATAGTCTGAAAAAGAAATAAATATTCTGTGCCCGCATGTTTTCCTTTTAGATAATGATACATTAACTTTAGAAGCAATCCCTCAAAAGATGCTCAAATTTGCGCTGTCAACAGAGGCCTTGTGTACAAATCCGACAACTATAAATTAAAAAAGGAAAACAGGTGCACACATTATATATATTTATTTTTCAGTTTATAGAATATCTTTTAAATTGGTCCAATATTGGAGGAGGAAATAGGCGAGAGCCAGACCTCGAATTATAACTTTTTATTTAGGTAATTCAGTCGGATGACTGCGAACTCATTTCCTCTTAGGAATTGAAACAATGTTATTACATATGATACCCAATACTCAAATATATGTAAAAAAACAGCCACAACGCGTACTCCGAATTTCAAAGCGAAATTCGAATCGTAGGCTAGGAAGCTAGTGTTATATTTTATATGACCACAACGCGTTGTGTATCATAGTGCTTGCCAAACTTCTGGATCGCCCTGAAGTTGGCTTTCATATGCGCAAGGCACGAAATGAAGATTTCCGATGCGCACATGTTGGAAAACAAAAATCGGGACAATCGGACGGTCATCACTTCGTCAGAGACGATCAGAGTTTGGTTCAATTTAGGTCATCAGAAAGACTGCAGGAAAAAGTACAAACATTTAGGTATTTTCTTGTTTAATGTGTATTTTTTTTATGCATATTCTTTATTGCTGTGGGCCCCGTTAATTTATTCCACGTCTTTTTTATATTTATTTCTGAACTCTGAACTCCGAACAAAGCATGTATATGTTTAGCGAATTTGCAATTCTGCTTTTATTACATTATATTTACCAAAACTGAACCGTGGCGGCCATTTTGACATTTTGACAGGTCGGCCGGGTGCGATGGCGCGAAATTCCCGCGCGCAACTACAACACCGTTATCTCGAAAGTTAAAATCGCTAAACTTGATGTAGTTCTGCATTTTTAATATGTAGTATGGGAACCAGTTAGGGAAGAATTAATCCAAATATGCCACTTCGAAAAACGTGTGCTCGCTTCGCACCACGCGTAAAACTGTGAAATTTTGGAACTTTTTGCTCAAGGCATAAACTATGCATTTTTCGACAAACATGCGTACTTTTTGAAAGTTCATAATCTCAGCTCTATAAATTCAATAGGGATCCAACCGTCCGGAATTTACCGGGAATGGCTCTTTGGTATCACTTTCGGATATAATGTAAGGAAAAAAGTTAAATTAAAATTTAATTATTTAGGTTGGTTATTGAGTGATGGAATCAAGCGTTACATTGCGGAATTCATGACAATAATAATATTTTATGCATAACCGATTATTGTATATTTTTTTCAGAATGTGTACCTCCATTAGCGATAACATTAGACATTGAAATAAGCCCATTTTACAGCCCGTTCAACCGATTTTGACTTCTATTGCGCTGGTGATACGACAAATAGTAGCTGTAGTAAACAGTTGGTTTTGGCAACAGGTTTATGCTTTTTATGTCATCCTTATTTTCACGGGATAGAACTCAAAATCGGTTGAACGGACTGTAAAAAGATTTGTAAACATGTCTAATGTTATTTCAAATGGAGTATAGCTGCTTAAATTATGTTAGGATCAAATGCCTAAACACGAATTTCCTCGTCGTGGATGATTCAAAATAAAATACGTTGTGGCTTTGATCAATTATTGATAGAAGCGTTGTGGGCTTTTTTTTCGCACAGTGAGAGTATTAGTTCTGTGTGTCTGCAGCTGCACACACAAATTTAGTTGCAAGTAAATAAGTATAACAATTTCATTAACTATTTTAAATTACTTACAGACGTAGTACTATCGTGAATTGACCCACATGTACCTACCGCCATTTTGGGTATTATAACCCAAGATACAATGCTTAAAGGTAACGAAGGCGTGTTTACATGTTAAGTTGAGATTATTGGTACCAATAATTACAGTTAGAATAGACCTAATATCAACAATAATGTCATCACAAAAATCTTTGCAAAACTTAATTAATATTCTATTATAATTCTTACCTTATTAATATAATAACCACCAAAACCAAATGGACGCGATGAAATATTGTTCTCCAACTCAAAAGGCAATTTTTTTTATAGTGTTACCTATCATGAGAGGGATTACAGCCATAATTTGTTGCAGCTGCATCAGCTACTAGTCCTCATGGTGGCTGACAACTGGGTTTTTAACAGCACGGCTGTCCATAAGAGAATCCTTCATATGCGGCTTAACTTTAGTAGGCGGGAATTTCGTAAGGCAAAAGTCAGCGAATAGACAAAACGCTTTGCACAGCAAAGGACACAGCAGTGCTTGGTGTACAACAGCTGCTACTCTGAACCAAGGCCCATCAAACGGGTCTAATATAGCCGGGCAGAGCATGTGGTTCAAGTTAACTTGGGCCGGCTGAAAAGGAAACAAAAATGATACTGATTACAACAGAACTGTGAAGAGTGCCTGCAGCTGAATTGCGCAAGTGGATTCGGCAAGGCGAAGCGTTTGAGCGCCATCAATCTCACATGCGTAAAGAATGACACGATTTGGATTTCCGTCTGTGTGATTGGTCGATTGATAGCGGTCAACCCCTTTGCGTTGCCGTATTCACTTACGCTATAAGGCTGCTAATCTATCCTACTTCTAATAAAACTAATAGTGAAAGTTTGTGAGGATGGATGGATGTTTGTAACTCTTTCACGCAAAAACTAATGGCAATTTTGATGCAACTTTAGGTCAGAAAAACACATAATATGCTATAATTTATAAAGATATTGAGCGAAGTACTAATACTACGCGGGCGGAGCCGTAGGCGGCAGCTAGTCATTATAGTTCGGTTAATAAGAAGCTGAATATTGTTTTTTTTTACAAAATAATACAAATACCCTGCATTTTTGTAGCGCCGATCAATCTCGTAATAAAAATATTGCTTAATAAAATAAAAGAAAATCTGCACACTAATTGTGTAACATTTTTGATAGCTCAAAGCACATGCGCACGAGTGCTTTGGTTGGATTCATTGCTTCGTTTGTTTATAAATCCGTCTAGGTACTCGACAGCGTCTACCACTCATTGAATACCGCGCGCGTGCTTTCGAAAAAGTTTCACAATTAGGAAGTCTGAGAAGTCTGCTGGAAGTCGTGAGAAAGTGAAATCAGTGTTCTTCTACGGTCATTTTCCTTAATAGGATCAGTTAAGATTGAGCGGTAATTCAATGAATCTCCCTTCTGGTTACAACTCAGGACACCGGGCAACGACACCACGACCTTGTCACTCCCACCGCAGGCGGCTGCTATATCCGCCATCCGTAATACCGTAGTGTGACGGGTAATTTAAAATTTGGCTAAAATTTAACCTTACATTATTTTAGCCTGTAAACAATTTAATCAGAGAACAAATAAATATATCAACCGAAAGGATAATAAATAGACCTTAAGGTTACACTAGTCAAAAATTCCTCCATACAAACGTAGTCTGGCGATTACTCCACTGTTTGACGATGTACGTTCAAAATAAAAAATGATATCAATTTGTCTCATCATTACCTAGCCCTGTATGGAAAAAGAAAAGTAAAAAAATACAATATTTGAAAGTTATGAGCGTCGAAATTTCCATATTTCAACACTAATTTTAACGCATCTTTGGGCGGCAATAAATACCATAAGAAGAAGGAAAATTGCAAAACGGCCTTCATACAGGGATAGATTAGTAATTCAACAATGCAAATAATTTTATTTTGAAAATATACATTTATTAGATTTTTCATGATATCTAGACTCGCAAAGGTCTGTTCATAAAATTTCGCGCGCTCGTTTTCGTCTTAAATCATCATCCATTTCGCTACAAATTTGCAAAAGTGCTAATTCGTACGAGAACTATAGTTCTCGCCAAACTTATTGGCCGCCCTGAAGTTGTCTAAAACGGCTGCGCAGTAGGAAATCTCATACAAAAACAGCACCGTTTCGTGCCTCGCGCATCCGGTAAACCAACTTCAGGGCGGCCAAGAAGTTTGGCGAGGGCTATAGCTTCTTACTGCTCATCACAGCATCAATCTCTTTCGCACGTGTTGTCGGATGAGACAGCACGCATTTTAACCCCGCGCACAAAATAGTTCGTGCCGTTGACTAGGGGAACCTTAAAGCTCTCTTACCAAAAATATACTAAACACCAAGTTTAGTTTAGTTTTACCATAAAAACAAATGAATGTGCTATTACTACCTAAATCTGTTGTCAGTTTCTCTTCTACAACGCCGCCACTTACATATATGACGTCACACAATCATGCATCGCGCAAGCAAAGTTTTCGGAACGATTTGATCACATACAAAAGTCCGACAATAACCGTTGGGCAGTTACCCGGACCAGACACGGTCGGAGGACTATACACCCCGTTCCACGTACCTCCAAACTGGTGACCCTCGAACATGAACGTCAGCGCAGCCTTCAAGCCAGACTCCAAGTGATAAGAAGTGGTGTGAAGAACCTCACCGTTACCGATTAGTACAGAAGCAGTGGAACGCGTTCACAAATTAAGACAAATTTACCTATCTCGGGAGCGTCGTGTCAGAAATGAGAGGTTGTGAAAAGAACATCGCTTCACGGATCGCGAAAGTCCGATCTATCTTCACGCAGCTGAGATTATTGTTTGGCAATCGCGGAAACTGATCCAAACACTGATATATATGTACTACGCTCTAGATTTGGCGATCTGAACACTCATTCCATTCTACTGAACTGTACTGCAATCCGTACACCTTAGTTTGTACTATGTTGAACGAAACGCGTAAACGCCATAAATTTAATGGCGCTTACAACGCTTTGACAGCGAGTTTACTAAACTCTATTATTGATTTAGCGCTGCATGTTTTCATAGTTTGCCAGCAAATTAACAAAAAAAAATCATGAAGGTTCTTGTCTATCGGTAGATTGTATGTCAATGGATCCAAATGATTAAATTCAAAATCGTCAGATATCAAATCCGTGCTGCTCTACGAGGGTGTCGAAAATGTCCTGAATGGCTTCGAGAAAAGGATGGTACGGCTGTGCCTTTGTTTGTTTGACTTGTTGGGAGCACTACCGTGCCCCCAGATAATATTTCTTTTAAATGTTTTTTTAATGCTTTGTTTTTATTAATTAAAAAAAAAACAATGAATGGTATAACAATACCAATCTGTTACTGCAGAGCAAAGGCTTCTTCTCATACCAAGAAGGCATATAGCATTAATACGGATTTAGTCATGTGCGAGTTTATTTTAATTGCAATACTAATTTCACTTTCTCTTCCTCCTGCCTTATTCCCAATTAAACTAAATCAACTTTTCACTATATTATTATAAATATTATCTAGCATTTGTATATTATTATTAAAGCCAATAATAAATAACATAGGTTTTGTACTTACGATTGCAATTACTTGTAATACAATAAAGTGATAAATCAAGTTTAGACAATAGCTGAATATTGCCCAATTAAAATCCCAAAAAGGTTCTATGTTGTAGGCACCTAAAAGAAGAAGTTGAGAAATTATTGTGAAACGGAGAATGTAAAAATATTAAAGAAAAGTTATCTCACCACCAATCCTCAGAAGGTAATACGGTATGACAAACATCATACCATGTTGAATCCAGTAAAGTGCAGCCTCAGCAAATATCTAATACAAAATTAAGTAAAATTAATGGGGTCCGAGTGCTCACCGAGTGTTTCGAGACATAAGTAAACGGTTAGTCGACTGTTCGCATGACCGAGGGCTAGCCTTTTCTTTAGCCAGAGAATCAGCATTGCCATTCAACTTGGCAATGCTGCCAGCGTTCTGGGCATGTTTCCCATTGACATCGATGTGTACGAATTTTTAATGCACAATAAGCTTTTTTTGTTTTGTTATTAGATTAAAAATATTCAATTGTATATATTATTTGAATTATAAATAAATATTGTAGGTTTTTTACTATACTTTAAACATGTCACTTAAGTAAAATTTGCAACAATTTAAATAATTTAAATAAAGAGTAATAATGCAATAGCTGTATTCTAGTTTCAAGGGTGCTAATCTTATTTCAGGCACATTACAATTATGCCGTAAGGGTGGACAAGCAACAAACATGCAACGTCCTGTCCATTAATGCTCATGTCCAAAGGCAGCAGTAACCACGTTTATAGTTCTCGCCAAACTTCTTGACCACCCTGAAGTTGGCTACAATGGCTGGTAGTATTTACTACAGATTTGGAGATTTCTCATACAGAAACAGCACCGTTTCGTGCCTCACACATGCGGCAAGCATACTTCAGGGCGGCCCAGAAGTTTTGCGAGTGCTATACCACTCAACAATAATCTAAACATAGTAGGGACATTACCTTCCTTGAAGCAGTTTCAGGAAACAGAAATGCTAACAAAGGCCCGTTTAATAAATTCAAATGAATACGAAATAAAGCTGTTACGGTTTTGCTAGGTGGCGCTGCCAGTAGATAGATCTAAAACAGTAATAATTTATTAATGTACAATAAGCAAGCATATCTTCAATTGAATATAGAAGATATATTATTATTTTTGACTGAAGTCATACTCACTTGTATCAATGTTGTAACATGGCAAGGATTTAACAAATATATTACGGTGCGTGAAGCAAATTTAAAACCAATTTCCATGCCCCATAGCAGGGCTAATAGTATTACTAATAATCTTTTACCTCCTCTATCACTTTTCACATAATTGGTATCTTCTGGTATACTTAATCTTGGAAATGTCTTTACCTGTAACAATTTTATGAGACATTGCTTAATGAACTCCAGCACATTAAATATACAGTACGAGAAATAAGGCCGTGTAGCTACTAATTTAATTACGCTAGTTACGAGATAGCATAAAACATGAAAATTTATATGGTTGCCTTGCCTATAACAGCACGCAAGAAATGAGATATAAGTAATTTAATTCCGTTAAAAGCTGCATACTCACAGAAATATATACACAAATCGAAACCACGATTATGGTTTCTATTATTTGTCTTTTAGTCGATAAAAAGAAAGCACATTCAGGTCCAACATTTCGGGGGACAGCTTTATTGGCACCACTATAAGCCCACTCAAACATTTTATGTTGCGTAAATTGATTTTAGTGTAATTATTTTTTCATCGATTAATTTATTATTTTTGGAAATGCCTGTTCAATGTTTCAATTCCCGCTACGTTGACAGCTAATCTAGCTGCGCGAACTAATGTTGCCAGACATGCCAAGACCCAATTTGCCGAAAATTTCGTACCAAAGGATTATTGAAGTTAAAAATCTACAACATTTTTTTAGGTGTTATTTGTAGAAATGTCTACAGAAGAAATTAGCCCACAATAAAAATATCTTTGAAATTCCTAATTTCCTTTTTTCCTTAATTCCCAAAAAACTATTTAATTTATATTTAACATTATGATAATAAGATGAGATATCAAGATTAAATGTCAAAAAATTAAAACGAGCCACTTGCACAAGCAAGTGGATTAATATTTTGTAGCGAGATGGCAAACCTTAATATTTGACCGATTCTTCTTCATTCATCCTCAGGAAATTTGTATATAGTGTAGGTTCTAGTCTAAGTTCACGAAGAAGGTTACAATGAGCATGAGGTGTTCGATTCTTCAACCTATTCCAGACTAAAATTTATTTTCGCCTTATTTTTATTAAAAGTCTTCATCAATGCTGCACACAATGCAACAATGTAAAGTGTTGTAGGCAGTAATGGCTGAGTACAACGGTGATGTCCTTTCATCGCGATAAGTATAATCAACACAAAGTATGTGCTGTGTAATATTAGAATAGAATAGAATAGAATATACTTTATTGTACACCATAAAATTATAAACAATTACAAGAAAAACATATAAAAACGGGTACAAAGGCGGTCTTATCGCTGACAACGATATCTACCAGACAACCTTTAATATTTTTGTGTAGCGTAAGGTGTGCACCATGCAAAACATTTGCTTGATATTTTTGTACAAAATTATAAATTAGTATTGACGTTTTGCTAGTTTGATGAACAGTTTGGAAAAAAATATGACGAACCGTTTCATCCACCCACGATCGATCACCAATTTTTTTCTTAGGTAAAGCCGCTGATCGTAAAAATCGGTCGCCCGACACCCATTCGAGTAGCCTAAATGGCGAAAAATCTCTTAGTCTGGTACCACTGGGTCGAAGAACACGAGTTTTTTCACAAGAGTGAACATAGAACCCGGTCTTTTTAGTACCCAATGCTTTATGCTACAGACAATACTATCTATTTAGGGAACTTAAAGCGAAAACATACTGCACTGTAAGCTAATGGTTATGCGAATTATTCACTCGCTTACGGAGCCACTGCTGTTCGGTTTATTTGTCTATATTTGTAGGCATAAGGGGAAAGCGAATATTATAAATTGTCGGTTCGACGCACATCACAGGACATAAAAAGCCGAATACGTATGCCACTCTTTTAACAACAGGGGGCGTACTACGAAATGCCAATGCCATTATGATTCCGTTGTGAAAAACATTTAAAAAAAATAACGACTTTTAAAGCAAAACACTACGAGAGGTTTTTGGCGGGATTTTCTCGAGTGCAGTTCAGCGGCTGTTAATATTATTTGCAAATTAATTTATAGTGGATATTGTGATATAAAATTGGTGTAGTTTTGTGTCTCAACTGTCTACGCAATTGGACAATATGTAAAAACGTTAACAGAAGCGATCTCGGGATAGTGGAGCGGAGTATTTAATTGTAGTATTGACTACCTCTGCAAAGCTTACTGGGAAGGCTGACTCGATGCAATTTGCTGCCAAATGCTCCAAGAAACATTAGAATGTGTTGCATCCGCGTTCTAATGCATACTAAAGAATACAAATACTGATGACTAGGCAGCATGGTCTCAGACCTTAGCCTGTTCCGTTAGGAACAAACATATAAAAAAAAAAAAGCAAAACACTACGACGGCGACGCGAAAAATAACTTTCTTTTCCGAAGTCGGTGTCTTTGGTACATATTGTTTTTCAGTTTTCGTTTTAGCCACTGACCTCTATCATACATTGTACACTGGACTTCATATTATCGATGACAAAATGAAGACATTTGATTATCGCCATTTTGGCGCTGATAGCAACGTGAATTAACGTGAGAGTCGCATGGAACTAATATTAGAGATGGGACACAGCTTTCGGTAAAATAGTTTTATGGGTTTTATCGATCGTGAGAATAATTTAATACGTAAGAGAGAAAAAAACCAGTTATTTTTATTATGATTAATTTTTAAGTAATAGAATAATTGCTGTAAAGGTTAACTGAAAAATATTTTCAGTCAGATTGCAAGCTATAAACTAGTGGATAGCGTGCTAGTAAAGTTATAGCACATTACTGTCAGATCAGTGAGATTTAAATACCGGGGATAGGCTAACAACTTATCCTTAAAACCAGTATATTTGAGCAAGTATCTCCTCGCACACTAGTTAGTTAATACTTACAATCGTTCGGATTCACTCGGTTGACGCCCATCGGGTTCGTGAAGGGAACACCATTTATACAATAATAATAATAAATGAGATGGATAATCATTTACAACGGACGTATTTCTCGCTGAGATCCTGTCTCTGTAGTGTTAAGGTGCAAATAAGAGTGGTATCGCATTCCAGCAAGGTGAAGACTTTAACTCTGTTTCAGATGCAGATAATAAATTCTTTGACTTCAAAACATTTGTTAATATAATTATAACTATCATGATATTATTCCAGAATTAATTCCAGGCTCAGGCACGTGGTGATTGGTACAAGAGAGAGGCCTGTGCTCAGCAGTGAGCGAAGTCGGGCTGTGGATGATCATGATGATGATTCCAGAATTTAGTATTACACATCGCTTTTGAACATATTATTACTGATTATTAGGCATTCATATACCTAACATTCATCACCAATACCAATATGAGATATTTAGTTCCAACATACTACGAGAAGTCAATACAGTAAATGAGTGATACGCCTTGCCAAGACTACTATTTTGATATTAGGGTAATTTAAAAATATCACTAATACTGATATATTAGTTACAATATTATAATATTTCCAGTCAAATATATTAGTATTACCTAATTTTTAGAAATATCGGTAGTATCCTATCTCTAAATGTGTCAATTTTCGTTCCTGATACGCTCGAGCGGGGCGCTTTGAATCAGCACAAAAATCAACTGTCATTTCATATAGTATGTTTAGTCCAGCGTACTTGTCTAATACAGGTCAGTGGTTTTAGCTAAGTAGTTTCAGTAGCCATCTGTGGTCTTCTTCATCAGTTCCGCTTCCATTCCGCTTCACCTATTGATACTTTCTGAGTGCTGATTAAATGATTGATGAAAATACCAATATCGCTCTTAGTATGCCTATATTATTTGAGGAGTTTCCTCGATTTCCTTGGGATCTCATCATTAGACTCTGACTTGGTGAAAATGATACCACCTCGGCAGAATATCCTTTCTAAAAGAGAATTTTCAAAATCAGTCCACAATTGACAGAGAAATCGGTGAAGTTAATAAATAAAAAACCGGCCTGCGTGTCGGACTTCGCACATTTAGGGTTCCGTATCAAACCGCAAAATCAAGTTGGTTGTAATAGGAAAATTTTCATCGGCGAGGCATCTAACGTCAGAGAATTTAAACACTGCGGTATAGAATAATGCAGTTTTAGGTCAGTGCCATCTCTTGACCGATAGTGGAACTACTTAATGTAATTTTTGTTGATAATTTCTGGAAAAGTTTTCTATTTAGAGACATCGTTTTATTTTCGAAATTTCAAGTAGATAGCATTAGTAGTTCTTGAGATATCGAATTGTGACAGACGGACAGACAGACTGAGAGGCACCGGGTTCCTTTTTACCATTTTGGTACGGAACCCTTAATAAACCTGCCAAGTGCGTACCCCACTTACCTTGCTACATGAGTAATTCTTCCCCGGATCATAAAATGACGTCAAATGCACAACGCCATCTATCGAATATGAATTTCAACTATCCGAGTACCTATCTGAATTGCGTGTGTTGTGATATTTTACTTCTTGATCATTTTACTTTGATAGAGTCTGCTAGTGCTGCTCAAAGATTACTATTATATACTGGGTATAGATAGGCAACTCAGCCTTTTTTTTGGGGTTCAAACGCAGCGCATGTACAGCGCCATCTATGAACCGGTACCGGGACTACATATTATGTGCGTGTGTGTATGGGTGTAATATGTATGTGTGTCTATACATGTGTGTATACTGTGTATATGTATACTTATGCATGTGTGTATATGTATGATTGTGTTGTACTGGTTGGTAAATTTTATTGGAAATAAAATAATACAAAATAAATTCGAGCATGATGAGGTTTTTTTAAGTATCAGTACAATAAAGAAGAAAAGTAAAATTTTGGTTTACAAAAATACAAAACTTTTTGTTTTTTTTTGGTATCACATTTTTATCAATTATTCAGTTAAATAAAGTTTTATCAAAAACCCAGATTTCTGCAGTGTTTTCCATTGGGATCTCATACTATATGTATTAACTCTTTACAATTTCAATAAAGACACATTAGAAACAAGTCCAAACTCTAAAGTCTCTATTATGTACAAGTTCTGAGTGATGTTATTATGTTTTTAAATATCTGCAGGAATCAGAGGTTTTTATATAGAATATTATTTAAATGAATTATTGATAAAAAATAATACATTGTGTACTGCCGGGTTGTCTTTCGGAGGTTAGCCGCTTTTACCTTTAATTAATTAAATGTAATGATTTTATTTGGTATTGTAAACAAAGACTACTCTATAGAACCCAGCAGCAATGTATAATATTTTTATCAATTATTCATTTTAATAACATTTCATCAAAAACCCTGATTCCCGCAGATTTTTCCCTTGGGATCTCATACCATATGTATTAAATCTTTATAACTTCAATCAAGACGCAGTGGAACAGGTCCAAACTCTAAAGTCTCTATGCGTACAAGTTCTGGATGATGTTATTATAATCAAAAATCTGCAGGAATCAGTTTTTGATAAAACGTTATTTAAATGAATAGTTGATATAAATATATACTAATGTATATAATTTTTACTGTACTGCCGGGATGTCTTTCGAAAGTTAGATGCAAATACTGCAAGTACCTTTATTTAATTAAATTGTAACGTTTTTTTTATATATTGTAAACAAAGACTACTAATAGTCCCGGCAGCAAAGTTTATTTATTTTTTATCAATGATGCATATAAATATGTTTTATCAAAACATTGATTCCTGCAGATTATTGTCTTCGTATCTCATACTATATGTTTTAATTCTCTACTGCAACGCAATTTCAATCAAGATGCATTGGAAACAGATACAAGCTCTAAAGAGTACCTATGCATAGCCCACAGTAACTTTACAAGTTCTGGATGATGCTATTATGTATATAAAATCTGGAGGAATCAGGGTTTTTCATAAAACTTTATTGAAATGAATGTTACTAATATTATAGATTATAGTAAATGACAATGCAAATACTTTGGTTATTGGTGTCACTAAATTTCATGGTTTTCAGTATAGGTAGATTAAAGTTCCATAAATTGTGGTTAGGTGAGGTTGCGGTCACACAGTCCTGGAATTTTTTTGCTCCTATTATCGCGCTGAAACTGCCAGTTATGCTGTCAAATAAATCATCGAAGGACATGAGTAGAACTGCTGCGGCGGTACTTTCTTTTTCAAGGACTCCACATCCTGCAAATGACAAAAAAATATATTAACATAACTGAAATTCGGCATTTACGGATCGTGTATAGAAGATAGAGAACAGCATCTTTGTTTGTGCTAAGAACATACTGCAATCAGTAATTATGCCTGCTAAGTGTAGTGTATACAAACTGACTGATATTGTTACGATTGAAATTGATATTAAAGACAGATAGCAAATGAAAAGCTGTAACTTTCAAACAATGATTAGTGAACTGCGTACCTGCCGTAAGTCCAAGGGTTACTCCAACTGATTGACTGAATATTTAATTACAATGTTAACCCTCTATAACCTGCTATTCTAGCTCTAGCTTTACGCCTTTATAACCTGGACACTTTTTATACAGCTTCACATTGTGGTCCCATTTCGTAATGCATTCTTCGCCTTTAGTGGTAATTTTAAGGTCTTTAGTGATCAGATTATTTGTAATCCCTTTTATTAGGTGGGGTGGATCATTTGACGTGGAAGCTAGGGTCGGCTTGCTTATTATAGCTTCAATGTTGAGTTGTTTTCCTGAAACATAATTAAATATCTATATTTAGTTGAAGACCAAGTGATTGTGCTTGCAGATCAAGAATAATATTAAAATATTGTCGATATTTGTTATTTGTTCCGACAAAAAAAAAACAAACTGACTTCCAAAACAAAAAATCACAAAAAAATTAAAAATAACTTTCTTTTTCGAAGTACCTTTTTTTTGGAAGACGGTTTGAAACCTTTTATATTTCACTTTTTGGTTTTGGTACTTCAAATTACCATAAAAAATATTTATAGGCAAATTATATCTCATGACGATTCCAATAAGCCCAAACACGACTAGAATACATGGTTTTATTTTGGAGTTCCAGTGCCTACCTGGGAATGGAACTATTCCATAAATTGTGGTGAGGTGAGGTTGGGGTCACACAGTCCTGTATTTTTTTCTCCTATTATCGCGCTGAAACTGCCAGTTATGCTGTCAAATAAATCATCAAAGGACATGAGTAGATCTGCTGGGGTGGTACTTTCTTTTTCAAGGATTCCACATCCTGCAAATGACAAAAAAATACATTAACACAAATGAAATTCGGCATTTACGGATCGTGTATAGAAGATAGACAACAGCATCTTTGTTTGTGCTATGAACATACTGCAATCAGTAATATTCCTGCCAAGTGTAGAAACGTATACAAACTGACTGATATTGTCACAATTGAAACTTATATTAAAAACAGATAGCAAATGAAAAACTGTAACTTTCAAACAATGAATAATAGTAAACTGCCTACCTGCCATAAGTCCAAGGGTTACTCCAACAGATTGTTGAATACTTGATTACAATGTTTACCCTCATTTTCGGGATTAATTCCGGCATCACGTGGTGAGATTAGCTTAAGCACTAGCTGTGTGCCTTTATAACCTGGACACTTTTTATACAGCTTCACATTGTGGTCCCATTTCTCAATGCATTCTTGGCCCTTGGTGGTAATTTTAAGGTTTTTGGTGATCAGATTATTTTTAATCCCTTTTTTTAGATAGGGTGGATATTTTTTATTGTGTAAGCTAGGGTCAGCTTGCTTATTATAGCTTCAATGTTGAGTTCTTTCCTGAAACGTAATTAAATATCTATATTTAGTTAAAGAACAAGTGATTGTGATGAGCATTATTGGCTCGTACAGTGCTTGCAGATCAAGAATAATATTAAAATATTGTCGATATTTGTTATTTGTCCCGACAAAAAAAAAACTTTATAATAAAAAAACAAACTGCCTTCCAAAACAAAACATCACTAAAAAGTGAAAAATAACTTTCTTTTTCGAATTCGGTGACCTATTGTTTTTCGTCTTTCAACTTTTTTTTTTTGGAAGGCGGTTTGAAAACTTTTATATTAAAATTTTGGTTTTGGTACCTCAAATTACCATGAAAACTATTTATAGGCAAAGCAAATCTCATGACGACTCCAATAAGCCCAAACACGACTAGAATACATTGTTTTATTTCGAAGTTCCAGTGCCTACCTTCCGGCTTCAGATCAGTTTGATTGTACCTTTTATTTATAAGTATTTGCTTCATCATAGTCGGTTAACTATTCGAGATATTATCTTATAACCGTCACATACCTATCATCAAGAAGTTCCATTGGCCATCTGTGGTCTTCTTCATCAGTTCCACTTCAGAAAATTATACTTTCTGAGTGATTGTTGATGAAAATACCAAAATCGCTATGTGTATGCCTATAATATGGCAGGAGTTCCCTCAATTTCCATGAGTTCCCATCATCAGATCCTGACCTGATGACCATGGGACTACCAGGAAGTATCAAACAAAAGAGGAATTTGCCAAATCGATCCAGGCATCTTAGTAATCGGGGAACATAAATAATAATAATAAAAAAAATATTCTGACTTGAGAACCGCCTCCCTTTTTTTGAAGTCAATTGATAAATGCATTGATGAATATATTTAAAGTTAACAATTATTAGTATTACCTGATATATGTTGTGTTGAATTGCCAATTTAGACAGTCTACCAGTTGGATACTTGTGAATTTCTTCAAAATGTCTATGACAGACACGTTTGTTGCCATAGATAGTATGATGATCCAATAAAGCTAATTCTCCACCAATATCTAAAACCCAAGTTTTAAATTTCTCTTCACTTGTCTCTGGATTCGGAAACAGGTGTAGCGGCACATCTAAAAAACATGAAACAATTACCTTATTCAGCAAGAGCTTGAGACAAAGATCATAATAAAATCTTGGGATAAAGGATTATATATACTATATTTCAACTTAGCATGATATTCATGACGTTTCATTTTGCAATATTTTGTTTTGTTTTTCTCTTTGGCTAATTATTATAGCCATATTTACATAGGTACTTTTAACTCTGATTTAATGTGATCAATGAGTCTTCAATCCACATGATCACTAATAGCTGCACTTGTGTGTAGCTAACTAATTTAACCTAAACTAGCTTTATCAATGCTGTAAAACTCTGTTATTGGCTTATGAGATAATTTATTGTCATCATCTCGCTGTCACTGTGCTAGTAACTTTGACGCAACTTCACTGGGCTGTCATTGACAGTGTGACGAACAATATAACACATTTAAATTAGTAAGTCAAGTTAAGAGGGATGGTGTCCGCAACTCCATGTAAATTAGTAATAAGATGTTGAGTTTCCAAATAAATAAAACCTTTCTAAACATTCATAAATAATAATTTCTAAAAAAATAAATTGTGTTAAGCTAATCTAATTGAAACACTTATTTCCCAAGTGAGTTTTGAATTTTTCATAAGATTGTTTTGTAAATCACCATAAAAGAAAATATAGTAAGATTGCTTACACTTTTACTAGTTGTGCCTGAGGCTCTGCTCCTGTCAACCCTACCTACAGTACCTACCCTACAATTATGTCAACCTACAATAATTATGCTAAGTTAAACTACAGGACACCCAGGTACACACCTGGAGGTCAATCTATTTGGGAGACTGGGACAGCAGGAAATTTATATTGAATTAAAAAAATGGATGTGAGAAATGAGTTTTTGCACAAATTGCACCAGTGAATGAAAATTTTAAAGGAAACCGTTTGACCTGGTAATGTTCGTACGTCATGTAAGGAGGGATGAAACGCATGTTACTAATAGATGACGGTCAAAGAAAAGAGGGATGAACTGTGTCCGGATTGATATGAAAGAAAAGGGAGTCCGTGATAGCGTGACGGGGGACAGGTCGGTATGGATGAAGAAAACGTGTAGCGCCGACCACAAGTATCATGGGACAAGGGCAGGAAGATGATGATGATAGTAAATTATCAAGAACAGTCTCAATGCAAATATTTTTCTGCTATGAAGTAAGACAAACAAAATTAACTTACCGTCTTTACCAATTACAGTACATCCAGGTAGCAAGAATTTTGTAACTTGGTATAAAATATTTATATAAATCGCACTTGCAAAACAATGAGAACTTTATTGTAAAAAGAAAAAAATAATGCACACGGTCAAACAAGCTCTTGCAGCGGCCATTTGTAAATTAGGTGTGCCCATATAAACAAAGGGTTTGCATTTTTTTTTAACCAAAATATACCTTCTGCATTATTGTGCTGATAATAAAAACCTCATTATGTTCTAATTTATTTCTTCTGTTGTTTTCTATATTTACTTCAAGAATAACATGTGATTATAATTTTATTTCTTGATTTAGGTTTTTTTTATATCTGAGGAAACTCCCAGCATCGGCGTAATATATTTAACTATGGCAACACCGCAATTTTGGTTCCGGTACCGGTTCATAGATGGCGCTGTATTAAATCAAAAAACGGAATCGTAATTTTGTTCTAAGTTGCCATAGCATGGTGCTGCTGGCGGGCGCGCTGTGGTCGAGCGCGTCGCTGTAGACTTGACAGCTCATGCACCACTTACCGGACTGGCGCATCAATTTTTTTTATTAGCAGTAAAAGTACACTTAATATTCCAAATGCTATTTATTTATTGTTTTTAGAGATTTTAAACACTCATTCACAAGCTGAATATTACAAATTAGAGAGTTTGCAGATTAGAAAATACACTTGGTATTACTATAGTACATTACTGCAGAATCCAGTAAGTAAGCTTTCCTGGCCAAGTATGAGTTAACCGGACCGAACCGCAGGTGAGGTCCGGTTATATACGAGGCCAGGATGGCTTTCTTACTGGTTGAGGCTTGTATAATGCTTTTCTCAAAAATGTAAGAAAGTGTAACAACAAATTCGTTTAATTAATATTGAAGGTTACATTCATATTAGGGCAATTACTGATAGATATTGTTTTGCTAATTCGGCCTCAGCTTTTACATCAGGAGGAGTGCCATCTATTGCCGAATCAGATTCGCTTGAACAAATTTTTTGGGATTATCTATGTTCACGCGGTAAATTAAAACACAATTGAAATCCCGCCAGACGATAAAATTGTTTTGTTTTTACTAAAGAGTTTGCGTTTAGTTTTGAACATTGTTCTATTTTTACATGACATGAATGTACTAGTAAGAAAACAAAAAAGGGTTTTTGAATTTATAAACAACATTATTTATAAACTTAAATTACTAAATACAAACATAAAATCCCACACTATACTTCTACAACATTACTAAGTACAAAACGCAATGTGCGTACTTTTCTGCGTCGCGGTAAGTGTCACAGAGTATAAAATGGATGGCTCCAAAAATATATCTATCTCATAAAATGTCAAACCAAAAAGAGAGATAAATATATATTTGGAGCATCCCCTCTATAACCATGTTATAATGGCTAAACTCTAATCTGTGTCTGGTAACATGTTTTTTTTTCCAAGGAGATCTAAAGAGGATGACCAACTGTCCAGTAAGTAAATTACATACTTACTTACTGGACAGTTGTGAATAAGTCTCCAGTAAAGTTCACTTTCTGGATACTTTTTAGAGATGTTACGGCAACATTACATACCATTTTTGAGAAAAGTAATAAAAAAATTTAACATCCTCCACTTAATTTTGCTAAAGATCTTAAATAATTTTCTTTTGCCCTAACGTCAAAATGCCCATGTTGCACCCACTCCTATCAAAGTCGGAGACTCTACACACGAAGTTGTGGACAATTATGTCTACCTGGGACAAACGGTCCAGTTAGGTAGGTCCAAATTCGAGAAACAGGTCTGTAGGGATAGGTGTAATTGAGTACACGAATTGATGTATAATACTTGTGTTTATTAGCAAACCATTGAATATATAGACTTAGGCTACTTACACATACAAACATAGACATAGTTCTATGACACCCACACTACACCTCCCACATAATAAAATAAAAAAAAAATACAAATGTTTTTTTTTTTATTCACATACTCTAATGTTTTAAACTAGGTGTACAGACACTATAACAATATCTACTAGGTACAATATAACTTAGTTCTATTCTTATGCACTACATCAATGTTACCTTTTCTTATTATTTCTACGTTTGGTGCTAAGTCCCTTACAACTACATAGGGTCCAGAATAAATGGGACTGAATTTGTTTCCAGTTTCTTTTTTTACAAGGATTTGGTCATTTGGTGTATAAGTGATAGGCCTCATATTGGAATCATAATGTTGCTTGCGCAATGTTTTTCGTTGAATCAAGTTATTTCGTGCTTCAGACTGTGACACCTGTAATCTATATTTCAATTCAAGCGGGTAACTCTCATGATTATAAAGTGGTTCAATTGACTTTGATAAATTATTAGGCAAATTACATTTTTTCCCATATACCAATTCAAATGGAGTATGGTTTGTTGCACTATGCACCGAAGTGTTATATGAGAAGCACCAATAGGGTAACCATGAACTCCATGTTTCAGGATGATTATCCGTCTGGATTCTCAAGAATGCTCCTAGATGTTTATGAGCATTCTCCAACGCACCAATACTTTCGTGATGGTATGCCGTGGAGTTAAGCTTTTTTATATCTAGTAATTTACATACCTCCGTCATTGTTGCGCTGATAAACTCCGCTCCTCGATCGGTCGCTATAGTGTTTGGAACACCATACTTTAGGATAACATTTTCTACAAAGGCTTTTGCAACCTCTTCTGACTTTTTAGAAACAAGTGGACAAGCGATAATATATTTGGATAATTCACATTGTGTGGTTAAAATATACGAAAAATTATACCTATCCTTATCTAAGGGTCCTACTATATCTAGATATACCTTCTGAAAGGATGTATGAGCAGTAGTCGTCACTACCATCGGCTCTTTATTGTATATGCTATGTTTTTGAATCTGGCATTTATGACATTTCTTCACAAAATCATGGACATCTCGTTCCATGCTAGGCCAGAAATAATATTTACGAATATTATTTAACATCCGTCTTATACCCGCGTGGCCACTCGTGGGTAAAAGATGAAAGTTGTTAATTATGACTCTTCTGTCATCTTTGTCATCTATTCTTTCTACGTCTTTGAATACACATAACCTTGGTCCGGACCATTTTGCATCTTTCTTTACCTCGGATATCAACTTCTCAATAAAATAATTATTTGTGCCATTTTTAATGAAATATATCTCCTCTATATCATTAATATTACAATATTCCCTGAACTCCCTCGCAAATGCGGCTGGCGTCATCTGCGATCGGGATGCTGGGTTTATAAACAATGTCATCCGAGCCGGCACATAACACAATGTATTCTGACTACTTAACCTTACATTATTATTTTCGTCTCTTAATTTAGCCCAATTATTACTATCTACAAATCGTATCTCAACAGAGTCCTTCGGCTTACTATGAGTTTCCACAACTTTTGGTTGATCAGGCCAAATGTCTGTGTTAACCATATCTTCCGAAGAACTGCTCTCCAATAACTTCCGCTTTTGTCCTCTAGTCATAATGTTTACAACACACTCATGCATTTCTTTCAGTTCCTTCGATGACACACATACTCTCGATAATGCGTCTGCAGCCACATTACTTTTACCTGGCACATATTCGATATCAAAATCGTACTCATCCAAAACCAATCTAAACTTTAATAATCTACTAGAAGGATCCTTCAAATTGAATAAATAAATTAGAGGTTTATGGTCTGTAAAAATCTTAAATTTGCGACCATACAAATATGGACGAAAATGTTTAATACTCCACACTATAGCTAATAATTATTTTTCTATAGTGGGATAGTTTCTTTCAGCTTTATTTAAACTTCTGCTTGCATAAGCAATTGGCCTTCCATCCCGATTAGACAATACGGCGCCTAACGCGTATCCTGATGCATCTGTTTGTAGGTTGAATATATTGTCACTAGAAAAACATGGGTATTGCAAAACTGGGGCGGATATCAAACGCTGTTTTAATGCATCAAAGCTCACTTGGCAGTCTTTATCCCATTTAAATGTTACATTTTTCCTACTCAAATTATTCAAGGGGTGAACTATATCTGCAAAATTTTTAATAAACTTTCTATAGTAATTGGCAAACGCTACGAAGCGTTTTACCTCATCTGCCGTTTTTGGAATGGGATAATTTTGCATAACACTAATTTTGTCCGGGTCTGGTAAAACTCCGTTGCCAGAGACCACATGACCTAAATATAACATATCCTTTTTCAAAAATACACACTTGGACGGATTCAATTTAAGATTCACTTTCCGAAGTCTTTCAAAAACGTCAATTAAATTTTTATTATGTTGACTGAGACAACTTCCATACACAATTAAATCGTCTTGATAGACGAGGCACTTTTCAAAATTAAGACCTGCCATTGCCATTGTCATCATCCTTGAAAATGAGCTAGGACTTGTTTTAAGCCCCATGGGCATCCTAGTCATTTGATATTGCCCAGAACCAAATGCTGTATATTTCCTACTATTGGGGTCTAAACCTACATTATAATATGCTTGATGGAGATCTAAGTGTGAGAAGTAGATGCATCCTGATAACGAGTCTAAAATTTCTGTAATGTTAGGAAGAGGGAAGTTATCATTTTCAATATTATTATTCAGTTTGCGGTAGTCAATAACTAATCTCCACCTCTTTTGTCCATTAACGTCTAATTTCTTGGGTACCAGCAAAATTGGGCTAGACCAATCACTTACGCATGGCTCTATAATGCCGTCGGCTAACATATTTTGGAGTTGTTTATGTACCTCATCTTTCTGTGAATGAGGTAACCTATATGGTTTAACAAATACGGGCTCTGCATTAGGCTTTACGCGAATAGAATGTTGATAAATATGCGTAGTTGTCAGTTTATCCCCCGGTAAAAAGAATATATCAGCATATTTGGCGCATACTTTTTCAATTGTTATCTGCTCTTCTTCATTTAAATGTTTTATATTCAGCAGTGTAAACATTTTTTTAACGCGGGCCGCATTTTTTTCGCATTTATCAAAACTGCAATATTGTAATCCGACGCGCTGTGTATAATGGGGTCTATTTTATCTAGAGTTAACTCATTCTCAGTTGTGTTAAGTATTCTTACAGGTATTTTTCCACTAGTGGGCTTTACTAAGGTGCTAGCTATAAAAACACCTTCGCTGCATTCAGAAGTACAAACTACACATTCTTCTTTTATATTAGTTTGTATAAAGTGGATTGACTCCGATCTGGGAGGTATAATAAACATTTCTTTTTTACTATTAGATATCTTAATAGACAACGTGATTGGATTACCATTTAAAGTGTGCAAAGATAAACTATTATTCTTGTAGTCTAATAACGCTTTATGTTTTCGCAAGAAGTCGTCACCGATGATTCCATGCGCCTTACATGGCAAAGAATTAAAAACAATAAACTTATGCCTAAACGTTGCATAATCTGTTACTAAGTCTAAATAAACGTAACCTAAAGATTGAACTTTGCCCCCAAGTCCATTAATCTCAATACTCTCTAAATGGCATGGAATATTTTGTTCGACAAGATGTTTATATTTGATGGCTGAAATTGACGCACCCGAGTCAAGTAACCATCGGAATGGGCTACCATTTACAGAAAACTCGACAACCATGTTATTATCACATGACAAAATATAATGTTTAGGCACGAAAAAACTGATTTTTGGATTCTTCATTTTTAGGTGCATCCTCGGTCATAATATGCATAGCTTCCGAATTACGTGTCCACTTGTTTCGGTTATTATGAAAAGAAGACCTACCTCGATTCGATCTTCTCGAATTCCGCCACGATCCTCGTGGTGCACGACCACGCCCTGGGTCCTGGATGGTCTCATTACGGTCACCCCAACGCATTTGACCCTGGTTTGAGCGGCCTCTAAACGCTCGTCCATGCTGACCTCTAAAATAATTATTAGAAGCACGCCTGTAATTATGTCGATTGTTTTGATTAAAAGCCATAATCTCACCTGATGAAGTCGAAGGCATCGAAGTCTCTTCATCCACTGCTGCTTGAACTGCATCTTTGAGGGATTCAAAATTTCTTGCGGCTATGATAGTGCTTAATCGACGGTTTCGCAATCCGTCGGCAAACCGTTTGATGGCTTGTTTCTCATTAAGCGGTTTCAATACCTGGTAATTACTGGATTTCCCTTCGGATTGCGCTATCGTCAAGTCCACAAACATCTCAGTAATGGCTTTTCCGTACTCATCAATTGACATTTGCTTTTGGCAGAAAGAATGTAGTTTGCTCTGTATTGCCGTAGCAGACTTTGTTGGCAATAATTGAACCCGCATATCGTGTAATAGATCCTTAACTGAGTCATAATTTGATGCTAATTTCAATTTTGCAGCCTGAGACAATCGACTTTTCAAAACGAATGTAATTAATTGTTCTTGCGACTGACTATCTAAAATAGAACTGTAATAATCGATCCCATCGATTAACTGCTTAATACCTAACTCGTCACTTGTCATGACGGGCAACAAATTCAGTGCTATCTTAAGATCAAATTTGGCCATTTTAGCTATTTTTCCTTCGTCCTCACTTAAACTTTCTAAATCTGAGTTACTGTAACTACTTCCTTTTTCACATAACTGTTTTATTTCTACGAATAATTCATCTATCTTATAACGTAACTCATTTATTAGTATTAACTCCTCATTTTTGAAGTCTTTTACGTTAGCTTCTATTTCTTTACAATGATTTTTAAACGAATAAAATAAATTTATCGATTCTTCTAATTTTCTACTACATACCTTAGATTCTAATCTTCGCTCAGGACCTATTTTAATTAAATATATACGTATTTTGCGTAACTCATTATATATGTTATCAAATTTCTTAGCCATAAGACACTATTTTAATCGTTTTGATTTTGACGTCACTGCATACTTTAGAATTTGTCTTAAACAGTCTCTACATAACAGTACATTTAACTTAATTTCTTCCCGAATATCTTGCGTACACAATCACTTTAGTTCACTGATTTACACTGACATTCACTTTCTGCTGCTTTCGGAGTGGCCTGGCCGCGACCTCGTCCGGACAATCGCATGCCCCTGAACGCCTGGTGGTTGATCTCCTGACGCATCCAACGAGTATGGCATTTTTTATATGCCTTAAATCCCAAGTATAGAAGCACTGCACCCATGAAACAGATAATTATTGTGGTCATAATAGTCTGGATGTTCAAATGTTGCCCAATTTCTTGCAAATTCGCACTATTGCCAGCACCAGCTGCGTTTTGAGCTAGAAAAACCTCTTCTTTGGTCTGGTATGATTGACACATTTTGCTTTTCTTAACAATTTCGCACCAATTAATAATGAAGCCAGTTGTAACGCGACACGACCATTATGCGCGGCTTGCCCGAAGGCAGGGTCGCCATGTAGGGATAGGTGTAATTGAGTACACGAATTGATGTATAATACTTGTGTTTATTAGCAAACCATTGAATATATAGACTTAGGCTACTTACACATACAAACATAGACATAGTTCGGACTACACCGTCGAATCCGACTCGGCTGGGCAGCGTTCGGAAAGTTGCGCGGTATCTTCTCGTCCAACTTACCACGGTGTCGAAAGTCTATGACCAGTGTGTGTTGCCAGTGATTAATTACGGGACAGAGTCGTGTTAGCTCACAATGGGCCTCATCAGAAAGCTTAAAGTCACCCAAAGGGCAATGAAGAGGGCTATGCTCGGAGTTTCCTTGCGTGATCGAATCAGAAATGAAGACATCCGCAAGAGAACCAAGGTTACCGATATAGCCCGAAGAATGTCCAAACTTAAGTGGCACATTGCTTGCAGAACAGATGGCCGTTAGGGGCCGAAAAGTTCTAGAGTGGTAACCTCGTACCGGAAGACGCAGCGTTGGTAAGCCTCCTTCTGGAACGACGACCTAGTCAAGGCTGCGGGCGTCCGATGGATACAAAACGCACAGGACCGATCAGTGTGGCGAAGCTTGGGGAAGGCCTATGCCCAGCAGTGGACGTTATTCGGCTGAAATGATGATAACGAAAAAAAAATGGTACCTACCAAAGACACGGACTTCCAAAAGACAGTTATTTTTCACTTTGTAGTGTTTTTATTTGGAAGTCGGTAGGTAGTAACTATTGTATGTATTTATAGTATGTATGTATAGCTTTGTATTTGAATATTAGGTATCGTGATTTACTTTAAATATTGCACCTACCACTAATTGTCTCTGCATCACCCAAAGGTCGACTGGTAGAAAATGCCTAAGGCATTAAGTCCGCCTCTGTACATTTGTGTGCATGAAGTATTAAATAAATAAATAAATAGTATATTTTTGAAAAAAGTTTTTATTTTCACTTTTTAGTTGTACCTAATAGGCAAGTTCCTATAATGCCAGAAAAGATAACCCGAATATCATGAAACTTGAACATAGCCGGTGAAATGAAGGTGTAACCAAGGTGAACTGTTCACATCTCTTTAGAGCGTACTGACGTGATTTTATGCAATGAAATGGTATAAACAATAAACAGATATGCGATTGCAGCAATCCCGAGAGATTTGCCGTCATTTATTGAAGAGTTCTAATGTATATCTCCGAAGTTCTACATCAGATAGATCTTCACATCATCAGCCTATTAATGTTCCCACTGCTGGAACACAGGCCTTCTCTCTGTGAGACGGGATGGGCCATAATCCACCACGCGGGCCCAGTGCAGGTTGGTGGATGTCACATGTCTTCGAATTTTTGGTTCTAGGACATGCCGGTTTCCTCACGATTTTTCCTTCACCGTTTTTGAGAGCAGTGGTGATGATATAATTTACACAAAGTAAAGCACCTGCCTGGGTTTGAACCTACGACCTACGACATGTAAGTCGCGGCCGATACCACTGCTCTTAGATCTTCACCAAATAAAAATGGGACCAATTTGGGATAGTTAAAATTTTGAGATAGTTAGATTTTTTGTTTGGAAGGGTATACCTTCCAAACAAAAAATAATTTTCAAAATGGATCGATTTTGAAAATTCTTCATTTTTCAAATTCGATCCATTCAATTCAAATGACGGAGATATCGGTGAACATAAACAAAAAAAAATATACCTACGGTGGTGCAAATAAACATAATGTCGAACATAGAACATCCTCCTTTTTGGAAACTCGGTTAAAAATACCTATCCTTAGCTGGGACTCGAACTCGCAACCTTTAGTGATGTAGGCCACCACGTTTATCATTAGGTTATTCAGACGGGCAATAGCTGCAGCGAAATAACGAACCACATTGCATGCACGTCAACGTCATTATTGACATTATGTTAAGTATTATGAAAGACCTAGGGTTCCGTACCCAAAGGGTAAAAACGGGACTCTATTACTAAGACTTCGCGGTCCGTCCGTCTGTCTGTCTGTCACCAGGCTGTATCTCAAGAACCGTGATAGCTAGAGAGTTGAAATTTTCACAGATGATGTATTTCTATTGCCGTTATAACAACAAATACTAAAAACAGAATAAAGTAAATATTTAAGGAGGGCTCCCATACAAAAAACGTGATTTTCATGCCGTTTTTTGCTATAATGGTACGGAAACCTTCGTGCGCGAGTCCGATTCGCACTTGGCCGCTTTTTATATTTGATATCATACTGAAAACCTTGTAAAAAATTGCATATTAATGTTGCATGCGTGCAGCGGAAAGATGTGGTAATGCCTTAGAAGGTGAGAAAATTTGCACCAATGGTTGATGATCTGTAAAAAGGATGAATTTTCTGCCAAACAAGTATTGAAAGGAACGCTTAACGCCAAATACAATAACAAAAGCTTCTTTATCAATCTGTGCCCATTTACGTTGAGAGGTATTCAACGTCTGTGGAGCATAATTAATGGGTCACTCCGTCCCATCAGGCATGATATGTGACAGGACTGCTCCAACCCCAGTAGGAGAAAAAGGGGTTAAAAAGGGGACGTGGTCGCTTTACATGTAAAACCAGATGCCAAACCATTATTTTTTCGGGCTAGACTCGTACCTTTTGCACTTAAAGAAAGGGTTGAACAGGAGATTCATAATTTAGTCAATGAGGGGGTTTTAGTTAAAGTTGATTACTTATTATGGGCAACAACAATTGTACCTGTTATTAAGCCTGATGGCAAATTAAAGATTTGCGGTGACTACAAAATATCGGTAAACCAAAACATACTGATCGATGAACATCCTCGCCTACTTCGGAAGAATTATTTAATGTCTTGGCTGGAGGAGACAAGTATACTTAATTTGATTTGCGTAATGCTTATCTAAATTGGAAAGTCAGAGAGGAAGATCAACAATTGTTGACCCTTAACACTCAAAAGGCTTTTACAAATGTACGCGGTTAATGTTTGGTCTCAACTGCGCACCTGCCAAATGACAACGGTAAATAGAAAGCATAGATATATACCTGGAGTGCATTGTTTTATCGATGACATCCGAGTGACAGCTCCAGATGACACCGAACCACTGACCTCTATCATACATTGTACACTGGACTTCATATTATCGATGACAAAATGAAGACATTTGATTATCGCCATTTTGGCGCTGATAGCAACGTGAATTAACGTGAGAGTCGCATGGAACTAATATTAGAGATGGGACACAGCTTTCGGTAAAATACTTTTATGGGTTTTATCGATCGTGAGAATAATCTAATACGTAACAGAAAAAAAAAACCAGTTATTTTTATTATGATTCGTTTTTTTTGTCGTTTAAGTAATAGAGTAATTGCTGTAAAGGTTACTAAAAAATATTTTCAGTCAGATTGCAAGCTATAAACTAGTGGATAGCGTGCTAGTAAAGTTATAGCTCATTACTGTCAGATCAGTAAGATTTAAATATGGGGTTAAGCTAACAACTTATCCTAAAAACTATCACATTTGAGCAAGTATCTCCTCGCTCAAGTACACTAGTTGTACGCCCATCGGATTCGTGAAGGGAACATCATTTATATAATAATAATAATAAATGAGATGGATAATCATTTACAACGGACGTATTTCTCGCTCTCATCGCTGAGATCCTGTCTCTGTAGTGTTAAGGTGCAAATAAGAGTGGTATCGCATTCCAGCAAGGTGAAGACTTTAACTCTGTTTCAGATGCAGATAATAAATTATTTGACTTCAAAACATTTGTTAATATAATTATAACTATCATGATATTATTCCAGAATTAATTCCAGGCTCAGGAACGAGGGGATATTACTGATTATTAGGCATTCATATACCTAACATTCATCACCAATACCAATATGAGATATTTAGTTCCAACATACTACGAGAAGTCAATACAGAAAATGAGTGATACGCCTTGCCAAGACTACTATTTTGATATTAGTGTAATTTAAAAATATCACTAATACTGATACATTAGTTACAATATTATAATATTTCCAGTCAAATATATTAGTATTACCTAATTTTTAGAAATATCGGTAGTATCCTATCTCTAAATGTGTCAATTTTAGTTCCTGATACGCTCAAAGACCTTATACGTATTTCTTACTACTAGACTGTGTACCAAAATTTTTTGTTTAGCTAAAATGAAATCTATCATCTTACACCTAGGTTAGCTATTTCCTTATAAGCGGTAGCTAACCAAAAGCGGTCCTGGCGAGAGGGTTTCCGCTGGTAGTGTGTCCTTGTCTGACCTATTGCTAGCACAACTAATCATTGGGTTTGGTAGAAATGGTAGAAAATTTTATATGTTTCTTTTTATGTTATACCAAAATGAACAATTCATAGACTTTGACACTTATTTAAATATTTCTAGAAAAGTATATAAATATTTCTACAGTTCCTATATTTAATCAATTCGTTGTATTTAAAAAAAATATCATTAATACTGAGTAAGAGTAGTACTTTTAAATGTTTGGTCCTGGTAATACTAAACGTAGGGTGGAGGTTTGCGGATTTTTTGGCGGACTTTTCGAGTGAAATTTAGCGGCTATTAATATTATTTGCAAATTAATTCGTAGTGGAATACAATTGGTGTAGTTTTATTTCTCAACTGTCTACGCAACTGGAATATAAATGTGAAATCATAGATATCCTTTGAGGTCAAAGCATCGTCAGAAGACAGCAGGGTCATCTAACGCCTCTCAGAGAGCTTTTTGTTCCAATCTTTATGATGGTCTTGAAGAATGGAACTTGAAGAGACTTGGGATTTGAGGATTATTGAGTCGGGGAGGACTCTCTTCGAACTTCAGATAACCCTATAGTACTCCATCGTAAACTGCTCAATTCCTCTTCGAGTTCGGTGATATCTTCGTCGGTCCGGAGTGTGCGCGTGTTGTACGTTGCCAGGTCCAGTCGTCGGTATTTGTTGGGGTAGCCGGATCTCGTCCGGGATTCTTAGCACCCTTTGCCATACCGTAACCTCGACCGCTACCGTAGTCGAGGGTACAGGCTGCCGGGCAATAATGGCTATGTTTTATTTGTGCTATTCATGGGGAGTGCTTTGCAGGCGGATTGGCGATCGCAGTATGGTTGTTAAAAATTCACAGAGAACGCTGCTGACCATTCTCTGGTTTTTCCCTTAGTCGCCTCTTACGACTGCTGAAATTCTTTACGCCCGACACCATACGGTTAGTGATGTAGATACCAAATAATATAAACACTTTTTTTATTATCTATAAATTATGTAGGTTTAGGTAGCGCAGTTAGGTAGAATCAACATATCGGAATACTTAAACTATCGTTTTTACAATCAATTTGTCCCGTGTTCTGTTTGGTCATGGTCACCTCATTAGAAAGAGACACACTACCAAAGGGAGCCCTCTCGCTCGGACCGGTTTTTGCGCCATAGTGCACAGTCTAGTAGTAAGAAGTATAAGGTCTTTGGATACGCTCGAGCGGGGTGCTTTGAATCAGCACAAAAATCAACTGTCATTTCATATAGTATGTTTAGTCCAGTGTACTTGTATAATAGAGGTCAGTGCACCGAACACATTAACAGACTAATTATGGTATTTGCAAGACTTGCGGAATATGGACTAAAGGTAAAATTGAAAAAGTCAGAGTTCATGAAAGATCAAACTGAATACTGTGGGTAGAAGGTAAGCAAACAAGGTATACACAAAGTCGATAGTAAAGTGTTGTAGAGGCTCTTAATCCTACAAATGTGTCTGAACTTCAAGCTTTACTGGGATTGGTAAACTATTATGGAAGGTTTCTTCCAAACTTGAGTAATACTTTAGAGCCTTTACATGAGCTGCTGCGAAAAGGAACTGTGTGGAATTGGTCTGCAGAATGCGAAAAAGCTTTACTAACAATTAAAAAACAAATGCGTCTGACACAGTGTTGGCTCATTACTCACCTGACTTACCACTTGTGCTGGCCACTGATGCTTCTCCTACTGGGGTTGGAGCAGTCCTGTCACACATCATGCCTGAGGGGACGGAGTGACCCATTCATTATGCTCCACAGACGTTGAATACCTCTCAACGTAAATGGGCACAGATTGATAAAGAAGCTTTTGTTATTGTATTTGGCGCTAAGCGTTCCTTTCAATACTTGTATTGCAGAAAATTCATCCTTTTTACAGATCATCAAACAATGGTGCAAATTTTCTCACTTTCTAAGGCATTACCACATCTTTCTGCTGCACGCATGCAACATTAATATGCAATTTTTTACAAGGTTTTCAGTATGAGATCAAATATAAAAACGAGAGAATGCCAATGCAGATGCGTTTTCACGCCTACCCATCGCTGAATAATCAGCTTCGATTACACCTGCATCTACCACACCTGCTGTACCACGTAGAAGCAAGAGAATAATTAAACCTGTTAGTAGACTAAACTTGTAATTTAAGTTTAATATCACTCGCTGTTTGTTGTATTAACGATTCAGAAAATTTAAACAAACTTTCACAATTTTCACGATATTTATTACGTTCTCACAAAATCACTTTTTACATCTGTCCATTACAACTGTTCGACGACAACTGACTACTAAGCACTCGCAACACTTCCCACCACATGTTTTCAACACGTGACATAACGTGGTGGGGCACATACGGAAGTGGTGCGTGCGATTATACTTTATCGTTACAATTTTTACAAATAGTATTGAATCATTGACAATAAATTTAATCACTGATAATAATTCTAAGATTATTATCTGTAATATAGTCTTAAAACAATTTATCAATTATGGAAATAGACTTTCGAAAATAGAGTTTCTAACAGTTGTATCTAATGTATGACATTGTGTTAAGATAATGTTAGTGCTATGTTTAGTCTGTTTTTGTGATCAACGATAATAGTACATTATGGTACAAGTGTGTAATGTTGGTGATTACCGCTGAGGCGCCATTGAGACCCGAGCTGTTAGGTGATGGCGGTCAAACCCTTTGCCTTGCGAAATTCACTAACGCAATTAGGCTTCTGCTCTTTACTACTTTGGCCTATAGTTTATGCGGCAGACACGAACCGACCAGTCCCATTTTGAGCCATAACAGCAATAAAAAAATAAACGATGTTTCTAACAAGCATAGTATTTCTGGTAAACAGCAAAAAAGATTTTGCAAGCAATGTTAGCTTTATACGCAGCCTTATTGCGTAATGAATTCGCCAAGGCAAAGGGCAAAGAGTATGAACATTCGAACACTCACATGCGAGATCAAAGACGCGATGTGGATTTCGATCTAAGTGATTGGTCGATTTTTCATACTCTTTACCCTTTGCCTTGTCGAATTCATTACGCAATAAGGCTGCGTAAACATAAAAATTAAGTTTAAAAAACATACCTCTATATAGATAAAAGAGGAGAGAGGTAAGGGCTCATTCCGCGTAACGCTGGCAGCATTGCCACGTTGAATAAAAATGCTGATTCTCTGGCTGAAGAAAAGCCAAGGCCTATAGTCACGTGAAGAGTCGATTAGCGTACTAGTGTCTCGAAAGACTCGACGAGCACTCAGACTCCATGGACCTAATGTTTCAAACTTTCGTCCCAAAACGGCTCAAACATAATTATAACTTCCAATAATGTGGTTATATTTGCTCCATTTGAGGTTTTCTGTACCAGCTGGAGCCGCCCCACATTTAAAATGAAAATAAAAATTCTACCGGGGTGTAAGGGGGAGCACACAACAACCGGACTCCCCAAATGTCAACCTCACCTGCACGCAGTACACGCTGCTGCCACCAACGAGGCTCTGGTGACCGTCAAATGGCGGGATATCCATTTTATACCAACTAGAGAGCTCAAGAACGGTGAAGTTCACACGAGGTTTCTAGCAGGAAAGTTGGCATTAGTGCAGGATGTTGGCTCAGGACTCTTAGACGTCGTGTTGGAGGCATGGGTGCTCGCCAGAGTGTACGAGGGGGTGGCAAGGCGGAAGGCGCTTGGAGAGCGCCCCGACGAGGAAAAGCGGGAGGCCGTGCGGCGGGAGGCGAGGGACGCTATCGTCGTCCATTGGACGGAGGAGCTCGCCTCCGCCGCCTTTGGCCGTCGGACGTTGGACGCGCTCGGTCCAGTCTTGCAAAGCTGGCTCGAGCGGCCCCACGGTTTCCTCTCGTTTCGTCTAGTGCAGGTGTTGTCCGGACATGGGTGTTTCGGAACGCACCTGCACCGGATCCGGAGGGAGGAAACCCCGGGGTGCCACGATTGTGGCGCTGCGGAGGACACGGCGTAGCACACCCTTGAGGTGTGCCCGGCCTGGGCAGAGCTGCGCCGTGTCCTAATAAATGTGATCGGGCAGGACCTCTCACTTCCCGGCGTGGTCAACTCCATGCTGGGGAGTGAGGAGGCCTGGGCGGCAGTTGCCTCCTTTTGCGAGCAAGTTATGTCGCAAAAGGAGGCGGCGGAGCGTGCTCGGGAGGACGATCCTCTCGCGCCGCCGCTCCGCAGGCGGAGAAGGGGTGGGAGAAGGCGGTTGTACGATCGTCTCCTCCCACCTCCTGGTGGTGATTAGCGGGCGACAGTTGCGGGGGCGCCTCTCGTCTGCATTGCACAATCACCACCCTCGGGCGGGAACGGCCGAGTACTCGCGGTCGTTCCCGGGCCCCTCCACTGAGGGAGGGGCGTGAAGGGCCTGCCCTAAAAGGCGGGCGGTCGTCGGCAGAGGACTGGACGTAAAGGCTGTGCCAGTTTCCCAGTCCACCTCCATTCAGACGATGCGGGAGTGCCGCTGGGTTATTTTAGTGGGTATACCGGGCTTTCCCGGGGACTCCCACATAGCCCGCCCATTCCCCCAATGGGCGGGTATGCGTAATGCATTTTTTCCCAGCGAGATCATAAAAATAAAGGTCGCGGGGGGAGTCCAACACCTCACTCCTCCCCCAACCCGAGATCGAGGCCCGCATAGGCGGGCCGGCACTAGCCGGGGGTTGCGGAAGTATCGTTGTTCCTGCAACCCCCGGTGTAGGTGTGAGATGGAACACTGGGGTTGTTTTTAGTCAGTACGAGTCTGACAGACCCAGACATCCAATGAGGATTTTCACAACGGAAAAAAAAAATGGTTGGCGGCGGAGGATTATTTTCATAATATACCAACGGCGGCACCCACAAGCCAAGTTAGAAGGCTTACTGCGCGCTCACCAACCCGCAATGGACAAACGTGGTGAGCTTTCTTGTCTAAACTCCTTTCTTCATGCTTAATACAAGAAACGATCACCAAGTGCTCGGCGGCTCCAGGGGGGAAGCTATCGACAGTATGCCGGAACTCCCTGGAATCAGGGGTGATAATCTGCGGGCGAGGTTCATAAACTGTCAAACGAATACTGCTGGCTACAAGGATTCGGATAAACTTAATATATTGACGTACAATGTTCATACTCTACGAACTGAGGAGCGGTTAATTGAACTTGAGAATGCTCTAAACTATGAAGAAGAGAAGTTGAGGACACTTTAGAACGCAATCATAGCATCTTCTACTTTAAGGGTATCAGTGGGGGTCAGTCTGGTATTTGATTTTAGGTAGCCAAGAAATGGAAATCTAATATCATAGAATTCGTTGCCTATTCAGACAGAATAGCCTTACTAAAGTTTCGAATTATGAATAAGAAAACTTTAACCATCGTACAGTTCTATGCTCCCACGTCAGAACATCCAGACGAAGAAGTGGAGGAGTTTTATGACCTTCTGAAAAAGCATGCAATGACCATCGTTGGACCATGATCCTGGGAGACTTTAATGCAAAACTGGGCAGTAGAGATCACAGTACGGTTTAGGAACAAGAAATATACGCGGCGAGCGTCTATTATAATTTCCTTTCGGGCAAAGCTTAAGCATCAGTAACAGCTTCTTTTACAAAAAACCTCAACGCCGCTGGACCTGGTTCTCTTCCGATGGAATAACGAAGAACAAAATCGATTTCTGTCTATCCTCCAACAAGCAATTTAACGCCGCATTTTACGCCAGTACTAAAGTTAAACCCTTGAAGAGAAAATTTCTTAAACTTAGCCAAACAACTCTTGAAGCGATAGAGAAGAGGCAGAGTCTTCTTTTCAACAGCCCAGACTTGAGACAAGCAGACAGACGGGTCAAACGAAGCATCCGAAAAGACGTGCGGCAGTACAATGACAAGCTGGTGCAAATCGCTTTAGAAAGCAACTGATCTCTAAAATTGGCCTTAAGACGTACAGCAGAGAAAAGTCAATCCCCCATCACTAAAATCAAAGACCACGCAGGAATCAGTCATAATGAAAGAGGCAAAGTTTGCTCAGATTTTTATAAAAAATTGTACTCATCCGAACACACTGGATCTTCTACTTCCCAGTCTCTCAACGATGCTTTGGCTCTACAACAGCCATCTCAGATATCACCCCAGGTCACGGGTTTTGACGTCCATTGTGCTCTGCGCAGTCTGAAATATAATAGAAGCCCAGGCGAGGATGGCATTTCTACTGAAGCTCTCAAAATAGGGGAACCAGTACTACTTCCACGTATCACAAATCTTTTCAACTCAATATTGCGAACTGGTTCATTTCCTTATAACTTTTGTCATTCTACAGTAATTATGTTACACAAAAAGGTGACAAGTCCGAAATCGGTAACTATCGCCCCATCAGTCTAGTTTCGCATTTGTACAAGACATTTGTAAAAGTGATTGAGAACCGCATTTCAGGACAACTTGACGCCCAACAGCCACCTGAACAAACAGGGTTTCGACGAGGCCTCTCCACTACTGACCATCTGCACTCCCTGAATGAGATGATAGAGAAGTGCATTGAGTTTAGGATTCCTCTTTATCTAGCGTTCTTAGACAACGACAAAGCGTTTGATAGCATTCACCACGATTCACTATTTGATGCACTCCTCAATCAAAACATAGATACCACTACCTATGTCAACTTATTAAAGGCCATATAGCGTAATAGTACAGCAGCCGTAAAAATTACTACCATTTTCCTATTGAAAGAAGCGTCAAGCAAGGAGACCCGCTGTCCCCCAAGCTGTTTACTGCCATTCTTGAAGAGGTTTTTAGAAAACTATCAGATCCCTGGACAAATAAAGGCATTGTCGTTGGCGAGAAAAGGTTGACTAACCTCCGTTTCGCCGACGATATCGCCCTGTTCTCATCTTCGGCAGCTGAACTTGGCGTAATGCTGAGTGACCTTCACACGAAGAGCCTCGAGATTGGCAGACCAAACTCATGACCAATAGCGTCCAGCAAAAACTGTGTTTAGGAGGTGTGGCGATTGCATATGTTCCAGAATATATCTACCTAGGCCAAATACTCTCTTTCCAAGCGAGACAAGAAAAAGAAATTGCTCACCGCACCGAAAACACCTGGAAGAGCTATTGGTCAAGGAAAGCGCTCATGAAGGGAGACCTCCCAATTTGCTATAAACGCAAATTGATGGACATGTGTGTGCATTCTCCCTATCCTTACATATGGAGCTGAAACCTGGTCTTTGACGGCGCAGCAGAGATTCAGGCATGAGGCTTTTGCAGCATTCTGTATCAGATTAACGGACAGCATCAGAAACACAGTGCTGCCCTTCAAAACACAAATTGCTGACGTGACTCAAAAAGCAGCCAAGTTGAAATAGGACTGGGCCGGACACGTCTGCCGCATGTCAAACGCTTCATGGGCTAAATCAACCACAATGGGGGTCCCGGAAAATGTTAGGCGACACCGCGGCGGACCCAGGCGAAGATGGCGGGATGAACTTGATGCCTATCGACAGGATTGGTCCACAATTGCCCTAAACCGACAGGTATGGAAGGAAGAAGGGGATGCCTTTGCCCTGCAGTGGGACAGAATAGGCTGAAAATAATCCTTGGTGAGTGAAACCGCCTCGCTTTCTTTAAGAGCTGCTCCTGTAGAAAAAGTACTATTCCCAAAGGCCCTATGATTTATTTTTCTGGGTAAAAATAAAAAACAAATACAACTTTTTAAGTTATTTTTATTGTGTACGAATTCTTAAATTCATTAACATTAATCTATCTACAATATGGCAGTGTTGTATAAAACATTTTATTACTCACATTTTTGGCAGATATAGTTAAGTAGAAAATTATAATAAGTGTTAAATTTATTGTGAAAAAGAGGAAATATTTTTGAATATTTTTTTATAATTTTACGAGATATCTATTATTTGAAATCATTTTTAGTGTTTAAATAATAGGTAACAGAAAATCTATACCTAATCTAGACAGGAAATTAAGTAAGTAATAACAGTTACTATCTTTAACTTCTAATTAATTTTATTTAATATATTTATTATTATATACAATTAGGCAAATCTAAATTATCACAAATCGAGTGTATCTGTGCATGAGGGTTTCAACTTTCAAAGTCGGATCGTTCACTTGTCTAGTCACATGCTCATGTTGACTAGTGAAATTATGTAGATACCTATAACACAATTCAGCAACAAAAGAAATGAAGTAGATAAGTATATTCATATACTTACTATAAGAATAAAATATTATATATTACATAAACAAATCATACAGTTACGGCGGCGACAGCACTATTAAGTAAGAACCGGCAAGCGGCCTACATGCTTTAAAATAGTTGGTTATGTGAAAATGTTAGCCCAGACAAAATATATCTATTCCAATGTATATGATATTAAAATCAATGCATTATTTTGTAGACAGGTAATTAACAGAATTAAGGAATTTAAGTAACAATGCAATAACATACTTTGAAAGACGTTATTTTTATAATAATTAAATAAAATACCTTACGTTAAATTGCTTTGGTGTGTTATTGATGATCAGAAACTCAGTTACTGACTGACTTAATTATAAAATGGCGCATTAGACACTTACTCTCTTCAGCCTCTTCATACCTTACCAATAGATGTATTTTCATATAGAAAATATAATTTAGAGTTATATTATTTGGGTAGGTATTTTTAATAATTACAAAACAGATCCTGATCGACGGTGTAGTGTCGGCTTAAAATAATTATACTACTCTATTTGGTGTTCTTCATGCAGACTGCACATCGAGCCACTCGCTGCAGTAGATTTCCTGACTTCAATGTTTCTCGCTCTGGCATAGCAAACTGTTCCTCGTCCCTGATGGTTGTAAGCCAAAAGCTGAGCTTATTGGCAAACTTGTGGCATGTACCGCCCTCGCCGTTACATTCTATAAATGGTACTGTGCGGAAGCTTTCTAAGCACGATCCCGGACTCTCCAAAGCCTGTCCACCTCCTTGGCCTCCAGCTCCAGTATGCTGTTAGGAACATCAATAACATTATTGGAAGGTACTACGGTATGACTTTATGGACTGTTACTAATTTGGTATTTTCTAAAATTCAGTACGCTATGTGCGATAACATCTTTTAGTAGCAAATATCATAATACATAGTCCTTTCTAAACATCTAAAATCGAGGTCAATAATTAATTTATAAGACATGAAAATGTATTAAAAAAGCTTCGATCAAATATAGGTAAGTACTACTTGTTATAGATTGGCGTAGTGATAAATGAAGTATTAAAAACGTTTTGTGCGATCATGTGAGTGTGTTAAATTGTCATAGTATGTGATGAGGAGGAATGAGGGATATGTCTTGAGCAGGTATGATTGGGAAGCCTATAAGCGCAAGGGATGATCAAAGAAACGGTGGATGGACTGTGTGAATGGGGATATCGCTAAGAAGGGGATGGCAAGAACATTGGAAGAAGAAGACCACCGACCCTAAATAATTTGGCATGGCAAGAAACTTATATTTATTGTTGTGAAAGTGTTGGAGTGTCGGATAAACAGTCGTTGACCTATTGTACAAGTAAATGAAATGAATTAAGTACATACCATAACAAAACTGTATCCGATCCATAGTTCAGCCCAGCCTCCAGGACACTCTGGTACACTGTTGGATTGACTGTGAACTGCTATGACATTGGCCGGTGCCTCGCAGACGACACACCTTGAGATATATTTGATAATATCATTTCCTTGAACTGGATTCATGGGCGTTTCTTCATTCGTTGATAGCCAGTAACTTCGGTCATTTCGACTCGCATAGTTGCACACTTCATTCAAGTCACAGAAAAGGAATGGCATTGTACTGAATTTCCTTACACATGAGCCAGCATGTCCTAAGTCTTGATTATGTGCTTTTTCGTTTCCGTCTATGTACAGTAAAGAATATCCATCCCATAGTTTTATTAATCCCTCGGGACAGGTTTGTACATAACTTCCTTGACTGTGACGCACGACGAGGATGCCCGTTAAATAGTCTGTTTCAACACATGCAGCTCCAGCTGGTCCGGGTGCTCCCCTTTGTCCAGCAATACCGATCTCACCCCGATCTCCTTGTAGTCCTTGCAGACCCGGTGGCCCAACTGGTCCTGGTGGACCTGGTCTTCCTTGAAAACCGCGATCACCTTTCATACCTGGCATTCCGTTTATTCCTGGTGGACAGGGTAACCCATCCCTTCCGGGCATTCCATCCGCTCCAGCTAATCCAGGAGGTCCACGGTCTCCTTTTGGTCCAAATACAAAACCAGCAGCTTCACCCTTGTCACCCTTTGAACCTTGAGCTCCAATTAAACCAATCCTTCCAGGGAATCCTCTCTCACCTTTTTCTCCCATGCGACCCATAGGACCTGGCTGCCCATCAATTCCAGCATATCCACGATCACCTTTGTCACCTTTTTCTCCAACCATACCTGGTAGTCCGGGTGCTCCTTGATCTCCTTTCTGTCCGTCATAACCGATTCCAGTTGCACCTTTTTCACCTCTATCACCCTTTTCCCCAGGTTGTCCAGGAGGTCCAATACTACCGGGTCTTCCATCATAACCTGGAGGTCCAGCGACTCCTTCTCGACCTTGATCACCCTTTATTCCCTGGGGTCCAGCAATACCAGGTGTTCCAGCAGGTCCAAGCTGACCAGGCAGTCCAGGAAGACCTTGCTCTCCCTTTTCTCCAATTGAACCTGGTGGTCCTGGGCGTCCATGTTTACCAGGAAGTCCTGGTAATCCCTTTTCGCCAACCTTTGTGACCCCTGACAATCCTGTGGGCCCGGCTGGACCGCGTTCACCTGTAATAATTAATCAATTTCAGTATTTATATTTTTGCCGAAAATATCAGCATTTAATGGACACCAATTTACAATAAACTGAATGGTATCAGAGGTCTGCAGTTATATTTCCGTAGGTTCTTGTAAACGCTTGCGCGACGACTTAGAAATGTTTAAGGGAAAGATTGATTAGAAAAAGCAACGTACAGGGATGAATGGCAAAACTATGTGGGAGACTTTAAGCCAGTTTGTCTGATACGTTCTTTGTGTGCCTTAATCTAGGTGGTATTTTCTTTCTTTCTGTACTAAAGAACTATACCTACAGACCCGGTTACAAACATCCCAAATATATTAGAAGTTCAGCAAACTTCCTGAAACATTCTTATGTATGGTCAGTGATTATGTGTTTATAGTTTAGAAATTAGACTTATTATTTTTAGGAAATTAATATTTTGCACGATTGATTAAAAAATACTATTAATCACGTTATACTAAATAAAGTTAATCATCACCCAAAGTGACTTCAAACTATCAAAATCACAAAGCCCAGTCAGAATTGAACAAGGTCAAATTAAAATACAAAACAAAAATTACCTTTTCCTCCTGCAGGGCCAATCAAGCCCATATTTCCCTTTTGGCCAGTGAAACCACGTTCTCCTTTTTGACCTTGTTGACCTTCTAATCCGGCGGGGCCTCTATCACCTTTTACTCCTTTCACGCCAGCTAAACCCGGTAAACCAATTTCTCCCTTTCTGCCTTTTTCATTAATCGATACTCCAGGTAATCCTCGGTCTCCTTTGTCACCTCTGAACCCAAGCGGTCCTTGAGGTCCTTCAGGACCGATTGGACCTCTTGCACCCGGCATTCCATCAAGTCCGTCTCTTCCTGATAAACCTATATCACCCCTTTCACCCTTTACACCCTGTAATCCAGACAAACCGACATCTCCCGGCGTACCAGGAGGTCCGTTCATTCCAGGCAAGCCAGGTTGTCCAGGTTCACCTGGCCTACCTATAAATCCTTTGTCTCCCTTACTTCCTGGGAAACCTTGGTCTCCCTTTTCTCCGTCCTGTCCCGGTAGTCCATTTATTCCAGGCATACCTAAATCACCCTTTTCCCCTCGAATTCCAGGAATCCCATAGCCAGGGTTACCAGTTTCACCTCGATCTCCTTTATCTCCTTGCGTACCCGGTCTGCCATCTATTCCTCGAAGGCCTGGAATACCTGCGTCACCCTTATCACCCTTATCCGATGCTGAACCGGGTTCACCTTTCGGTCCTCCTAATCCTGTAGAGCCTCTATCTCCCTTTTCACCAGTTAATCCCATTTTTCCAGGTAATCCAGGCTGTCCAGGGTAACCTTGATCACCTTTTAAGCCATCTCTACCAGCAGGACCCATAAGTCCGTCCAAACCAGGTGCACCTGGTTGTCCAGCGAAGCCACGCTCTCCTTTGTCTCCTTTATCTCCAGGTGCACCTGCATTACCTTGCGGGCCATTCCTTCCTGGGCGGCCACGACTGCCAGGGAACCCTTTCTGGCCAGGCATACCTTGAATTCCTGGTTCTCCCTTAGTTCCAGGTAACCCTATAATTCCTTGTTTTCCAACGGGTCCGGGATATCCTTGTTGTCCTTTAGGTCCATCTCTACCTGGTGCACCCGGTCTTCCTGACACTCCGGGTGGTCCAATGGGCCCAGATTCACCCTTTTGACCTGGGGCACCCGGGAAACCTGGTCGACCAGATTGGCCTTGGTCACCTTTTTCTCCAGTTAATCCAATAGCCCCGGGGAGACCGTCAGCACCAGGGGTTCCAGGAATTCCTCTGTTTCCTTTTTCACCCCTACCTCCAGGTAAACCAGAAGGACCAGGTGGACCAGGCATGGATAGACCAAGTTCACCTTTAACACCTTTTGTTCCTGGTGTGCCTGGATATCCCCTAAGTCCCATTTCCCCAGGAGTTCCTGGGAACCCAATAGCACCCATTTCTCCGGTGTCGCCTCTTTCTCCAGGGATACCTCGAGGACCGACTGGCCCTTGTTTTCCAGGTAAACCCAAGTCACCCTTAGCTCCTGGGCGCCCTGAATAGCCTCTATCTCCTTTCTCCCCTTGTTCACCTACGAAACGATGGACACTTTGTATAAAAAAATCTCTATTAAACCTAATTTAAATTTTGAATAAAGATATGTGCTTTTACTACAAGTCGCGAGTCGCGTTGGTCGATGAAATAAGAACCTGAGTGAGTTATTTTATTTTTTAACAGTAATTAAGCTAGTTTCATCTCACATATGGTAAAACACCTCTTTTTGCATGTAAATTTACACACTTAAGACGTCCAAATTACATTGCGATGTGATCAGGGCGTGAATCGCATAATGTGTTCAATTTGGTAAAATAGAACCAAGAAATATTGCTATGACTTAGTAAGCTGGGATTGGTTATTCATACCCATGTATAAAAACTATTAATAAAATAGTAGTAAAAGTGTACCTGAAATTCCTTGAGGACCGGGTGCTCCCGGTGCTCCTCGGTCTCCTCTCGTTAGTTCAGCTAGATTTTCTGGGCACTGGCCTGGTTCACCTTTAATACCAAGTAGGCCAGGGAATCCTTTGTCTCCTTTGGGTCCTAAACTTCCATGTGCTCCTTTTTCTCCCTTGATTGATTTTCCATCTATACCAGGAGTACCTGGATTTCCATCTGAACCAGAAGTACCATCGTTTCCAGGGGGTCCTGCTAAGCCATGGTCTCCTTTCTGTCCTGGCATACCAACTTGTCCTTGGTTTCCTTTTGCTCCTAAGCTTCCTTTTTCACCTTTCGGGCCAGTTTGGCCAGTTAGCCCACGATCACCTTTTGGTCCGGGTAAACCCTTAACCAGATTTAATGCTGTTAACGTTGCATCTTGCCCCCTTTCACCAGGCGATCCAGTCGGTCCGTCATCACCACGGTCACCCTATTTATAAAACAAAAAATACAATGATATATAAATAAAAAAACAAAGCATGGATTTAAAGAAAATTGACATAAATAAACAAGAACTAACCGGGACTCCTGCCTCACCCGGCATTCCGTTTATGCCGTCGGCTCCTCTCTCGCCTGTTAGTCCAGGAGGCCCGGCTGGGCCTGTGTCTCCAACTATGCCGGGATAGCCATCTGTGCCGCGGTCTCCTTTCGATCCTGGTCCTCCAGGCCTACAGTCATTGCATCGACCACCTATGTCTCCTTTGGAACCTGGACTACCTGGAGTGCCATCATAACCTGGACTGCCTTTTTGACCCTTCTCTCCAGGTGGTCCAACCTCTCCTGGACTACCGGCAGTTCCTAAACTGGAGTTACCAGGGAATCCTCGCAATCCAAGGTAACCCTTATCACCTTTGTCACCTTTTGAACCAGGCAGTCCATTAAGTCCGCTGTCACCTTTTCGGCCCTAAAATATTAAAGATAAAATATTATACAATAAAAAATCGATAGCGCAATATTCTGAGCAACCTATCCTACTATTAATATATATATATATATTTTAAACTTTGTCCCACACTAGAAATTTCTTCCTGTATCGTGGGTGCGTTTACAAACATATAAAGTCACATACAAACACCCAGAGCCGGAAAAACTATCTGTAGGTCATACAAATATTTTTTACGTGCGGGAATCGAACCCGCGACACGCAGCGCAGCAGTCAATCGCTCAACCACTGCGCCAACCGTGCGCCCAATAATAATGTGAAAGTTCTAATGTTTTTGAGTTTATGAAATCAATCACGCTAGAGTTTGGCTTAGATACACGCACGGGCTGACCATTGAATTATCCGATCATTGACCAGCCGGGCGAGCACGGCATCTGTGATAGGCTTGAATTACGCATTTTATCACGCTTTTTGATACCAAACTGTGATAAAAATGTGTGACTCAAGCCTGTCACAGCAGGCCGTGCTCTCCCCGCAGGATTAAAATGAAGTTTACGTTTAATCACGGTTTCCCCGGCATATAATCAATGATTTTTTTACCGTGTTCCTCCACGCGAGTTTAACCGCAGGCAATAGGGCAAGATAATCGGAAATATTTACTTGTAAGCATTTGTTGAGGGGAAAATTGTTCATTCATGAACCTTTGCATGAATGCACAATTTTGAATATAAAGGAGGATGCGAAAAATTGGCCCAAGGGACCAACAGCATTGTGATTCATATTTTCTTAAAGAGCTTTTTAAGCACTCCATTTTTTTTGCAAGCTAAGCTCAATTGTGTCCCAGTTTTAAAATATAAACGAGTCTAATCGGACATTATTCGACGAGTTAAAAAAGACCGAGAACCCAACAGTAATGAGACTCGTATTGTTTGAAAAGACTTATTATGCACTTCATTGTATGTTGAACTGCACTACAAAAACAAGGAAGATATGAACAATTATGTCCCAGTACTAAAGTATTAAGGAAAACGTAAACGTTCATTCTTCGATGAGTTAAGACAGACCGCATTTTTCATTCAAATTGATGTGTATTAGAATTGTTGGATAACGGTTCCGTCAATACTAATTTCAACTCTGTTGGTTGGTTAGACCATATAAAATTGCCCATCCTTTATTTATTTTCCTTTGTAATTATTACTATTTCAAAAAGTTAGGGACGCTGCTCCATACTTTATCAAGAGCGGGTTCGTTTTACAGAAGAGAGCGAGACTGCCTCAACTCTAATAAAATCCTATCAATAGCGCGCACGTTCCTTTAAAACCAATTTTAAGAGATTACTAGGAACATAAAATAACTTACAGGTATTGAAAGACCATCTTCACCCTTAGGACCTCTTAACCCTGTTGGGCCTTGAGGTCCATCAAACCCGCGGGGTCCAGGTTCGCCTTGCGTTCCATCTCGTCCTGGTTCGCCTTTTTCGCCTTTAGGGCCAGCTATTCCTTCAATACCAGGAGCACCGGGTTCACCTTGACCTCCTGGAGGTCCTGTTGGTCCCATATCACCCTTGTCTCCTGACATGCCGTCGGTTCCCTTAGGTCCAGGTCGACCCTGATACCCTCTTTGACCTTGCGGTCCTGGTGGTCCACGTGATCCAGTACGGCCACCAGCCGGACCAGGAACGCCCTTAAGTCCTCTAGGTCCTGAAAGTCCATCACGTCCGGGTTCTCCTTTAACTCCAGGTCTTCCATCCAATCCATGTAAACCATCATTTCCTCTATCTCCTTTCTGTCCCCTTGGCCCAGCATTACCATACGGTCCGTCACGACCCTAAAAATATATTTCATTTATATAATCATGGAGTGTTTCTAATGATTTGATTTTCTTAAAAATATCAGTGGAAGTGAAATCTCGTCAAAAATAAGTTAGTTATTATAAATTTGCTCGCATATTGTTTTATTTAGCTATATTTAATATTGCATAATGAAAAGTGATGTATAAGAAAATTAACGTACTCTTTCACCAGGATTGCCAATTATTCCTTTTTCACCCTTGCTGCCCGTTTGTCCGGCACGTCCTGTTTCACCCGTTATGCCGGTATCCCCCTTATCTCCCATTGGTCCTGGCTCTCCTTTATCACCCTTATGCCCCATATCACCTTGAATTCCTTTAATAGCTCCCTTATCTATTTGGGAAGGCAATGTAACCGGAGGACAACTTGGTCCTCTATCACCAGGATCACCTCGGTCTCCTTTATCACCTTGAATCGCTAATCCTTTAGTACCTTTGTAGCCCTTGTCACCTTTTGGACCAGGTGGACCCTTTAAAAAACAAATACAATCAATGAATAGAAGTTCTTATTAAATTTTTTTTTTACTTGTGCAGTGACACAGACCGACAACATAAAAGTAAAATCTCTTCAGTGAAGATATTTTATAAGACTTTTTTTTTAATCAACCTTTAAAATAGTTTGTAAACAGGGGAAAAACGAATTTCTGAGCTTTAAAAATCAATTCATCTCATCGGTCTCATCGGAACGGATATAATTCAAAATAGTTTCCAACACCGTGTATTTTTTGAAAATTTATCACACCCTACCTTACTAGTTAGTTTTAATGCTTGCTTACCATTGGTCCGGTGCTACCTTTGGTTCCTGGTAGACCGTCAAGACCGGATGGCCCAATAGGACCTGGTCTTCCTGTCATACCGTCTGCACCTGGTTCACCTTTTTGGCCTTTTTGATTTCTTCCAGTGTAAGCTGCCTCTCCTTTGTCTCCTTTATCTCCTTTGGAACCAGGAAAACCGCGAGGACCCAGATTTCCTTGAGGCCCAATGATTCCAGGTTCTCCCTTCAAAATATAAAGGTAAGGGTTTCAATTTGTAAAATACTTTAACACTGTAGTACTCGTAGCTTCGCCTACTGATCTATCTGTAAGCAGGTTAGTAATGAAAATCATAAGATCATAATCAATATATTGTCTCCGGGGCAAATAGCTTTATTGTTATACCTTTGTAAATAACCCACTTAAAACCAATCTGATATCGGAATGAGAAATCATTATTTATTTTTTTATATCATGATTGGATGATAAATGGTGGAGCATGTAGGCTTTAGATAGTGTTTATACTCAAAGGCAAAAACAAATTAGAAGAAACTTTTGAAATCATATTCACATATATATTTATATTATACCCAAATTTCATAGTTTTAGAAACAAAATTCGCAAAATAGTGATTCAAATAAGCACTTGATCTAAACTTTTAACGTGACACTTACGTCTGTTCCGTTACAACCGTCTCTGCCGGGAATACCAGGTAAACCTGGCTCGCCTTGAGGACCAGATGGACCATTTCTACCAACGTAACCTCGTTCACCGGGTTTGCCTCTATCACCTTTTGGTCCTCGTGGTCCCGGATTTCCCATCTGTCCCTTTTGTCCTTTTGTACCTTGTGGGCCTTCAGGTCCTTCGTGCCCAGGCAAACCTGGACTTCCTGCAGGTCCAGCGGAGCCTGGGAAACCCTAGAAAAAAAAAACGAATTAATAAGGGAAGGATTACATTTTTTTTTAAACTTTGCCCTCTTTAGGCATCCTTCTGTACTGTGGTTGCGTTGTAAACGTTTAACTAACATACACAAACAGTCAGAATCGAAACGACTATCTGAAGATCTTCCAAATATTTGATCACCTACCAGCGGGGCGAGCACGGCCTCTGTGATAGGCTTGTGTCACGCATTTTATCAAGGCTTTTACCCCCAAACTGTGATAAAAATGCGTGACTCAAGCCTATCACAGTAGGCCGTGCTCACCGGTCAGTGTGGTGCAATTTGAATCGCGTCGAACAATCAAGAAGGTCGCTTATAAGATAATAATGGTAATTATTAACTTTAAAACTTTCGCGTTTCATAATTGAGAAACAATATACCACGGGTATTTAACGCGATGATTTCGATTCATCGCGTTAAATACCCGTGGTATATTGTTTCTCAATAATGGTACTTACTCTATTTCCTTTTTCTGCAAAGCATTTTGGTACACAACATCCGGGCGCCGTACAGTTGCGGTCAATGGGCGCAACCCGTTGCCTGGTCTGAGGATCATAGACGGCAAAGTTGGAGCCTCTGCTGCTTGGTGGTGGAAGCGGTGGAATGTCTTGTCGGTTATTCAATCCGTATGTAGGACGTTGCGGTTGGTATGGTGGGTATTGGCTTACTTGTTGCCTCTCTTCTGTCTGCCATGGATTTGGCACAGCATTATTCCATTCTGCGTAACCTGTATTTTCATATTGCTGCAACAGTGCAAAAAGTGATAGATCAATAGAGAGATCGAAACAAATAGATGTAACTAGATTTTGCAGAAAAACAAAATTAAAGCTATGTAGCCGGTTTAGGTAGCAAACAGTTCCGAATTAAAAAGATTGTATGAGGTGGTGACTGTATAATATTTTTCACACTACCTGCTATCGACAATGTCCAATTACATATCATGCAACCTCAACGTAAAGTAAATTAACATTACCTCTTATGGGAGGTAAAGTTGTATGAAACTCTCAAGGGAATAAAGTAAAACTAAATTAAAAATTGTATGGAATTGTATAGAGGTTTGTTCGAAAATCTCTAAAATTTTCGAGCGATACCTATGGATTCTACTCCAGATTTAATTAAAACAGACGCTTTAGAAATTATTAAGACGACAACTAACGCCAAGGACCTTGAGGGAACAAAACGCGTAGTCGTTTCGCACCCGCGCGACCTAAAATTTAGTAGTTTTTTGTACTTTCCTTATTAATATAACACTTAAAAAAAAGCCTCAGATCAAAATGGAGATAATTAAATTGTCTTTGAGATGGTGACGATTTCATTAAAATACGCCTAGCGGTTTTGGTACGGTTTTTGTCCGTTTTAGACATAACTTTACAAATTAATTACACTATGACTAATAAAACTGAAAATTTTCTTAGATCAAATTATTAAGAATATGTCCTAATTTAACATATTTTTTTTTCCAAAAAATTACGACTAGCCATTTAGACGTGATTCTCATTTTAAAATCAGCTACTCAAGGGAATTGGCGCCTTAATAACATAAGTGGCCCTGGCTTTTTATTATCTCGCAGAAGGTGTGAAAATTAGAGTCATAAATCATGTCTTCGTCTTGGGCAGCTTGAACCCCTTGCTTCACTCAGGACTCAAAATAACTCAGTCCCTCGTTACACTCAGGATCCAATATGCCGCCCGTGACGTAAGACACTGCTTTATCCCCTTGGTGCATAATCTACTATTTCGTACCTCTTGCTCAAAAAAGTGACATTCTATGCCACAAAAAGCGAACATAACAATAGTCATTTTTAATCTGTTAAAAACAAGGAAAGAAAATTATACTGAATTTCATTCATCCTCTAGGGGGAAAATGTGATTTAAATTTGGAATACTTACCGAAATTTATACTGAACTACATCTATGTTTACACCATTGAGTTTGTATATAAAGCATTATACATCTTTTTGAAAAAGGAATACGCATTTATTATGCAGTTATGATTATTAAATAAAATTACGAAAACCGACGAGGCCGTATGAGCTTGATGCCTTTGCTTTTCCGACAAAAAAATATTAGTCTAGGAATTTATTTTTTATAAATGCTTATCTCATATTATTATTGTGTTAATTTTTTCGCAAATGGTATGAAAAGTAGAGTATTTTCCTCGGTCTTAGTCTTGGGTGAACTTAAATCCCATTTTAACACCCTCGCTACGCTCGGGAGTAAAACTCGAGTCCTTCGTTACGCTCGCGATTTAAATCGTCACCCGCGACAGAATACACTGCTTTATCCCCTTAGTTAATAATCTACTATTTGGTACTCTTGAAAAATGTACCCATAATAGAAGATTATAATATTTTTTATTATTATGATCTGTGTAGTATATTTTGGACTTTGAGCGGTAGTTTGACCTGAACCTGAAACTTATCGTCGCCGTCGTGTCAGCTTTACATCAGTAAGCTGATACTAGTTTATTTTCACGAATAATTGCTCGCCGTTCATAAAAACTGTCATACTATATACCTAATAGATGTTTCGTTTTAGCGAGGCCGTAACGGTCATTGCCCTTTTCCTTCGTAGGAGATAGAATAATCAATCTGCCAACAATTAATCATTCTTTTTCAACTATATTTGGGTTGGCTTGCAGTCTAACCAAGCTCAGATTCAGCTGAGCACCAGTATTTTATATAGAGCCTGTCTGACCACCACAACCTAGTATAGTTCTCGCCAAACTTCTTGGCCGCCCTGAAGTTGGCTGCAATGGCTGCGCAGTAATAAATCTCATACAAAAACAGCACCGTTTTATGCCTTGCACATCGGAAAGCTAACTTCAGGGCGGCCCAGAAGTTTGGCGAGCACTGGGTAACAAGATACTCCTTGACATGACTGCTTTCAGATTTCCTAGGTTAATCTGATTATTCGTAATGACTAGATCTACAAATAAAAACCGGGACCAACCGCTTAACGATCTTGCACGGGGGCTTCTCGCTATGTAAAGCATGACTGCCAAAGAAGTGTTTCTCGCGCGTATCTTGTATGTATGTCTGTAAATTTCTTTATTACCTCGTATCTTTCAAACGGCTGGATGGATTTCGATAGTTAAGGTATTGTTATATTCGTCGTTAAGTGTTTAAAATAATCAAAATGGCGGCTTTTTAGCGCTTTATTGATGGGATTCTAATTTTTTTTTCATCCAAATCCATCAACTCGGATATCAAAATGAATGGTTTTTAGAGGTGAGTACAAAAATATATACTACTTATGTGTATAAAAGAAATTCGAAAAAAAAAAACTGATCTTTTCGTATTCTACACAGCAAACCCATTCATTTGATTGAGAGAGAAAGAGTTTGTTACTAATCCGCCATCTTGAACCGTCCGCCATATTGGATTTAGAATGACGTCACTTAGCTAACCATGCATTGCCATCCAAACTAAACGTGTATTTACAAAATTTCATCTTGACCAGTTGCGGATAGCCGCTTTAAAATTTAGTTGCAAGATTTGACCCGAACACACTTACATATATTGCAAGTTAAACTAAAAAAATTGTAAATTAAAAAGTTAATAAAATCAAAAAACTCGACTGCTTATGCAAACTAAAAAATGTAAACAAGAAGAAAATCATGCTGTGCAGTCGGAGGATATTTATAGTTTTAGGCAGCCAGCTCGCGAAAATGGTGGTATGATGCCCGTGCCCCAGAATACACGTTCGATTTCAGCATCCCGATTCGGACAGGTTCGGTTTTCTTTTGACCATATACATATTCATAGAAAGTACTTAACTTTGTAATTCAAAGTAAAAAAGCTATGTATTCTAAAAAGGCTTTCAGTAGCTTGAATGATTTTGATGATGAAAACTGGTTGCACCTAACCCAAATAGAAGGGTCAAGGGCAGGACAGTAAGATGTGGACGAACCATGTGAATGCTGGGAACCGTGCCTAATATTTTGTTCTTCTTTGCAATATATCCATTACAAAATATTTAAAAGTTACATAAAGTAAATAAAAAAACTTTTTACAAAAAAATACTACCGGCTTCCAAATAAAAAGAAGAAACTACAAAGTGAACAATAACTTTAATTTTGGAAGTCGGTGTCTTTCGTAGGTACAATTTTTTAGCGTTATGGACACCGACTTCCAAAATTAAAGTTATTTTTCACTTTGTAGTTTCTTCTTTTTATTTGGAAGTCGGTAGTCGGTCGGTTTTTTGTAAAAATGTTTTTTTTATTTTTCACTTTTTAGTTGTACCTACCTAAGAGGCAAGTTGTTAAGGTACCTATTACGCCAGAATTGATTACCCGAATATCATTAAACGTGAACATAACCGGGGTAATGAGAGATCTGCGTACCCCTTTAGAGCGTACTGGCGTGATGTTATGTTATAAAATGTTATAAACAATAAACAGACATGCGATTGCAGCAATCCCGAGAGACTTGCCGTTATTTATTGAAGAGTTCTGTTGTATATCTTCGAAGTTCTTCATCAGATCTTCACCAAATTAAAATGGGACCAATTTCGGACCATACTCTTTCAAACACAAAAACAATCTTTAAAATCGGTCCACAATTGACGGAGTAATCGGTGAAAAAACAAAAAAAAAAAAACATGAAGTCGAACATAGAACCTCCTTCTTTTTCGAAAGTCGGTTAAAAATAAGCTGAAGACAACAAGCTAATGAAACATCATTGGCTTGTTGTTGTGGGCGCTACTCGGCTAGCTATCAGCATTGATTTTGTTTTATTGCCGCAAGAAATAGGAAGCTGCTTGTAGGTACTTTATTTTTAACCGACTTCCCAAAAAGGAGGAGGTTCTATGTTCGACTTCATGTTTGTTTTTTTTTGTGTATGTTCACCGATATCTCCGTCAATTGTGGACCAATTTTGAAAATTTTTTTTTTGTTTGAATAAGTATGTTCCGAAATTGGTCCCATTTTAATTTGGTGAAGATCTGATGAGGAACTTCGGAGGTATACAACAGAACTCTTCAATAAATAACGGCAAATCTCTCGGGATTGCTGCAATCGCATGTCTGTTTGTTGTTTATAACATTTCATAACATAACATCACGCCAGTTCGCTCTTAAGAGGTAAGCAGATCTCTCATTTCACCGGTTATGTTCAAGTTTCATGAAATCTATTCTGGCGAAATAGTTCCCTTAACTTGCCTATTAGGTACGTACAACTAAAAAGTGAAAAATATAAAAAACTTTTTGCAAAAAAATACTACCGACTTCCAAATACAAAACTACAAAGTGAAAATAACTTAATTTTTTGAAGTCGGTGTCCATAACTCAAAAATGGTACCTACGAAAGAAACCGACTTCAAAAAATTAAGTTATTTTTCACTTTGCAGTTTTGTATTTGGCAGTCGGTAGTATTTTTTTGCAAAAACTTTTTTTTATATACTGGCCATATTGATCTTTGGCCGGATTTATTTTATATAAAAACACTATGATAAAAGCAATGACGAGATTATTTAATTTTCACGTGTTTGAAACGTGGATTACAATTTTCAGAATTATTCAGTGTCCCAATATCAGCCAGCATTTTTTTTATAAACTAATGTTGTTGGTTAAAACGTATTATTTCACAGATTTAGAAATTGTATTATGATCACAAAGATTCTGTGACAGAAAACCTCACTTGTGCCGAGTGAAATGGAATACATATAATGTACAAGCACGCGGACGAAGTTCCATGCCCATGCTAGTATTTAAGTATCAATCAATCAATCTGCCTAGTCTTTTCCCAACTATGTTGGTGTCGGCTTCCAGTCTAACCGGATTCAGCTGAGTACCAGTGGTTTACATGGAGCGACTTCCTATCTGACCTCCACAACCCAGTAACTGGGTAACACGGTACCCCTTGGCTTAGACTGGTGTCAGATCTCAAGCTTCTGACTACTCGTAACGACTGTCAAAGATCTTCAAATGACAGCCGCGACCAACGGCTTAACGCGTTTGCCGAGGCACGGAGGAAACTCGGTATGTTGAAATGGTCACCCATCCACGGACCGACCTCGTCAAGCGTTGCTTAACCTTGAAGATCGACCCGTGCGGCTGTTATTATTTAGCCACGAGCTCCTGCTGCTGCATGTATTAAAAAGAATTTTCAAAATCGGTCCACAATTGGCGGAGAAATAGGAGGAAAAAAAACAAACATAAAGTACATAGAACATCCTCCTTTTCGGAAAGTCGGTTAAAAATAACAAGCGCAAGTCGTGAAGTAATCTACGCGTGTTTGTTCACTTTGTTTCAGGAATTTTATTTCAGTAGACATTTCGGCGAAGTTAAAGCTTACCATGTAGACCAGTATATTATTTGTATTTATTACTAGATAATATTTTATTATATAATTGGAAATTAGAATTTAAAATCTGCTAATCAGTTGCTAAACAGCTCAGAGATTTTTATAATTAAGGGTATTAAACTATTTTAACTCAGTATATTTGCCGTATAAGTATAACAGACTCTTTTATAGAATAGTATGCCCAAAAAGGTTACCTAACTATCACTGGCCGCAAAAGGTATTTTTTTGAGATTTTATTTATTTTACTTTAACTTTAATATAACACGCCCAAAGGCCAACATTGTATAAGGTAGAGTAAAGCAAAAGAAAAAAACATTATTAATGACTATATATATATCTCTTATTTAAGATTTTTTATGATATATTTTTATTTAAATCAAGTTCTTTTAATTATATTAAATAAAAAAAATATCGACCCGTCTCTACCTCGCACAAAATATCGAGATAAATTAAACATTTAAGTTGGTATTGTACACAAAACCGACATCAAAATCTTTTAAGTACTTTAGACGAATTAGGATTAACACAAATACGAAAAGCGACTTCATTTCATATGTACCATTTGCAATTATTAATCGGTACTGAATTGCATAGATAGGTATTACCAGGAAAAGTAAAAAAAAAATAAGTTATGGATTAGGTGCGCTTTACATTTCATGAAAACAATGTATGTCATATATTTGTAGGAAACAGTAGGTTTGCGCAATACCGACGCACTGCATCCGAACCAAGATAAACTTTGTCGGTCTTCCATTTACTGTATTATACATATTTATGTAGGTAATAACTTTTGCTAAGAAGTCGGACAGTCACCAAGACTATAATACTTATTCGGTATTTTATTTTATTTGTCAAATTATTATTTATTATGTAATATTATTCTCCTTTGTTGCAACAAACTGATTTAAATTCGCTACTTCGGACTTCGCAAATGTTCGATAGCGTTAGTGATTTGGAGAAATTGCAAAAGGACGAGTTGAAGCGGACAGGCGGGTCAACCCGCCCGCCGCCGCCGCGCGCCCTTGCTACTTCTCCGTCTCGCAACATTCCCAAATTCTGCTCATGTTTTTCTACATGTTAATTTTACTCACTTATAATAAACACAACGGGCAATTAAAATAGAAATTAAAATTATAAGTACTTACAGCTTTCACACCTAGGAGCGGTGCTAACGCAGCTATCAACCTATTTAATTAAGATAAAATTAAGTTTAACAAATTTATTATAATTATATAATATAATTATTTATTAATTATGTTATAACACGACGTATTTTCTTTAAAACAAATATGATCGAGTTTAATTATATGAAAAAAAGTACAGATTACGAAAGAAATCAGACAAGTGTTGGTTATTTGAAACTTACCATAGCACGGACACCGCCATAGCCCGGAGCGCGCTGCGCGTAGTTCCCGTGCGCGCGCGCCGTTTGTGCCGGGATACTAAAGGATAGAGGAGAGCTCGGCAGCAGTGTGAGCACCCCCGCGGCCCCACCCCGCAGAGGCGCGGGTGCCTGCGGCCCCGGCTCTCCGGCCGGCCGCGAGGGCGCGCATCCAGTAGTGGCGGCGCAGCCATGTCGGGCCCGGCGCGTGCGCGATTCATAGCGCTCCATCTCGTGCCCGCCACACTTCTACTCTTCTCATGGAATCCTACTCCTTCTTCAGCGGTAAGTACAATAGCTGTAAGAACTGAAATTATCTGACAGGTATACTTATGATTTACCTACGTACCGGTTACATCTTGACCCCCAAAAAAGACATCAACGCGTTAGGTCATTTCAAAGAGACAGTACCTAAACATAAATAATATCCACCAAGTGCTTTCCATGTAAAAAGTTTATTTTGCAAATATGTGTATTCGATAAAGGTATCTACGATAACAAATTGTTAAACAGTCTACCTAAGCCATTAGCAGCTGTTACATTATTGTTACCAATTTATAATTGTGTATTTAATGTGATGGACCAAAAGCTAAAAACAGTTCAAGTTCCTGAAACTTTAAATATTTGAAAACATTGGTTAGAAAAAGTTTGTGCAAAGATTTACCACTTGATGGGATACTAGTATTAGTTCTTACTTATTGTTAATATATATATTTTTTATGTGAATACGAATGTGTGTTATGATAAGTTGTTGTGTGAGCTTTGAATAATAGACATGATAACTAATGTATTCGTACTCGGTCACTCATTATTATTTTTTATAGGGCAATTAACGAAAACAACCCACACAAATCCACCGAGAACGTTACGAAGATTAGTAAAAACGTATATCAATTTAACCATTATTAGATAAGGTAGAGATAATACACACCTAATCAGGCTATATTAAGCTAGGCTGGTATTAAGCTAGAAAAGTCCGTCACCTGGGCTCGTGTGTACAGAACTAACATAGGTGGCGCATTGTAGTATGTGCCAACTGCCAAGCCAGGATAATTAAGCCAGGATGTTACTAGCCTCGTGTAACTCGGGCATCACTTATCCAAGCCTGGATAGAGCATTGAAAGCAGGGTATTCGACTTGCACTTACACTAGGTGTAGGCATAATCGGGCTATTTATTGTGTTCACTCTGCTGGGCCACAGATCTCTTCTCTGGTAGTAGACAGCCAACCGCACGCCCAGTACGGATTGGTAGACGTCATTTGTCTTCCAATATTTGAGCTTTAGCATGCCCGTTTTCACACGATGTATTACGTAAATACTTTCACTTATTTCAGAGTTTTTCAGCTCTTTTCACTATCGAATCAACTCTTTGTGACGTCACTCAGTTATAACTTTGTTGTATCCTACGCAAGAAGATTACTAAAGCTCCAATAGGTAGTAAATTACTGTAAATATGGTTATTATTTACAGCAATTTACAATATTTACAATTTACCATTTTTTTATAAATAAATGAACACATTAGTAGATTTTAGGTACACTGTATTTACTGATAAACTAAAAGTAATCAATAAATGGCATTTATTTTGAGAAAACCAACCAGAAAGTAGGAAAAAAGTTATTTCTACCACCATCGATTCCTAAGTGTCTCGAACATAATGTAGATACAAAATAGCTATTAGAAATCTAAAATTATGATTGTTACTAAGGCCTGATAATAAAGATAATACCTTAAAACAAATCTGGTATCATCATTTTTATCTCTAATAAAATTTACTTGTTTTGATACGGGGAATTGAAAGCTCAACTTTGAAAAATAAAGAAATCTTACTTACAATTTTTAAAGTTTATGAAAATTCATCCCACCTGCTGACGTTTTATAAATGTACGCTTCCCGTCATTTCAACAAGCTATAATGTCACACTGCTAGGTAGAACTGTCCCACATAGCCTACCACTCTTTCTAGAGTGTTGCCTTCTCCTACCCAACCTCCTACGTTTATGAAAAATCTTCTTCTTTTCGTGTAAGGATGTGGTTACCTTTGGCGTCAGAGTTAATTAAGCCGCCTCTAGGAACCCCACAGGCCTCTGACTTGGCTATGTCAGACTTACATTAACTATATAAGTCCATGGTTTCCTCACGATGTTTTTCTTCACCGTTGCCTGTGATGTCCAAGATAAACTTAGAAAGCACATATGAATTTGAAAAAGACACATTGGTACTTGCCCGGATTTGAACCCACGACCTCAATAAGCACGAGAGGCGAGATCTTAGCCACTAGGCCACCACGACACTTACAACTTAAAAATTACTTAAGTATGTCATTTGTTATTTTTTAATCCATGGGACACAGTTTGGCTACTGACCAATCTACATTTTTGAAACAGTCAAATATAGTTCTATAAATTTCCTAGCTTCACACAGCAAAATGAACGCAAGTTCGTGAGGAATCATAGTACAATTTTCAATGGAGAAGCCTTCTTGTGTGTTAAAATACGTTGTCCCACACTAGGAATTTCTTCCTGTATCGTGGGTGCGTTTACAAACATATAAACCCACATACACAACACCCAGATCCGAATCTATAGGTCAAACAAAAATTTCTTCCGTGCGGGAATCGAACCCGCGACACGCAGCTCAGCAGTCAATCTCTCAACCATTGCGCCAACCGTGCGCCCTAGTGTATGTGTTACATGTGAGCTTTTTGTTAACTTAAGAACCCTGAACAAGATCATTCTATCGATCGCAGATATGACTGGAGAACTGTCTCTATTTCCGCTTAGGTCAGTACTCTAATATTGTGGAACCATTATTGCGCCCAACCAATCTGTACAGCATCTTCTTGAGTATGTTGGGGTCTACTTCAGTCTAGCCTAGTGCTGCAGAATATCAGTATTTTACAGGAAGCGACAGTTTATCTGACTATCTTAACTTAACTAAGTAAAGCGATACACGCAGCCTAATTGGTTAAGTGGATTGCGCAAGACAATGAATTTGACCCCATGGAAGAGTATGATAAATACTCTTTAAATAATTAGGTATTGTCAAAAATTATTGGACTCTTTTGAAAAGAGTACCTTCACCGATGAAAACGTCCAATCATTTTTAGCAATACCTAATTAACCTTAATTACCTATTGGGCGCACGGTTGGCACAGTGTCGCGGGTTCGATTCCCGCACGGAACAAATATTTGTATGACCTACAGATAGTTGTTCCGGCTCTGGGTGTTTGTGTATGTGACTTTATTATGTTCGTAAACTCACCCACGATACAGGAAGAAATACCTAGTATGGGGCAACGTTCTTTTAAATAAAAAAATAAAATATTTAAAGAGAATTTGACATTATCTTTCATGGCGTCAAACCCTTTGCCTTGTCGAATTCACTTACGCAATTAGGCTGCCGATGGCAAGACTGGTAGTCTGAGCACGACCCCAAATTATTGTTGACTGGGAGAAGGGTAAGCACATGGTGATGAGGACGATAGAGTCTACCGCCAGCTTATTTCAAACTAAATGAGCTTCTGGCGTGGCTTGTACAAAGAGTTAGTTCAAAACACTCTTTCTACGAGTTTTTTTTAATCTTTTACCATCGTCATGTAAATATGAAATATGAATAATCTCTGCCCGATTTCAAGTAGCTAGGTATGCCAAGTTTTTAGAATAAAAAGGGCAAATATAAAAAAATTGTACAATATTTTTAAAAGAAGCTTTGAATGGATTAAAAAGTACGAAATGTAATGTAAATATCTCTTGTCTTTACCATATCCAATGAAACCAAACACGTTAGTGCTATATTGTCTGGTTGAGGAGTTGCTAAGGCCACGTTCCGGCTCCATCATGAGACCAGCTCCATCATAATCATACCAGCCGAAAGACGTCCACTGGTGGATATAGGCCACACCCAAACGTCGCCACACTGACCGGTCTCGTGCGACGTCGATTCAGATGTAGGAGAAGTGGTCTACAGTTTTCGAGCTAAAGTTTTAAGATAGATAAAATATACTTCTATGTACACCAAGATTACAAGATAATTTAATAACTACTTTTAAACCCTGCCTTGCAGACGTTAATTATTATGTAGTTACCTACATATATAGCAGCCTGTAGATATGTACGATAGCAGGGCTAATGTCTATCACTGAAAACGAATGAGCATTCATTACTAAACTATATCGCTACTTGTTTGTGATTTCAGACTATTAGGTTCCGTAATGGAGATCTTGTATCACCTATGAGGAGGGTGGAATCCATTTAAAAATCTTCCTTGCGTATTCTATCCGTGGCTTTTCTTTCAGTCGAATAGCAGATTACAGATGCTACAAGTACGCTGAGTACAAAGCTTTCGCGGATCATTACAATGTTTATCTTAAACTTGTATTGTATCATTGAAGCGTTTAGCACTGGTAGCATTTCAATCGCTTCGGCACGATGTATATAATTTGAAACCAGTATCAGTTATAGTAACAGTCATATTTAAATGACGATCAGTAGAATAATACTATTAAATAATAATCATCACCACGATCGTGAAGACTCAAGAGACATGAGGATTTTATTTATTAATCAATCAATCAATCAATCAATCAATCATTTATTTGTCTGAATATGGTACATTATGGTCTTAAAATTAGTATATGGTATTATCACATTCTGCCAAGTGTGGCGTGCAAAATATAGGTACATACATTATAGGACAGATTATTAGGCTAGTATTAACATTATTAATTGCATAATTACGAATAAAAAAAATACACAATACAATTCAACACATTGGAATTTAAGGTATGTCAATCAAATATAACATCACATACACACACGATGTATATAAGATGTCAAGATAACATATAAGATGTCAAACCAAAAGATCCAACGGATCTAACAATAAAATGAGAATGTCAAAGTATAAAATATTAAAATTCAATTGAGATGTCAAAATATTGTTCAAATACTCATTAAGTTATATATTACAATTCAACATGTCCAAGTATAAAATAGTAAAATGCAATTAGGATGTCAAATTATAAAAGATTACAAATAAAATTAGGATGTCATAGTATAACAGATTAAAAATAAAATTAGGATGTCAAAGTATCATTCAAATAGTCATTTAAATTATAATAGCATTTATTACTTAGCAAGTCGTTCAGTTTCTTTTTAAATCCATTTAAATGTACGAGCTCGAATAAACTCGTTGAACCAATTCTTGACGGTGGCCATCGATGGAGAAGAGTAACCGTACACAGCATCCAAGCGCTCTTTGATTTCGATGCGCTTTTTCCCTTCCAAAAATAGGAATCGAATCACCGAACGATATTGCTCTTTTTCCATTTTTGTAAAACCGATCGACACGTTCGCTTCCATAAGTTGTCAAATTAAAACAAATGAAGGGATTGGAATGAAAATTTGAAAAAAGAATTAAAAAATAATGTGCTACACTGTGGTAAAACTCCTTTGAAACTACAGCGCCCTCTGGCGATGAGGCTAGGTACTTATTGAATGCACCTCGTAAGTCTATTATTGATTTTGGAATTTTGTTATAGACTTGCGGGGCTATACAGAATATGCTTTTCCACATTAAGGCTGTTTTTGCCCTTCGTCCGCGTAAAATATCATTGCGCCTGTTACGTTTAACAGTGTCTTTCTATTATCTTTCTGTGTAGTGTTACATTTGCACCAATATTTGTGGTTGACTTCGGAGTGCCATTTAACAAACTGAGGTCCGCTGTTAGTCCGTTGTCGTTGTAAAGAGAAGAGGTCAATGATCGGTCCCTGGGGAACACCCTATGTGGGTGACGAGGAGTACTACCAAGAGCTCTCATGGCAGAAATATCTCTTTGTGACGGAACTCGTCCGATACAGTATGACACAGTTAAACACAGAGCTACTATCTGACCTCAAACTCGATTATCCGCTTCCGAACAAAAAAATAACGGTCTGTTAAATTATAGTTTAGTGATAAAGTGTCTTCTATACAGAGGCTATCGTATATTCAAAACATTGATGTCATCACTGGATGCCTAATTATAAACTTTAAATAATAATTATTGTCATTGTAGGATAACACACATAAAAGTCTGTGCTTACTTGACCTATGTAACTTTATTGAATTGTCACGTTTTGAAATTAATGTGAATGTGAAGACTATGTGGATCGTTCTTCTTTTTGTTTTAATTTTAATTTATCTTAGTTTTTAATCATGGTCTGGCAGTTTGAGTATTTTATGCGGCCTACCCGAATGTCCTTTCTTTGGTATCGTTCGTCGAATAGTTGAGCTCCTTGAATTCTGAGTTGAGCTGCTCGGTTATTGACAAATGCGTGCACTGACTGGACAGGTCCACACAATCTGGCTGTTTCTTTCCTCAAAAGGCCATTTCAGACATCAATCTACATGGTTTTCATATGATCTAACCAAGATTTTGTCTGGACTATAAAAGAGACTGTTACCTCTGAGTTTGTTTCGGCCTTTCTTCTCAGAGTAGTCAGATAGGAAACGCCGACCTAGTTAAAAAAAATGTGATCGACATGTAAAAGTGTTTGTACAAACCAACTTACAGAAATAAAATCAATTATCATTTAATATTTCCCAAACCGGAACTTTTATGGAGAATTACTATTCGAGGGTAGAGCGTCCAATATTACCTAGTAGAAACATTGGAAAAAGAAACCTTAAGCACACAATGCACAGTTACAGCCTCCTTGCATATACTCTTAGTAACTAACTGCATTCGGTTATGTACTCATATTATAATATATATATTTTGTTTACCACTGCGATAAATATTGTGATACACTCCAAACTTACCTGTATTTTCAAGTACCTATGCTTGCAGCTTGCGGTATTTTTTTGCCTGGAATCAGGCTAAAAAAACAGGAAGCAGAGAGATATTTATAACCTATACTTTTAAACAAGCAGAGGAGCTCGTGGCTAAATAATAACAGCCGCACGGGTCGATCTTCAAGGATAAGTAAGGCTTGACGAGGTCAGTCCTTGGATGGGTGACCATTTCAACATACCGAGTTACCTCCGTGCCCGGAAAGCACGTTAAGCCGTTGGTCCCGGCTGTCATTTGAAGATCTTTGACAGTCGTTACGGGTAGTCAGAAGCTTGAGATCTGACACCAGTCTAGCCAAGGGGTTCCGTGTTACCCAGTTACTGGGTTGTGGAGGTCAGATAGGCAGTCGCTCCATGTAAAACACTGGTACTCAAATGAATCCGGTTAGACTGGAAGCCGACCCCGACATAGTTGGGAAAGATTAGGCAGATTGATTGACTTATAAACGAGCAATATTTGAAATCCTTCTCGAAAACGGCTGAAAGGATTTCGATAAAATGTTTCAATATAGGTGTTTTTGGGGACAAAAAATCGATCTAGCTAGGTCACATATCTGAGAAAATTGGTTTACAAAAAACAAAAAGTTTTCTATATTTTCACACGAGCAGAGCTCTGAATCCTTACAGCCTCTTTGCTTGTAACTTTAATAAAAAACATGGACGAAGTAACTCCGAGTTACTACACCAGCAATGATGAAATTCTGTTATTATTTACTTATTTCATTCATAAGAGGTCAGTTGAAATATTCAACAATTGATAAATTATTTTAATTGGTAATTCGATAAATTTCGTAGTTATTATTTTATATTGGTAACTCATTTTATCATCCGAGTAGGCATAATAAAGATTTACATAATAATGCAATTTATGTAACATAACCTAACTTTAGTTATGTACACGTGATAAGTCAATATGCGCAAATTGTAGTCGGTTAACAAGGTTTCCAAGTTCAGTGGCTCCTGACTTGTATGATATCGAATGTATTTTATTTATGTATTTGTTTGCATTCTGATGCCTTTTTTAAACCCTTCCCTATATCAGTCGAAAGTTTTGTAGAATGTAGAAGGGTGGAGGGGAGTAGGAGATTTTGGAAGCTGTCTACCAACTACTTCATTATTTTTAAAAGAAAAACTATTAGTTACACGAAAAAACCTTGTGTTCAAAATTATGTACATGAATCAATAATAAATATATATTTTTCAAATCTTTTAACCTAGCCGTTACTAAGGAGTATGCTTTAGAAAGTTACCGTTTTACGGCACTAAAGCGTATGTAGGCCCTTAAATAATAGAGAGACAATACAATCTCTTGCTGAATGTTCAGCATGTAAAGAATCGTTTCAGAAAATCTTTGTTCGGTTTATTTCTTGTGATTATTTTATTCTATTTTTGATTTAATACACAATCACTAAAACATTACCAAGTTTTCATAGTAAGGTACCTAAAGGATTGGCAGAATACCCATATTGACTTAACATATTCGTGCTGTTTGTCGTTAAGAAGTATCGTTTTCGTGTTCACATCTAGAAAACTACCGAATCGATTTTTATGAAACTTGTACTATTCCTTCAGTTGAAAGACACGACCTAATCTAATAAAAAATACTATCTAAGTTTCAAGTTTCTCAGAAACACGTAGACAAACATACATACTTACATAAATACACATATGAAAGGTACACCTGTTAAAAGCCCACATAGAGTAACATTGTATGAATAGTGTGCAATTTCAACACTACATACATACACATAGAAATGACAACCTTTTTGAAGTCGGTTAAAAAGTAAACTACATGCGTCAAAGATTAAAATGTTTGAGTAAGTAATATCTCGCAAAATTATCTTTAGTAACTAAAAGTCCACATGCGAGTTGGACTCATGCACTTAGATTATCGTATCACCAAAAGGAATCGTACGAATGCTCTTTACCTAATACCTAGGGGTATCATTTGGCGCAACTCTCATTAATAAATCACAACATCTGCATCAGCGAAAAAAATAGATTCCAACAAAAACGTACGCAACTTCTCAATTTTCATTGTGGTATTTGATGACACAAAACGGTGCACAAAATCGCAATTCAATACCGTATGAATAAATCAAGTTATTAGACTCAGTCTTAGATACACTTAGTAACAATCACTTACATCATTTATGTATTAGTTTATCCTCGCACTGGAACGCCTTGCAGCAATTACACCAATGGAGCACAATCTTGAAATAAACTCACTAAAAGTCCAGGAGGTTTCCTCACAATGTTTATCCTTCACCGTTGTCACCGATGTCCAAGATAAACTCTTAAGGTTACACTAGTCGAAATTGTTTCCATACTTATGTAGTCTAGCGATTACTCCACTGTTTGACGATGTACGTTCAAAATAAAAAAAATATATCAATTTGTCTCATCATTATCTAGCCCTGTATGGAAACAAAAAAGTTAAAAAAATATATATTTGAAAGTTATGAGCGTCGGAAGTTCCATATTTCAACACTAATTTTAACGCATCTTTGGGCGGAAATAAATACCATAAGAAGAAGGAAAATTGCAAAACGGCTTCCATACAGGGATAGATTAGTAATTCAACAATGCAAATAATTTAATTTTGCAAATATACATTTAGTCGTTTTTTCATGATATCTAGACTCCCAAAGGTCAGTTTATAAAATTTCGCGCGCTCGTTTTCGTCCTAAATCATCATCCATTTCGATAAAATTTGTTAAAGTGCTAATTCGTACGAGAACTAGCTTCTTACTACTCATCACAGCATCAGTCTCTTTCACGCGTGTTTTCGGATGATGACAATTGCATTTTAACCCCGCGCACAAAATAGTTCTTGCCTTTGATTAGGGGAACCTTAAAGTACATATGAATTGAAAAAGTCACATTGGTACTTGCTCAGATTCGAACCCACAACCTCAAGCACGAGAGGCGAGGTATTAGTCACTGGGCCACCACGACATAATGTTAGTAAATAAAACATTAGAGTGAGAGAAGATCGTCTGTATATATAGGTGGTCATGGTGCTCTACAGAGATTAGGGAATCCAAAAAACTTTAAAATCTTTCTTAGAATGAGCAGCAGCTATGGTTTTGTACGGAACCCAAACGGCTCCAAAGTGGTGAAAAGTTAGTCATTTGTCAGTTTTTTCTGTTTGTCACTGCTGTTTATTTCAGGAACCATTACAACTATCACCTAGCTTGAAATAGTTATAAGCAATACGGCAGGATTTGTTTTAGACAATTCAAGTTGACAAAAATGTTCCTACTTAACAGTACGGAACCCTCGATGGGCGAATCCGACTGTCTCTTTGCCAGTTTTTGTTTATTTATGACACAAGTTTAGCATGGTTACACGAATACATACCTAACTTATTATTACTAAAAAAATAACATTCATGGATAATGAACACTATCTTTATAAATAAAACAATATTTAGTTAATAAGCTATTAAAGTTTCAATAGATAAATGCATGCGGTCGGAGACATGCCACACCAGCGTGGTTTCACGTCACCGTTCGTGAAAACGACACCGTTTTACCTTCTTGATGCAGGTGTTCAAAAACCGCCAGCTGGCAAGAGTTACGCTACAGAAGATTTAAAGTTCATGATTGTGTAGCAACTCAAGTAAAGGCACTTAGGTACCGGTACAGGGTTGGAGGGTCGAAGAGAGCCCTAGAGGAAAAGTACCCTAGAATAGAATAGAATAAAAAAGGTGGTAGTCTGCGGTGTACTGCTATAAGATTAAAACATAAATATATACAAAATTATATTACTATAATAAATACTATATATAAACTTATATATACATACATAATATGACATGAAATTCATAGAAAGAGAGAGAAACAAAAAAGAAACGGGGTTGAATAATGATGAAAGTGATTAGATCTAAATAGAAAAGCGTTAGAGAGAAAGGAAATGGTTTCTAACCAGGTTTTTAAAAGAAACCCAGTCTTATTAGACAACGTCAACTCATTCCACAATCGCACAGCCCGGTCTGTAAACGATTTGTCATAAAATTTTGCGGAATGAGCAGGCATCAAAAGTTTCAAATTCGCCCCCTAAATAAAATTATCCTAAATATTGATATTAAAATTTTTTACTCACCGAATATATAACATTTTCTTTAATACGGCATTCAGAAAGTCGCTTGATGAAATTGAAAGGAACTGGCCCCGCTTCAACTATTCACCTTGTATAGGTATTTTCAAGATATAAGCTTCCTACATAATGTAGGTATGTGGCAACAACTTAAAGTAGCTTCATCACTTATCGGCAAATAAACCAAATCAATCTGGCACAGCTAGAATATATCTAAATCTTTACCCACCAAACAAAACATATAATATATAAAAACATTTTGAAAATGTAGACGGGTTCTGTCGCTGTGATGGCGTAGCGTAGCGTAGAGGTTTCGTAGACCTTCGTAGACCCTGCGTAGACCTTATGTAGAGGCAATGCCTCTACATAACTGCCTCTATTTATAACGGTTGCATCACGTCATGTTCGCTAGTAATTGTTGTTCTTCCTTTAACTAGTGTAAACACAAATACGTGTAAAATATGATAGAATTAATATTCTTCGAAATTAGGTTTACCTATTGATTTCATTTAAAACTGTCAAAGTGATATTATGTATTTAATTTTGCAGCTGCAACATACGGGCAAAGAACTCCGATTTGGAGTTGGTAACGAACAATTTTAATATTCAACAATTACATTAAGTAGGTGGTTTCTTGGTTCAACCCCCCAAGGGATGATAATGTAGCAACACACAACGTCATTGCCTCAATCTATAGGTACTAATATTATAAAGCTGAAGAGTTTGTTTGTTTGTTTGGACGCGCTAATCACAGGAACTGCTGGTTGGAATTGAATAAATATTTTTGTGTTGGATAGTCCATTTATCGAAGAAGGTTATAGGCTATATAACATTACGCTACGACCAATAGGAGCGAAGCATACATGAAAAATGTTGCAAACACGGGCAAAATTATTCCTTTTTGAGAGCTTCCGTTGCGTGCGCTGCGTAAACAGTTTAACTTACGCAACAATCATGTATGTAGGTAAGGTAGGGTAGATGGGTGGTAGGTAGCCAGTTGACAGGAGCGAAGCCACGTGGGACAACTAGTTTAAAAATAAAAGTTGTACTATTTGGATCATGCGGTCATGCCGTAAGAAATATAGTTTCCTACTGTCCTGTATCGGTTACTGTAGATAACAACTGATACAGAACCAACCTCTTGTTATTAATGACCTATCTACAACAAAATTTTGTGAATTGAATATTGCTTAATACAAATATATAATTTAAAATAACTTTACTCCTAATAATCAGATGTTACGGTAACCTTTGCACTGTTATCATATAAGTTTTTATTTGGTACGTTATATCAACTGGCAACAACATCATTTATCATTTCATAGCCTCGTGACCTAAAAAATGCTATTTAATTACTTCAAATCTTTTGTGCCGAGCTTGTTTATAAATTCAAAGTATATTCAACCTCATCTTACTCTTTAAGGCCGTACCCTGACCAAAAAATCAGCATGAGATATGAGCATTCCTAAATCCTACTGGCCTAGCGGCACTGTCGGCGCATGAATTACAGTAGTGAATACGCCCAGATTTTAGAATAAAATCTTTATAAAATCGAATATTGGTCTTTTGAAAAAAAAAAAAACTACCAAAATGTTCGTTATCAAATTGTCTATCCATTAGTGTTAGTACAAAAAAATATTAATGAACACTTTACGAAGAGATGCATGCTATCAATCATTATTTCTCATTTTTATGTTTTTGTGGGAAGGAGATTAGTGAAACATATACTACATTTAAATAAAAAAGAATTCTACAATTTTGGAATCAATAATATGTAGAAATTTAATGTATTTTTATTAGTTGATATTTCATTTTAAATAACGAGTAGATAGCTCCTAAAAACAGCACGAAAAACGGCTAGCGCGGCGTTTTGCTCGGGTTAGCGCCTTAATCAAGATCTGGTCGTTTATTTTGAGCTTTTCGGGCATCTCTATACCAACGTACCTATTTAGGTATAATTATGATTGGCGAATCCACATAGGAATAAGAATAAATTTATTTTGATAAGATTACATTCAAGAGGATTGAATTCCTAGACCACACACTAGGATGCCCCGTGTTGTGAGATCCAGGCTCCTAATTTTTATAAAAGGTACAATTTTAAAACTTAAAATAGGTAAAAAAGAGTGTTTGCATGGTGCTGTGATTTGTATCAGTTGTGTTGGTGTTATAAGAGTGTCTGTATGTTAGTGAGTGCACGTGTATATTTGTGAATTGTCAATATGTGTAGCTCACATCAAATAAAAAGTCAATATGGAACGTTGCAAACAACAAGGTGACACCGGTTAAAACTATGCCTTACCGTTTACATACACAATTACACGCACACACATACAACGAAACTACCCCTTAGCTTATCAGTTGAGCTCTCAGATTAAATAAAAAGCTCGACTGAAAATTGTTTGCAACGTTCCATCTTTTTATTTGATCTGAGGTGTACTGTGAGTTTTTACTAAGTCAAGAAACCTTCTGTCATATTGTAGTCCAATGAAAGAAGCCAGTTTGCTACAGTCACTCTGCATTTTGTTGTGTTAGTTTTAGTATTTTGTAAAGATTGCATGTAGTTAACATACTCGTAAGTACATCAGTGAACATCATAATTCGCTATATGAAACGTTCCGTTATTAATTTGTATATAGATTCCATATTGTTTTAAGAAGCACTGTATTATCTTATCACAAAATAATTAAACTAATTTTGGTTTTTAAGGTTATAACCCTCCGATAAACTGGCGGATGAATGACGCATGATTATTATATGAAATCTTACTAATTATAAAGATTCGACCTAGTTACTGTGCCTATCCAAGTCATCAGAAGTACCTACTCAAAGCATAAAGCGTTTACCTACATCTGTACACATCAATCCAATCACACAACTGTTGTTCTTCATCTTTTTATCGGTGGCACGGCAGAGATACATATTGGCCCAAAATTTCGCAACTTCTTCGGCGAAAATTTTGCCTCAAGTGAAGTCAAACCTAGACAACATTACAGCTATCCTACATGTATATTATTTTATGAAATCTTACTAATTATAAAGAGTGTGTGCCTATCCAAGTCATCAGAAGTACCTACTACAAGCATAAAGCGTTTACTTACATCTGTACATGCACATCAATCACACATCTGTTGATCTTCATCTTTGTGTCGCTGGCACGGCAGAGATTCATGTTGGCCCAAAATTTCGTATCTTCTACGGCGCGGCGGCGTCTGGAACCCTTACGTTATTTTACCTTGTGGTCGGGTAGGATCTTCATCAGCGGATTAGGTAAGCCAGCAACCTCACTCCTTGATAAACACTGAATTACCTAATTCGATATCACCCCTAAAACCTACGAATTTTGTCTCAAGTGAAGTTATACCTAGACAAATTTACAGCTCTCCTGCTTGTCTTTAATAACCTCGTCTTTTTTAGTTTCTAAGTCTTCTACATTATTAGATGTATCTACACTATTCACTTCACTGTTCTTTACATAAAAATGCATTTGTAACAATTATTCTTGTCTCCCGTGGTGATGTCTACTATCCTAGGTAGGGAATTCAGGTGAAAACTTACAACGCCATGCTGCAAACTCATTTATTCAGAAGTCATTCCTGTTTCCTGAACAGACAACATTGTGTGTAAAAATGGGGCACATACATAACATGCATCCTGGATGGATGATAGTAACGTTTCAACAACCAGTTTCATGGAGGTAAAGACAGAGTTATTTTAGTAGCCCTTTGAATGGTTTCATTCTACAGAATGATTCTCAATTCGTTGGCAATCTTTCAGTGGAACAACTTTCAATGATGGACCAAATCTGAAAGATGGCAGTTGTTCATTTATTTACTTATTGTATACTTTATTGTACAAAAATAAGTACATGACAAACATAAAAAATCAAATTTACAATGGGCGGTCTTATTGCACAGGCCAATTCCTAATGATGTCTTCATTTTGGCAAGAAAAAAGCAAAAAAAAATTTTTTTTCATATTTTTTCATCGTCAGAAAAGTAAAATCGATGCTTTCAAGTTTCACCCCCTGTAAGAACACCAAGAACTGAAACACATCTTGTATCACTTTTTGTTAGAAGCCTTGTTGTCCAGCCAATTATTGGAGTCAGTAATGTAACATCACTGCATGAAAAATTAAATAAAGAGACGCAGTGAACTTTGTAGGTATCTAACTTGACCATGTTCGAAGCTGATAATGTTCGTTTACATTATCTATGGCTCATATCCCGTTAGGACGCATTAATGCCGTGAATCACGGCAGCAGCTCGGCAACATGCGCAAAATTTAGATCTGTGCCGCGGCCTATCAAACAGTAACGAGTATAAATTGGGTCAAAATCAGCTTCCATTGACAAAGCTTTAAAAACGAGGCCGCGACACAAACAGCAGCGTCTGTTATCAAAGTGACAGGATGCTGCCGCTATCAACTTGTCGTTATGTATAAAACACAATTTTTGCAATTATTGCCGAAATAATAACATAACTCCACGAATTGGTATCTGTAAATGATAATACGAGTATAAGGTTTTGTGTGTCGCGATGATAAACTTCACGACAACAGATAAAACAAGACCTTTAAATACCTATCTACCAATTCCGCACAAGTATTTGGGTACTTTACATTTATGCAATAGTATACCAGGTTTTTAAATTTACTAGGTACTTATTCCATTTTAAAAACCAATTTTGAAATTAGAATAGATGCTACACATTCAAAATATTTTTTTAAAAGAATGTTTTTACTGAGACAAACAAAATTAATGCCACTCTTAAGCTTTAACAATACCCAAGCTATGTTTGTTATCAACCCTATGAAAGGTGGGGCTCTAGCTAACATTATATAAATATAACATTTTGTTTTGATAAAGTCGGCAGCGTCGGGCGCCGTTTAGTTATACTATTCCGGGGTGAGTCGCCCTGTCAATGCACGAGCTCATTCATAAGTTACTCTTTATCACCGTGACGTAGACTGGTACAGAACGTTGAACCCAAAGGGAAGTATTCCATATTCATCATATTTATTTTTTCTGTCGATAACGGTGCTATGCTTACATGCATGGATTTAAGTAAGTGTTATTCTTCTCTACGGATTTTCTTCTTCTTTCTGTATTCTTTTCTTATTTCATATTGCACTTGCATATCTTCATCTTGACCACATTCGGGATCATAAATGCACACTCGCTACCAAAAGCTTGTATGTTGTGACAACTACTAGAGAAATTAATATGATAAAATATTGCTTTCTTGAAACCTATTGCATTCTAATAAACAAGTAAATTTTCAAAACTGTAAAAACCCCTGACACATTTTTATTTCGTGCTACATAATTTATCTAGTATATAGTAGACACGCTTCGATCGGCAATCTATTGAACACGTAATTATGGCACGATATCTTGCGAAAACACCCCGATTCGAACAGATAAACGCCCAGAACTTTTGAACGGCTAAACCGATTTTATTCAAACATAGCTAAGAACACTCTCGATTAAGACAGAAAAATTACACGCTATGATGCCACATACAGACACACAGATACACAGCAACACACGTCAAACTTATAACACCCCACTTTTTCCGGCGGGGGTTAATAAGCAAATAATAATATGTCGGTTGGCATTTCATCTGTATACGCTTGTTTTCGCTGTCAGGCTGAAACTTCTATATAGGCACATATACTATATTGCAACGTATTAACTAAGCTATAGGCACTTAACTTTTATATTATATCACAATTATGCCACTATATATAGGCGACAGGTCACTGGAACAACTTCCGACCCACGGATGCCCCTCAAGTTAAAGGGACAAATCTGTAAGTCCGTGATAAGACCTGTCATATTGTATGGATCAGAATGTTGGGCTATGAAAAAGATGGATGAAAAAAGATTGCATTTAGCAGAGATGAGAATGTTGAGATGGACTTGCGTAGTGACGAGAATGGTTAAATTGAGATATGACAGGAAGAGGAAAGGAGAAGGAAGAGGAAGTTTGAAAGTGGCGCCAGTGACAGAGAAGTTGAAAGGAAACCATTTGTCCTAGTATGGTTATGTGATGAGAAGGCATGAAACGCATGTTACTAATTACGCAGTTATGAATATAAATGTGAGCAGTGATATGAAAGAAAAGGGAGTCAATGATAGCGTGACAGGGAACAGGACGGTATATGGTGAAGAAAACGTGTTGCGCCGACCTCGAAGTAAAATGGGATAAGGGCAGGAAGATGATGAATTATGTCACTATGCAAATGTAGTAACATAATTTGTCGAATTAAGTTCCTCCTAACTCCAAATCACAAAGTTTATTGTAGTGCGTAAGTACCCTTGTGCCCGGAATTTCGTTGTTTGAGCCACCTCCTCCCGGTGGCTCGAACAACGAAAGCGGTCATTGAGCGAAAGAAATTTGTCCAAGTTGCCCGCAAATTATGCGATTGTGATTATGTGACAAGTCACAAAGTGGTTTGAGTTTTAACATCATAGATATACCATATTATAATGAAACTCAACTCTACCATCTACCAATCGATTGCCTCGGCAGAAAAACAAACATCTTTTCTAAAACGTAGTTGGGTAAAGCAGGTCTTAGTACCTGATGTTCAGTTAAGGCGATATATACGCCCCAATGTAACGCAGTACTGGCCGTGCGCCCGCTCGATGCCAAAACGGTTTTGTTTTCAAAATATTATTTGATTTACATATGCTATGTTAGGTATGAAGAAATTCCAGCCATCAATTTTTCTGTATAAAAGTATTTTTAAACATCCAAGTCGTTTTGGAGGAGTTTCCATAAGTTGCGAAAAAATATCGTGTTGTTAATTATTTTTTTAAAGCAAAACTATTAGTTACACGAAAAAACCTTGTGTTCAAAATTATGTACATAAATCAATAATAAATATATATTTTTTTCAAACCTTTTAACCTAGCTGTTACTGAGAAGTATGCTTTAGAAAGTTACCGTTTTACAGCACTAAAGCGTATGTAGGCCCTTAAGCGTCTTCGTTTTTTCGTTTTTTATTCAGGAACAGGATCTTCTTTAAGAAATACTAGCTTCTGCCAGCGGCTTCGCCCGCGTGTATTATATATATAAACCTTCCTCTTGAATCACTCTATCTATTAAAAAAACCCGCAACAAAATCCGTTGCGTATTGTTAAAGATCGAAGCATACATAGGTACAGACAGCGGCAAGCGACTTGGTTTTATACTATGTAAGGAAGTTCCTTTTGTACCTAATTATAAAAAAAACAGGAACAATTGCAAGCGGCTGAGCATACCTAAGACAAAGAATTCCAGTCTGGCTTCGATTACTCACGAGTCGGTTTTATGGTGCTCGCACTGCGCTGAAAGTTATTGCTTACTTCCAGTAAAGTGAAATAGGTCAATAGTTTCAGTACTGTAACAAAGCCAGTTGAATGTGCAGCTATATTCCAAGTATAAATTTAGCACAGGTCGCTGACAGTTCGATGCCAGTTGTAAACTGCCAGGACTCCAATGATTTAAAGTATGAGAAGATCATCGTAACAAGGTTTACTGATCCCCATTATCTTCTGATAATAATAAATCCACTACTTACAGTATATAAACAGTTAAAAATTAAATTAGACATGATCTCATAACAATAGGTAGATATTATAAAATTGTTGCTTTTTACCCGACTGCCGAAGGAGGGTAATGTTTATCAGTCTATGTATGTATGTATGTTTGTTCCTATGTGGCGTTCCAGAGACCAAACGCGTTGGCCGATTTTGATGTTTCGTTCGTCAATCAATGCGTCTTAACCCTGCGAGTGTCACTGGCTACATTAAAATTGAAAAATAGAAAAATGGCGGCTTTTGGGCGCCATATTGTGGGGGCCCAATTTTGTTTTTCCATCCTATCCCATCGTGTGGGGTATCAAACTAAAGAGCTTTAAGAGGCGATTTCAAAAATATAAAACACTTGTATGTTTAAATGTACCTTATTCGAATAAAATAAAAAAAACTAACTTAAATAATTTCTATTTTTTATGCACCTGCGATGTTATCTCTCCACCACTCTTGGTTGACTGGAAGAGAATGCCTCAGGCATTAAGTCCGCCTATGTACTTGTATGTTGCATGAAGTTTTAATAAATAAATAACACTAAAATCAAAACACCCGACTGCTTAAAAAGCGAACTAAAAAGATACATCTGGTACATCTGGTTTTGGTCAGCCAGCTCGCGAATATGTATCTTCCGACTGCACAGCATGATTTTCTTCTTGTTTACGTCTTTTTAGTTCGCTTTTTAAGCAGTCGGGTTTTTTTTACAGTCGTTATCATATTATCATAATAGATGTCATTTATACGCTGAAGTATAACAATACAACTAAAATTTCACAGGAACATTATATTTCTTGAACAGGATGATTATTTAAATGCATTTATTTCGGAAACCATAATGAAAACTAAAATACAAATTCAGGCCGGCTGCGTCAAAGTAGTTCAAAGCATCGCGTAATGCTTATTGTCGTAAAGCTTGGCATGGCACTGCAGAAGCTCCAGTTAGCGCGCTTCGCTTGTTCCAAACGTTTAAACTTTAAACTTAGGTAAGCAGCCAACAGTTATTTTGTACCAATTGTCTGTGATTGCCTTTTCATTCATGCTTTTAATTTTTTGTTGTTCTTGTTTTCGTTGTTTTCCTTTGTGTCATTGCAAAAGCAACTAGAGTACAAAGATTACTTGCGGTGTGTTCCCGAACCTATAATCCTTATATGAATGTCGTTTTTCTGTCCGTTTGACAATTAGTCGTCATTGCAATTGTTGTTGTTGTGTAGGTTAGTTATAGCAAAGTGATGGTGTACAAAGCTGTGGCAAGCAAGCGTGTCGCTCGCCGCATGCTCGGGGCGGCGGCGTATATCGGGAACGCTTTTATGAGTCGACGGGGTCACCAGATTCCGGTAAATGCTCGTAAATCTCCACTGTGTGCTCCGTTTTTTAACTTTTGACATAGTTACAATAATAATAATTAATAGCTGGTCTATAAATAGGGAGACACTAAACTACACCTACACACTGTTTTCAAACGTCATGCTCATGAACACTTGTTCGATCTAACAAGACTTTTTTCTCGGTAGGTAAGTAATTATAGGTATTATATCACACCAGCATGGCCGTTTCTACAAATTCATGAAGTACGTATATTAATCACGATTTTGCCTGACAGTCGTGATTTCGCGAAGTCTCGGCAACTGGAAGTACTTAATGAGGAGACGTGGTAGAGATCTATTTTCGGTGAAAACGCGGAACTAGCCATTTATATTTTTATTTCATTTTGTAATATTGCATTTTGTATTTCGAATCTGGACCACATTCTGCGAAAAATCCAGTACAGCATGTAGGGCGTTGAGAATTCGCGATGCATATGCCTAGATACTTATATATGTATTTTCGTACCACTTGCTCAAAAAAGTGACATTCTATGCCACAAAAAGCGAACATAACAATAGTCATTTTTAATCTGTTAAAAACAGGGAAAGAAAATTGTACTGAATTTCATTCATCCTCATTCATTCATTCATTCAGGGGGAAAATGTGATTTAAATTTGGATTACATACCGAAATTTATACTGAACTACATCTGTGTTTACACCATTGAGTTTGTATATAAAGCATTATACATCTTTTTGAAAAAGGAATACGCATTTATTATGCAGTTATGATTATTAAATAAAATTACGAAAACCGACGAGGCCGTATGAGCTTGATGCCTTTGCTTTTCCGACAAAAAAATATTAGTCTAGGAATTTGCCGCGTTTTTGTTTTCTTCAAATACATATCTCATATTATTATTATTTTTTTTCGTAAATGGTACGAAACGTAGAGTATTTTCCTCGGTGATAAAGTTGTCTTAGTCTTGGGTGAACTTAAATCGTCACCCGCGACAGAAGACACTGCTTTATCCCCTTGGTTAATAATCTACTATTTCTTTAGCTTGGTGGCACAGGGCCTGCTTCTGCTAAGATATTAAGATCCTGCTATCTTACATAAATGACTGCAATGTAGACAATGTAGTAAGATTCATTGGTTAAATACATACAGAATAAGTTATAAAGTTGATAAAAAAACTTGAAACATATTAGTTTCTATGCAGTAAATGACAGTTTTATTAATTAACTAGCTGAACCTCGCGGTTTCACTCGCATCTTTGACTACTACTCCGCTCCTATTAGTCATAGCGTGATGTTTTATAGCCTATAACCTTCCTCAATAATCGGGCTATCGAATAGTGAAATAATTTTTAAAATCGGACCAGTAGATTCTGAGATTAGCGCGTTCAAACAAACAAACAAACAAACAAACTCTTCAGCTTTATAATATTATATTATAGTATAGATGACAGTTTTATTAATTAATATTACAATGTAGTATGTGATTCTCATACACGTGGAAGCAGGGGTCGGCGGGGCGAGGGGCGCGGGGTGGCGGGGGCGGTCGCGGGCTGCGGGATGTGCGAATGGTCGTTATCGCTTTGGACACTGCAATGATTGTTTATCCAGCCTGTTCCTTGAATTGCAACCAATGACTCACCCTTTTTATAATCGCGCACTGCCATAACATTATGTTGTCATGTAATTAATAGCTTATGCAATCTACTTAGGCAAGTTGGAAGCATTTGAACACAGTATGTGTTGATTTAAGACTTCATGCACAAAAGTACAGGCATTCTTTGCCAGTCACCCAAGGGTGGTGAAAAGTCAACATGGTGCTCTATCGGTTTGATCAAGGAAATGTTTTGGTAATATTTATGTTTACTAGGAACCTCAGTTCCTAGCTGAAACGTTATCTTCGAGGATAGAAGAATAGAAAAGATACAAAAAAAGATAATGGACCTAAGCTTTGTTTTGATGACAAAGAGCACACTTGGCTTTAAATTCGGCCAAGTTAGCCTGCCTGCTTCATATCTCACGCTTCTATACTCGGCTCGTTCCTCATATGATTAAAACCTCAACATATATGTAACGGAAATTAAATGTAAGCCAGTGACCTCTGCGCTGCTGCCACAGACGATACCTAGGAAATCGTAGTTTTCCAATAAAATTTAATGTACGTAGTGTCGTGCCAGCAGAGGATTGAGGAGCTAGTGGCTAAATAATAACAGCCGCACGAGTCGATCTTCAAGGTTAAGCAACGCTTGCCGAGGTCGGTCCGTGGATGGGTGACCATCTTTACATAGCGACTTTCTTCCGTGCCTCGGCAACAACGCTAAGCCGTTGGTCCCGGCTGTCATTAGAAGATCTTTGACAGTCGTTAAGGGTAGTCTGAAGCCTGATATCTGGCACCAGTCTTGCCAAGGGGTATCGTGTTACCCAGTTACTGGGTTTTGGAGGTCAGATAGGCAGTCGCTCCATGTAAAACACTGGTACTCAGCTGAATCCGGTTAGACTGGAAGCCGACCTTAACTTAGTTGGTAAAAGACTAAGCAGATTGACTATTTTAGTGTCGTGCCAGCAGCGGCACAAATAACAAGTACTTCCGACTCAACTATTTAGGTATCTTCACTCCTAAAGACTCTAACTGAAGCCTCCCATGCACTGTCTCAGTAGTCCAAGACTGGAGGACGCGGGAGCGATGATGGCTTGCGTACAAGCGAGGCGCGACGCGGTGCGGCGGACGAGGACGGAACGCGGCCGCCCACGCGGTTCGTCCGGAAGCCACACTAGCAAAGTAGCTACACATTAGTCAACCCGCAGCCTAATCTGCACAGCTGCAGATTATAACACGCAACCTAACATTTACATAGTCTCGTCGTAGTTCTACGTATAGTCTTTGCAAGACCTATGAAAACATACTTATATTTTGGTGCTGGCTGGGATAGATAGGTACATACATTCCCTTTGGCATTAGAAAGGCTGAAAGCAAATACATTTTTAAAAGAAAAGTACGTGACCACTATTTCAGTCAGACTAAATAGCTTTCATCTAGAGTCAAAAGTCTAGTCATTGTAATTATTATTAGGTTTCTCGTTTTTTTAGTATTTATTTATTAGTCTATTTTATTTGTATATGTGTACTATTAATATATATGTAAGTAAATACATTTTCGTATACAATTTGTTTAAATATTATTTTGTACCCGTTCACAACGTTGTCCTTTTTAACCGAAAGGTTGACTGGTAGAGAATGCCTTGTGGCATTAAGTCCGCCTATGTACCACTATTGTACAAGAAATTTAAATAAATACATGTATACAAAGGTGGAGCTAGTTCGACTCGTCGCTCGTATGACAAAAAATCTTTCCGAAAACTGAAAAATCTCATACGCTTCGAATTCGGACAGGGTACTTTGATATACTTAAGTGCATACTATACTTACTTTGGTACAGTATATGTTAGAACACAGCTCAATGCTGCATAATTGGTTACCTACATTATCATTGGAAAGACAAAAAGCAGCTCTTCATATGCTCTTTTTTAACCCCCGACGGAAAAAGAGGGGTGTTATAAGTTTGACGTGTGTTGTTGTGAATCTGTGTGTCTGTCTGTGGCATCATAGCTCCTAAACGGATGAACCGATTTTGATGTAGTTTTTTTTTGTTTGTAAGATGATTTTGTCGAGAGTGTTCTTAACTATGTTTGAATGAACTCGGTTCAGCCGTTCTAAAGTTATTCTTACTGTTTGAATCGGGATGTTTTCGCAAGATATTGTGTCATAATTACGTGTTCAATAGATTGCCGATCGAAGTGTATCTACTATGTACTAGATAAATTATGTAGCATGAAATAAAAATGTGTCGGGGTTTTTTAATTTTTTTTAATTTTACTTGTCAGTACCAAGTTACTAACTGGTCTTTCTGTGACCGTGGTTGCAGTAATAAATCAATGCTGTGTCGATACTATATACCTACTAAAAGACGATTGCGTATAACTTTAGAGACGTTTCGGGCTAATCGACACATTTAGGTCAAAGCATGAACTTTATATAAATGTGATAAACATTTAACTAATTGAAAACAAACTAAATTGTAACGACAGATGATTCAATTTTATTAAACAAAAAATTAGCTCTAGAACAGTCGGTAGCAATATAATTTAAAAGTACTATGACACTGAGCTCTATTGCATTGCGCCGTCATGAAAATTTAGCAATGTTGTTATTTGATACGTTTGAAATGGTGACTTTATTAAGCTGAGACCGCGTTGTCTACTATGTCACAAGTTCCACACTGAGTCAATTATTGTCTATTTCGTTTTTTATTAATGTTTCTAATAGTTGCTACTAGTTACTCATCCTAATATATGAGCAGGACAAATCCTACCCAGAATATTGCAAGCTTTATGCTTATTTAGAAAGGATCAACATAAGTTTCCTTTCCGAAAACTATTCTATTTTTACCCGACTGCCGAAGCAGCTATCAGTCTATGTATGTAAGTTTGTTCCTATGTGGCGTTCCAGAGACCAAACGCGTTGGCCGATTTTGATGGTTCTTACGTCAATCGATTCGTTTTAACCTTGCGAGTGTCACTGGCTGCATTAAAATTTGAAAATAGAAAATGGCGGCTTTTGGGCGCCATATTGAGGGAGCCAGATTTTTTTTTTTCTTCATAACCCGTCGTGTGGGATATCAAAATAAAGGGTTTTTAAAATAATAAAAAAGCCTGACTGCTTAAAAAGCGAACGAAAAAGACGTAAACAAGAAGAAAATCATGCTGTGCAGTCGGAGGATACATATTCGCGAGATGGCTGACTTTTTGTCACTTATTAGTTCGCTTTTTAAGCAGTCGGGTTTTTTGTTTTTTTATTAATTTAAGAAGTTATTTCATCGTCCCATGGACAATCTAATTTTACCGCATTATTGAAAATGGCGACGTCTTTCAAAAGGATACAGAAAATAAGTTACCACTATATGTATACGGCATAAAACGCAATATCTTTACTGAAAAAAAATTATAAGGCCCGATCCCAATTAAGTTGCGAAGGTTTCCATTATTTCAGTAACAACAGCATTGCTTGGGTGAGAAATAGATGTATACCTATTAAGAAAGGTAGATATTCAAAATGTAGTTACATACATACATAAACTCACGCTTTCGTCCCATACTGACGTGGTATAACTAAAATACCGTTAACCGACATCTGGTCGACTTTTTACTTTCGATGCTATTTTAATGAGAAAAGAAATATCTATCGATCTATGTATGCGAATTTTCAATACCTTGAATAGTTAGAAACCAAGCTCCCGAGCTCGTTTCGCTCACTCTTAGACTAATTCGTTGAAAATAGCGACAGCACTTCAAATCTATACCAATATTATAAAGAGGTAAGATTTTTTTGTTTGTTTGTACCGAATAGGCTCCAAATCTACTGGACCGATTTCAAAAATTCTCTCTCTCTTCACCGTTTGGAAGCTACTCTATCCCCGGGTGACATAGGCTACTTTTTATCACTGTATTCACACGGGAACTAACTAGAGGGCGCCTCGCGGTTTAATATAACTTTTCGCAAACCGATTCTATAATCCTGCTGACCAAATAATATAATTTTGCTGTGTAAATAACTTTTTCGCAGATATTTATCGCTGGCTGAATATTTAAAATAAAAACCATACAATGCTATAGCAATAATAATGACCAGACAATGACATTGTGAATTTTGAATATTGCTACTACATTATTATTATTATTGCTACATTACTATAATGAACTTAATCAGTATTCATTACATTGCCCGATTTCACTTGACTAGATTATTCTGTCCGGGCAATATACACAGTGCCACAAAGTACCTATGTATCTATGACGTATACACCTACCTAGCTAATCTGATTTTCGTTTTCAACTGTTCACTGACTGAATGACTTTAACACATGTTGTTAAAGGATACAATTCCATTTGACTGCAATAAAACTAGTATGAAGAAGCCGTGCTTAACGTCTGGTTTGTTGAAAAGATGATGTAATGCAAAACGCTGACATCATCCTTCAACCATAAAGCACACTGTTAAATCCATTTCGTCTCATTGTGAACGTTATTAGATATAGTTTTTGATCACTAGGTGATGGAATGGGTTGGTCGATAATAAAGTGGGCAACATAGAGGCACGGTATCGAATAGAGAGTATCGATACTGTACTCATGAGAAGTATCGAAAAAAATAATCGTACTCATAAAAGTATATCGATACAAAAGTATCGGTTCTTGAAGTTATCGAGTACTTTTGTTAGGGCCTCTAATGCGAATAGATCAAAGGTCATCAGTTAGTAAATAACGTCAGTTTAACTTCAGTAGGGCAGGACATGAAAAAAAAATGGTATTTGTACACAAATTTAATACAATAATAAAAAAAAGACAACTGTAACTTTAAAAAAGTAGAAACAAAATTAAATTATTTAGTACTTCAGGCATATAAATTAAAGTTCCCATGAACGAGTGATTGATTAGTGTAGTAAATTAATGAAGGAAAGGTTAGGAATTTAACTGTGAACGGAAGGAACGATTTCGAGCAAAGATCGATGTAATGTTGTTGTTGTTGTCGATGTGATGTAATGTTGCCATAACCATAAACATAAGCCGTAAGGTCGCAAGTTTAAAATGGGTAATTTATAAGATTACCCATTTAAAACTTAATTTCTTATTCGATACGATACCTACCAAAAAGTACTAATTGAGTAAAAGTATCGAATGCAAAGTATCGAGTACAAAAGTATCGGTATCAAATGGAAATGTATTGTGACTCAAATTTCAGTAAAAGTATCTAAACAACAAAGCTTACTTTAGAACTAAATAGTGATCAGATAATACTAAAATAGATTAATGACTAAGATTATAACAAGAAACTCGTTTTCATGCTCTAATATAAAGTAGGAAGTGCAATGTTCTTACACTTGCTCTGCGTCGAATGTATGTCAGAGGTCCCGACGATAAGGCACGTTCTTTGTTACCTACTCTATTAAACAGTAGTTTTAATTATTGTTTTTACTTTTATAGAATTGTGACAGCGGTTTGAAAATAATTTAATGAAACATCCGATTTACTTTTAATGTACTTACTCGTATCCATGTGTAACGAAAAATTAATAAATCACTTATTGATTGAAAACGAGACACACATATGGCTAAATATATATATAATAATTACTAATTTATTTCAAAATTCAGACAATTAACCGTCCATTTCTTGTTAGTAGCAAAATACTTATATCTAGTGTTAGTAAAAGCTGAACTCCAAATCAAATAAACATTTACAAAATATTGTCATTTGATATTGATTAAATTTAAAGCCATAATTAAACAAAAATATGCAAATTAAAAATAAAAATGTCAAAAAATAATAGTACATTATGGTACAAGTGTGTAATGTTGGTGATTACCGCTGAGGCGCCATTGTGACCCGAGCCGTTAGGTGAGGGTCTTAAGAGAGCCGAGGACGGTAATCATCAATACACACGCGTATCATACGACGTTTTTCAACACACTTGTGAAGAAAATAATACTAAATAATCATTTTCAACAGTGAAAACGAGTTGTGAAAAAGTTTTCGCAATGGCGGGCAAAATTAATCAGTTTTCGTATGCACGCGCATCTAACAATGGCGTTCGGCCATAAACTAAAAGAATGAGGTTTCTTTTTTTGGCTTTTCGCGGATAGCGTTTTAGCCACATACAAAATGAGGAATTTCAAGAATTTTTTATTACGGAGAAAAACAAAAGTTATATTTGAGTGAAAGTTTTATTTACAAGTTGAAATTATCTATTTAAATACGAAGTTGCATAAAATTAGCAAGTAATAGGTACAATAATTTATTTGTACTATTGAGCACGATCTTTTTTGTATCGAAACTTTTTTAAGAACAAAGCAATTCAACCAATAAATTAAAAAAAAATCTCTATAACTCACTTGTGAATAATAGCAATGAAAAAGTCACAGTTTGATTATAGGTGTCATTATGTGCCTAACTGCGGTGAAATTAGAGCCACTTTATGAGCAAGTGTGTTGAAAAAAGATTTTAAATGTCAAGGAGATATTGTAGAGAATAGAATTGTAAATTAACATGTCAGAAATAATAAAACAACAAAAACAATAGATACAAATAAAATTGAATCAAATGACAATAAAATTTTATGAAGACCATTACCATTTTATATTTTACATTTATATATAAATGTTTATTTTAACTATAAGTTAATATTTTTAACCAATTTTACTTCAATAATAAAATTATTTCAATAATTCAAAATATATTCAAATATTTTATTAACCTCATATAACCTGCCAATGTTACCTCTCCACAGGCATTAAGTCCATCTATATACCTGTTTGTTGAAGTTAAAATAAATAAATAAATATAGCGTGTTAAATTAATATGCTTTAATAATTAAAACAAAACGGATTCGTCGGTAGATATCTATCTAATGGTGGGTTTACATTTAACTAAACTATATTGCGGTCGCCAGTTCAACACCTCAATCGTTTCAAATATGACTATAAGACTACTTCACTGAAATTTTTGGTACTTTGGTACCGCAAATGCTTGAAAGAAATCACACTACTGTCAATGTATTGAAGAAAGCGTTGAATTCATTTGAACGTCGTAGATGGTTTGATTGCATAATACGAGTAATATCTATAGTTTACGAAAGCGTATCCGGAACAGAAGTATTTTCTTTAAATCCCAATATTGGAACAATGTTGAACTATAAGATTCTAAGTATCTGAATCTGAGTCAGTCAAACCCAGCTGGCGTCCTTAGGTCGTCGATCCATCTAGCATGATAGCGTCCCGCGGATAGTTCGTTCGTCGATACTCAATTTTCTTCAATAAGAACAATTTCTACTAAACATTAGCATGTATTATTATGTGTTATTAATAGGTGTGTATGTGTGATGATATTTACGTATATATAATATTACTTTAAGGCCGTAAAATACACTTAATTTTATTGGTGAAATCACCCCACATCAGGGGTTTCATCCCCGCACGTTTTTATTGCATTTCCTAAAACTCTGCAAAACCTAAAAGGCAAAAATGCGCGGGGGTTCTTTTTAAACATTAATAACATTAAAACTAATTTGCTTAGATCTGTGATTATGTTTTCAGTGTGTAGACTAACTCAAAGACGAACAAAAAAATCCATAAAAGACATGTATGTGGAAATTCCTAAACTTTTTCCAGAATTTTAGGAAATGCAATAAAAACTTATGAAATTACGTTACAATATTGTCTTTTAAGCTTCAATACAAAAATATTTTATCTTTAAAGTATTAGTGTAATAATTTTTAAAGATTCTCTATGCTATGGCCGTAAATAACATTAAATGTACGCCTCTGTGAGACCTAGGGCCAAAGTTATGGTTGTTAGACTATGTGGATATCGTAATAAGAAATTCAGGTACTAAAATTGATCTATCTTTGAGGGTGTGGTGATTACAACCCTTAAGTGGGGTGTTTTATCGATAAAATTAAGTGTATAAATTGTTTGTATAAGTTACATATAGAAAATAATAAATTCACAAATAAAATCTATGTTTAGGTGGTGTGCAATCAAACAGTATGCGACTGTGCTGGCATCAAAGGCGATCAGGGGAGCATAGGACCTCCGGGTGTTCCAGGCTTTCAAGGTGACTACGGAGAAGAGGGGCCTGTCGGCCGCCCAGGCCGGATGGGCCTTTCAGGAGACTTTGGTGACAGAGGCGACTACGGTGATAAGGGAACTCACGTAAGTAAGATAAATAACAGCTTGTCTGATGTTCATTCCATTTATTGTAACGCAAATACTAATTGCCTTTTTATTTTTAGGGTATAAATGGACCTTATGGACCAAGAGGAGACAGTGGACCGCAAGTAAGAATTTGTCAGAATATACTACATAGTTTGGGCTATTAAAATATTTTTATGGTTAATGAATATTCTCAATCTTCACCCGTTTCCTTGTCCAGGGCCCATATGGATTGGAAGGTGTCATTGGGTTACCAGGCTTAGACGGTTGTAGCGGCGTTGACGGTATTATGGGACCACCTGGATTGAAAGGCTATCCTGGAGGAAGAGGTTCACCAGGACCCGCAGGAGAAAAGGGTTCTCAAGGTATGGCTGGTGAAGGAGGAGCAAATTCAAGAGGTTCAAAAGGTGATTTCGGTGAACTAGGACGACCCGGTGCATCTGGACCTGTTGGAGTTACGGGTTACAGAGGTAACAGTGGAAGTACAGGCGAAGTAGGTGATGAGGTAAGAATAAAATACACATTTGGGTACTTACTAAAAAAAATGGTTTTAATCTCTAAAATGATTGTTCAATCTTTATTCGTTGGAACTTTTATTATATATTGCATGTCAGCTCCATCCCATCTTAACCATATAAAGAAGTCAATTTTACGCTTGACGTGCTCATTATTTACAATGCCTGTAGGTAAAAACCACTAAATGAATAAACATTTAAGACATATTTATTATAGGTACAGATTCCTGAATATAATCGCACTTTTTGTATTTTTATTATTAAGGCATTTATTGTTAAATATTATTAAACCTGAATAATCAACAACTAAATCGGTATAGGGTCCCGCTGGTGTTCGTGGAGAAGCTGGAGACAGAGGGAAAGACGGTGAAGATACTGTAGGACCACCTGGAGAACAAGGAGACCAAGGATTAATTGGTGAACCAGGAAGACCAGCTTCTATTGTGATTACCGATGACAATAAAGTTCGAGAGAATATTACAGTTATAACTAAAGGAAACAAAGGAGACAAAGGGTTGCAGGGACAACGGGGCGTAAAAGGCCTCAAAGGAATGCCCGGATCAAGGGGTCAAACAGTAAGTAAACATAAAATACTTATACTTTTAAACCTGCAAGTCTAATTATGTGAGCGCCGATGACCTCTTCCACGGTGGCGCCGGCGCCGTGGCTCTGCGGTGCGGCGTGGCCATGTTTTATCAGGGATCTATTTTTCAGTAAAAATCAATTTTTCAGTAAATTTGATTACTAGGTTAAAATAAAAAAATAAATGAAGTTTTGTTTGTTTGCTAGCTATTGCCCGTAACTTCTTCCGCGTCAAACCCGAAAAGAAGATCGGGTTTACCCTTTTTTTGCCAAAATAAAAGTAGCTTAACTTACCCCTTATTACTGCTATATGCCAGTGAAATTCCCGTCAGTAAGTAAATCGTGTAAATTAAAAAAAGCTGCAGAAAAAAATAAATTTGAGATTTTCAATCAAAACACAGTGCGTTAACTATTATAAAACAATTCTAAATTCAATAATAATCCTTGTTTATGGATTCGTTGCAAAATTCATAATTGTCATGGATAAACACCTATTTAACCTCAAAGGACTTAGTTAAGAACGTTTCGCGGTTATGTTATCCCGAGTCCAGCCGTGGAGACGACAGCGTGTCGTTTAGAGTGCTGGTGGCAGGTAATCTTAAAATAAAGCGTGCAACAGCGCATAAAGCTGGTATAGAAATCTTCCTGTATTTCCAATACTATAAAATGTTTCCCCCGAAACCTTCCAAATTTTAAGGACTTGTAATCCTGAAATATCGAGTGGGAAAGAAAGCTGCGAAATGGCTCGAGTTCGCGGCGGCGCGGCGCTCATATCTAACTCAAATATATCTGTGCATGTGTAAAAAAAAAAAATTAACCATAAATAAATGTCTGTTTTTACTAGGGACCTTATGGTCCTGACGGATCACAAGGTTACAAAGGAGATCAAGGTCACGATGGTCCCAGAGGAAAGATAGGTCACCCTGGTCGTGACGGCAATCCAGGTCCAAAAGGAGACAAAGGTGCACCCGGATACGCAGGTCCCGACGGATCAGATGGATGGAAAGGAGAAAGGGGTGAAGATGGAATGCCAGGCAATCCTGGACTACAAGGTTTTATAGGCGAACCCGGATTTTACGATGAAAGGCTAGATGTACCACCATCAATAGGCCCTCAAGGACCCCAAGGCCCTGAGGGCCCCTTGGGCCCAGTTGGAGCTCCTGGCTATAATGGGCAGAGAGGTTTACCTGGTATTGTGGGACCACCTGGATTCCCTGGAATCAAAGGAACTCAAGGCAGGCAAGGAATTCCAGGCACCTCTACTAAAGGAGAACCAGGAAATGACGGATTTAAAGGATTTCCAGGATTTAAAGGACCTTCAGGATATCAAGGATTGCCTGGAGTAACCGGCCCTAAAGGATTCAAAGGTACAAGGGTTATTGGACCAGATGGTGAAGAAGGAGTAGCTGGTATAGATGGTATACCTGGCCAACGAGGGGATCGAGGTAATACTGGAGATATGGGACCACAAGGTTACCCAGGCACTGGTGTTCATGGAGTTGGCCCTCCAGGAGAATTAGGACCGCCGGGATCACCAGGATACGTCGGAGACCCTGGTGATCATGGGCGTCCAGGCTTCCTCGGGCCGAAAGGAGAACGGGGAGATGATTGCCCGTTTTGTAAATCAGGTAATATTTTTATTTTTCTTTTTAGGGTTCCGTACCAAAAGGGTAAAAACGGGACCCTATTACAAGACTCCGCTGTCCGTCTGTCTGTCTGTCTGTCCGTCTGTCACCAGGCTGTATCTCATGAACCTTGATAGCTAAACATTTGAAATTTTCACAGATATAACAACAAATACTAAAAAGAGAATAAAATATATATTTAAGTGAGGCTCCCATACAACAAACGTGATCTTTTTGCGGTTTTTTGCGATAATGGTACGGAACCCTTCGTGCGCGAGTCCGACTCGCAATTGGCCGGTTTTTTTATTGGGTAATAAATATTTGACCTACGTAAAATTGGTCTGTAACTCATTTTATTATTGACTCTGTAACCAGGTTTCTCGACTCGTGTACGTACCTACGTACTACGTTCCTGCGAGTTATTTTAATTTTTTATTTAACTTTAATTTACTTTTAAATATTTAGAATACATACATTAAAAAATTAGATGTCAAAGTCACAACGACACGTCAAAAAGCGTTGTCTTATAACTAGTCAAATAACCCGCCCCTAACTGTTCCCGGCGCAAAAGTGCCCATAACACTTGCTGCATTGCCACGTTGGATGGCAATGGCTAACCTTTGCAGCAAGAACGAGCTGGAGCGGGAGTCACCCGTTTTGTCACTTAGCCTATGTCCTATCTCACTAATGAGCTTCTTGGCCTTTTACTTTTTGAAGTTTATAATAATTGATGACATAATTTCATAGAACACGTTTTACTGTTGCAGCTTTAATTTCATAGAACACGTTTTACTGTTGCAGCTTTAATTTCATAGAACACGTTTTACCAAAACGATATTTTATGAGCTGTAAAAGATATCCCTGTCATATTACTATTAATTACACCGGTAACATAATATAATTATTAGAGAAAACAAATAATTGTACAGTTTATGATAGGTACACCTACAGGTTAGGTACCAAGAAATAGAGAGTGATATGAGTGAGAAAATTTTAAATACAGTACTAAAGTTATAGTAAAGCAAACACAATTGAAGAAGAACGCAACAAAAAGAAATGGTCTACATTACTTAGGATTAATGAATTAATAGACTACTTAAATGTTACATGATAACAAAGTTATATTTTTTTCTTAGGCTTAGATGGACCGAAAGGACAGAGAGGAGATGACGGATATCCTGGTCGCAAGGGCTACCCAGGATCTGAAGGTCCGTCGGGACGTAAAGGAATTAAAGGTTTTCCTGGAATAGATGGAATGCCAGGACTAAAAGGGCCAAAAGGCAACAAGGGCACAGAAGGTGGAGCAGGACAACAAGGGCCAAAGGGGGATAAAGGAAGAGTACTTTTACCACCACAGGATCTGATAAAAGCAGAAACAGGAGAACCAGGCGATAGAGGTAAGATAAAATGTATTCAAATATAGGTATTAAATACTCGTTTATATATGTGAATATCGATGCTTTAATGGTGTGTCTATTGATTATGGTACTATGTTGGCTGGTACTTTCTTAATCGTCTTCTCGTATTTGATTGTTTGACCATGTCTGCATGTGTGTCCCAATCAGGTACCAACTTAAGTAAACATATCCATTTATTTATAACAGTAATTAGTTATGGGTATATTTGCTCTCTCTCTCTCTCTGGGTGTTACTTTTGAATTCCTTATATCCACTATAAAAAAGATCAGTCATTCAGTTCTATTTCATGAATCTTTGGGAAGCAGGTTATTATTTATTTGAAAATGATATGATTAGAGATGATTTTTTTCTCTCAGGTTTTATAGGTTACCCAGGCCTTACGGGTGATGCAGGCTGGCCAGGATTTACTGGTGACTCTGGTTTCAAGGGAATTAAGGGGCAAATGGGTGACGATGGATACCCTGGGCGGCCGGGACGAAACGGAACGAGAGGGCACGATGGACAGTCGGGATGGCCAGGCAGGGACGCTTCTATGCCCATTCAGTTCCTTGTTGGACAAAAAGGAGAACCTGGACTCAAGTAATTTTTATTTTTACTGCCTGGGTATTAATATTAATATAATAAACTTATGAGGGTTAAAATAATAGTGAAACAATAATACGTACACCATATTAGTTGAAAAAGGAAACGATTCAGAAACTTTTATGATTTTTCTGTCCCTCGGCATTATGCTAATTATACACTGAATGAATTCGGATAACATTCCACCTTTGTCGTGCTTGTTACACTCGTATGAAATACTAAAAAGTTTACCAATTTTTCCGCAATTTTTTATTTTGTGTTCAATTTTATTGGTGAACAAAAAATAATAGGTAGTAAAAAATATTGTAAAAAATTTACTATTTGTTAGCAATGATTTTTCCGTGAAATGTTGTTAATTAACCGTTCTTTAATAACAGTAGACAAAAATAAACAACGAAAAATTTTGGATTTTAAAAATGATCGCAAACTCATGTTATGTTTTATTTTACCATAATGATATAACACAAGACACATTACAGGGGAGAACTTGGTGACACCGGAGAGCCTGGCCTTCCTGGTGAAGCCGGCGAATCACTTGCTCACGGAATTAATGCCAAAGGCCCCAAAGGTTACCCCGGAGTTGGCGGACGTAAAGGTATACATATATTTATAAATTTTAATGATTTTTAATTATTCTCTATTTTAATTGTAATTTTAATGATTTATATTTTTGTTTTTTAATTTAATTTTGACTTGGATTTTAATTTTGTTTTTGATGCTTTTTAGATTTTTATTTTGTTTTCGAGTTGACATCAATTTTCCTTTGGTTTTTTTTTTGTAACTCGTATTATTTTATGGGGTATGCGGTGCTAACCTTTAAGAAATTGTAATAGTAAGCTTAGACATAAACAAACTTGAAATTTAAATGTATCAGTATATACAATTGTTGGTTGGCCAAATATATAAATAAAGCGCATCGTTACAAAAAGGCTGGACCGATATGAGCCTTTTTAATGTAACCAGAAGTAAAAAACAACTGCATAAATATGAAACATTCACAAATAAAATTGCATAATACTACTGAATGTGCCTTTTTCTGTCGGATTTCAGTTTGATCTCAGTTTCGACATAAAAGCGTCCTTAGACCCAGTTCTTTATTGGAAATAGCATTGATTTACACCTTTCTAGAATAGATAGATAGTTTACCTCTGAATTTATAAATAAGCTAAAGCAAGTAGTTAACTAGTATACGTTTTTAAATTAAAAAAATATAATACTTTCGCAGGTATGGTAGGAATCAAAGGAGAAAGAGGTGATACGGGTTTCGACGGTATCCCAGGTTTACATGGCGATCAAGGCCAACCTGGCAGGTCTATACAAGGTTTGAAAGGTTATAAAGGTTTTGTTGGAAGAAAAGGCAGTATAGGGCCTTACGGAATACCTGGCAGTCAAGGGCAGCCTGGGCCTGTTGGTGAAGTGGGGAACAACGGAAAGAAAGGATCTCGAGGCGACGCAGGCTTAGCTATAATCGCCGGTGAAAAAGGTTTCGATGGTCTGGCCGGTGAACGAGGAGAAGATGGTGAAATCGGTTATCCAGGCATGTCAGGAAGAACTGGATCTATGGGAAATAAAGGACAGCAGGGTCCAACAGGAGATATTGGTCCCGATGGACCACAAGGGCCTCCGGTAAAATTATGCATATAGTAATAACTTTCATGGCTAATATTCATGTCATTTACTAGTTAAAGTACGAGAATATTTTATTACATTTTTATCATTTCACAAAACCTTCTTGGCTGCCCTATGTCAACCCTACTTGCTGACATAGTGAAAATCAATTCCTAAGATAATTTTGCAATTTTTCACTGCACTTGAAAAACGAGTTTTTCTTTGCCTCTTAGCCATCGCTTTTGTCTTTTATAGTTCCACAAATAACAAAGGATATTTTTGTCAACAGGGAAGAAAAGGCATTCCAGGCATAGAAATACGAGGTGCCCCTGGATTAGCTGGTCAGCCTGGATTGCCTGGACGCTTAGGTTCAATTGGAGAACCGGGTTTACAAGGCTCTTATGGAATAAAAGGCGATAACGGTCCCAAAGGCATGAAGGGAAACATTGGATTCAGTGGAGTTCGTGGCATGCAAGGCGAAGATGGCGTAATGGGTCAACACGGATTTCCAGGCAGACAGGGAATTGTCGGTAACCCTGGCGCTTCAGGGGATCGGGGAGACACCGGCTCCTTAGGATTTGACGGAGTACCTGGTAAAATTGGACTGGTAGGACCTTTTGGTCTTAAAGGCATTCGTGGTGACCTAGGTCTTCCTGGTTTCGCCGGTAATGACGGTAGTCACGGTTTTAAGGGAGCGAGAGGAGATTGGGGTTTTCCTGGTCTTAAGGGTATTAGAGGTGACGATGCCGCAAGAGGTTTGAAAGGTGATGGAGGTGAACGTGGTTTTGATGGAATTAATGGAAGACCCGGTTTAAAAGGATTTAAAGGTGCGATAGGTGACTCAGGATCACCAGGTCTAAGTATTGCAGGCCAACCAGGATCAAAAGGCGAAAAAGGAAATACTGGGTATCCAGGGGCATTTGGAAGTGTGGGAAGAAAAGGACAAATAGGTGAATTTGGTCTTGTTGGAGAACATGGTGATGGTGGAGACAGCGGTTTCCCTGGAGCACCTGGTCGCCCAGGAAGAACGGGAGGAGTTGGAATCAAAGGTCAACGTGGGATACAAGGAGCTCTTGGGTTACCTGGACTAAAAGGCGACCAGGGCTTTGATGGTACACCTGGACGCATAGGTTCCCCTGGGCTCCCTGGTGAAGTTGGTTTCATGGGTCCAGTTGGACGCCCAGGCAATCCTGGAATTAAAGGAGAGCAAGGTGAAATGGGAATTACTGCGTACGTTCCCCCTACCGATGGTGATATGGGTGACATGGGCATGGAAGGTTTTCCTGGTGCCAAAGGAGATATCGGTGATCAAGGATTCTATGGACTTGTAGGTATCAAGGGTGAACAGGGAGATGAAGGTTTTCAAGGTGAAGTAGGTGATATTGGTATAATTGGTTACCGTGGTTTACCGGGTGATCAAGGACCACCCGGTCTCACGGGTATAAACGGAGAAAATGCCCCACGGGGAGAACAGGGAAAACACGGCATTGATGGTCTTCCTGGATGGCCCGGTGCTATGGGTCAGAAGGGTAAACCTGGCGAATATGGTTTTAATGGTCCTGATGGGTTACGTGGTCCCCCAGGTCTTACATTCGAAGGGCAAAAAGGTATGATCGGTATGGATGGAGCACCAGGACCACGGGGTATATCTGGACGACCAGGAAATCCAGGACTAGCTGGAAACACTGGCATAAAAGGTTATAGAGGGGATACTGGAGAAATAGGTGACTCATACAGCGCTAAAGGTGCACGGGGAGACCAAGGTTATCAAGGATTCACTGGTGCTAGAGGACAAAAAGGAGATGGAGGTGATTCTGGTGCACCTGGGCGGATGGGACAAGTGGGTGCAACAGGATCACAAGGGTTGAGAGGTGACGAAGGTGAAGAAGGGCCGTATGGGCCACCTGGCCTTAGAGGTATAAAAGGTGATGTAGGAGATTTATTAGCTGCTTCTGAAATTATACCTGGCCAAACTGGTGACATGGGTCTACGTGGATATGATGGGCAGCCTGGAAGAGACGGTAGACCAAGTGAAATTGGAATCAATGGTGTACCAGGAAGGAAAGGAGAAAAAGGAGATGATGGTTTGATCGGAGAGATTGGAGTTCCAGGATTAATGGGACGAGAAGGTTTGAAGGGCATAAAAGGATTACAGGGTTACGCAGGATATCGCGGAGCTGTGGGAGATGCTGGTCCACCAGCTGTGCAACCCGTACCCAAATCTAGAGGTTTCTATTTTGCTGTTCACTCACAAGATAGAATGATTCCACAGTGCCCGTCGGGAACCTCACCTCTTTGGACCGGATATTCTCTTATTCATATTATTGCAGACGGAAAAGCACATGGACAAGATTTAGGTAAGTTATCGGATACGACACACGGATAGTGTGAACAGTGAAAGTTAGGACGACTTATAAAATAAAGCAATTGTTATTTTCTTCAGGTGCTTCTGGGAGCTGCTTGAAAAAGTTTTCGACTATGCCCTACATGTTCTGTAACTTCAACGAAATCTGCAACTTTGCTCAGCGTGAAGATTACAGTTTCTGGTTATCAACTGACGAACCTATGCCTATAGCTATGACGCCCATACAAGCTAAGGATGTTGGAAATTATATATCCAGGTAAGGCTCCAGGCTGCTACATTAGTTGATAATTGTGATACCTACATTGTTTATAAACTTCAGTCCATTATAATACTGGACTATATATACAATACTGGACTTATTCCAGTACACAATAAAATCGTAAGCGAAATATTGCGCACAGCACACACATTATTGTGAATGTTGATTACACAGAGAAACTTATTTGACTTCAACTCTGACGTTAGGTACAATAATTGTATTTACTATAAGTACCCATTATAAAATTTAATATTATCCGCAACAAAATTTCAGATGCCAGGTATGCGAAGCACCCACGCGAACTATCGCCGTTCATAGCCAAAGCATCTCAGTACCTGAATGTCCCGATGGCTGGAGGGAGTTGTGGCAAGGTTACAGTTTCCTAATGGTAAGAAAGATTACTCTATTATTTTACTTCCATTGATATTAATCAGCTATCAAATAATGCACCTATTTAATATTAATTTTCTTACTTACGCAATAGTAGTAAGTGTCTGAATCTAGCGGCAAATAAAAGTTTATTAGATTTATTTCTGTGGTAATCATATTAAACTGGTAGCACTGCCCAATCCTAAAACAGTTAAGGCCATTTTCACTTACACGATTCGATACCTAAATGAATGCCCGCATTGCAAAAATATTGGAGCATCTATTCTGCTGTCGTTTATTAGCCGTCCTAAGCTAAAAACTAATGAAACATGTGAGGGAAGTACTTCGAATATGGAGAAGAACGTACCGGTTTTCAGGCCATCGTTCCAGTCCAGGACATATTAATAATAACAAGTGTGAATAACGATATTTCTTAACTTGTATTAACGTTTACAGCACACGGCTGGAGCGCGCCATGCAACAGGACAAAGTCTTATTTCTCCCGGGTCATGTATGCGACAGTTCCGCTCACGACCCTTCATCGAATGCAACGGTCTCGGTCGCTGCAACTTCTTTGCAACGGCCATTTCTTACTGGCTCTCAGTAATAGATGAATATAGAATGTTCGAGAAACCAGAACAGCAAACATTAAAGGCGGACCACGTCTCTAAAATTAGCAGGTAAGCAATCAAATTGTATAGATTGAATAAGGACAGGTTGAGCGAAGTCTTAGTGAGGTTTCCTATTAGGTATTTTTGAGTAATAGCCCGCAATTTGAAAGTTGATGGTTTTTGTGACAAACCCGAGCCTCGGAAAGCAGATAAAGTCGCTGGTCTTGTGATTGATTTCCTTCGAAGCTGAGCGAAAAAGGGAATAAAGGGTGATATGCTACTGTTTGCACACACACTCGTAAAATGTAAGTTAGGTATATCCTTTCTAATTCCTTCGACAAAAATTTGGTGGGGAGGATTATCTAAACTAAAATAAACATCATCTGCCGGCCCTTGTCTCATGTTACTTGGGGTCGGCGCAACGCGTTTTCTTCTTCCATACCGTCCAGCCTCCCGTCACGCTATCACTGACTCCTATTTCTTTCATTTCACTCCTCACACAGTCCACCCATCTTTTCTTTTGCCGTCCATTCCCTCTCCATCCATCCACAATTATATTCAAAACTCTTTTAGTAACATGCGTGTGATCCTCATCACATGACCATACCAAGACAAACGGTTTCCTTTCAACTTTTCTGTCTTTGGAGCCAGTTTCAAATTTCTCATATATACTCAATTGTCACTTTATCCTAAACTAAAATAATAAATACATAAAGGTACAACAGGATTCATGTCAGACAGCCATATGTGTCTATCCCTATTCCTCACTGATCAGTGCAATGCTTCACCACATGTCCACGTGGAACGACCAGTCTCTCGTTAAAGCTTTGCCGCAATTATTACCAGCGGTCACAATATAAGCTGCGAGAAGGCAACCTGCAGCCGAATTGCGTCGGCAAAGGAAACAGTTTGGAACCTTCACAAAAACGACTTTACGTATTGCATATTACACTCTGGAAAGGAAAGAAGATGAATCTTTCCATGATCAATATTTTGACGTAGAATTGATTGTAAAGAATAATTGTTTTTTTCTGTTTTAAGGAACCATTATACATTTTTAATCGACTTCCCAAAAAGGAGGAGGTTCTATGTTCGACATTATGTTTGTTTTTTTTTTTTGTATTTTCACCGATATCTCCGTCAATTGTGGACCGACTTTGAAAATTCTTTTTTTGTTTGAAAAAATATGTTCCGAAATTGGTCCCATTTTAATTTTGTGAAGATCAGATGAAGAACTTCGGAGATATACAACAGAACTCTTTAATAAATAACGGCAAATCTCTCGGGATTGCTGCAATCGCATGTCTGTTTATTGTTTATACCATTTCATAACAAAACATCACGCCAGTACACTCTTAAGGGGTAAGCAGATCTCTCATTTCACCGGTTATGTTCAAGTTTCATGAAATCTATTCTGGCGTTATAGGTACCTTACTAACTTACCTATTAGGTAGGTACAACTAAAAAGTGAAAAATAAAAAAACTTTTTTGCAAAAAAATACTACCGACTTCCAAAAAACTTTTTTTTAAATTAAATGCATTAGAAGACCATTAGTTGAAATTAAAACAAAATTATATTATGTCCTAATTATTTGGAAATAAATCATCAGAAGGATGATCGTACTCTTTCCAAATTAGTTTCGCAATACCGAAAAAGTTGAAAGAAATGATTCTAACTGTTTGAAGGTTCCAAACTTCCAAACTGTTTCCTTTGCCAAATTCACTTACGCAATTCGGCTGCTGGAGACCATTATTAGCACAAACCTATGTAGGTGCCTTATGTTTCACAAGCAGTTAGCGGTGTTCGGTGATTGGATTGGTTGTTTGTAAGCTATCTCACCCGATGTTTTGACCCTAACCACTTAGGCATGCAGGGATGTTTTGTGGATACTTACAAGTTTTCTGTTGTACAGGTGTGCTGTTTGCATAAGAGAATGGCCGGTGCCGCACAAGAGCTCGGTGCGCTTGCCTACGGTGCCGATAGGTGATTTGAACTCGGTGCCAAACGCAGCTATACGTCGGCCGCACCCGTATCGCCCTCGCCCGCAGTACAACCCTAACCGACCATATTACCGCCGCGGGGTACGAGGAAGACGCCGGCAAAATTGAAGACGATCTTTCACTCGAAACGTTTATTTCTAGGACTAAAATATTGTGATGTTTATATAAAATAATGAAAACAAGAAAGAGAAAACGTAAAGAATATGATATCACTGCCAAAATTACATAAGTAGATTTGTATAACTACGTCACTATCTAGTATTTAATTTAATTATTTTTGTTCATAATTTTATAAGTACATAGGAAAATACCTACTATCGCAATCTGTTATCACAAATCAATTGTCATTCGTGTGCAGCCAATTTAAAATGTAACACATAAGTACCTACATATAATTATATATTTTATCATCTAACTGCCTACCGATTTATAGAAGACTAATAAGCTTTTTAAATAAAACAGAATTGTTTGTAATTGAATTCAACCTGTAAGGTCGAAATCAAATGTTTTCGAGAAAATAAGTCGGCGAAAACTTATTATCTAGTAATAATTATTTCAATAGCTCCATTGTATTTGTATCCTGGAAATTCAAATCTCTACCTATAACTTCAAATGTTACCCAGGATCACAATCATATAAAACTGTGCCAGAACTTATCGTCCTTGCACAAAGCACTTTAATAATAGTTTTGTAAATATAATATTATTGACCTACTTGCGAATAGAATAATAATAAAACAATTTAAAAATATCCTATTTTTTATTTGCGCGAATACCTAAATTAACCACTCAAACCAGAGATGATAGAACTGTGGCGGAGGCTGCTCAAACGGTAGGTAAATAAAACAGGAAAACCGTTAAAATTCGCTTCTCATCAGAAGCGATACATATTTATGGCAGAACTTTGTACGAAAGGAAACAATTCGAAACAACAAGTGAAGGTTCAAAATTTAAAGATCCCCCGACACATTTTTATTTCATGCTACATAATTTATTTAGTACATAGTAGATACGCTTCGATCGGCAATCTATTGAACACGTAATTATGACACGATATATTGCGAAAACACCCCGATTCAAACAGTAAAATGCCCATAACTTTTGAACGGCTGTACCGATTTTAAACAAACATAGCTAAGAACACTCTCGATTAAGTCACCTTTTAAACAAAAAAAACTAAATCAAAATCGGTTCACCCGTTTGGACGCTATGATGCCACAGACAGACACACAGATGCACAGATACACAGCAACACACTGTATATGGCAACACACGTCAAACTTATAACACCCCTCTTTTTCCGGCGGGGGTTAAAAAATGTCTACGAATATTTGAATCACGTTCTAAATATGATTAATCTTACAAAACCTATTGTGTCTCCCGCCAGTGTCATGGAAAGGGTATGTAACCTCAACCTCGGATGAGCTACGTACAAGTACAAATAGAAGCTTATAATCATCTGACACGTTTCTGTTCCAAATTTTGAAAGCTTAAACAAAGCCTGGCCTATTCCTAACCAGACGTTTTACCTTACGACAGAAAGTTCGCAACAGTACGAGTTTTTTTTTAATTATTTGTAGGCTCGCGCTTGACCACTATCTCACCTGATGGTAAGCGATGATGTGGTCGACGGTGTAACACGCTTCATCATCATCATATCAGCCAAAAGACGTCCACTGCTGGACATAGGCCTCCCCCAAGCGTCGCCACTTTGACCCGTGCGACTCACAACCAGCGTATCCCTGCAACCTTCACCAGGTCATCGGTCCACCTGGTGGGAGGCCTTCCAACGCAACATCTTCCGGTTCCCGGTCGCCACTCCAGAACCTTTCTGCCCGATCGGCCATCCGTTCTGCGAGCAATGTGCCCTGCCCACTGCCACTTAAGTTTGGTATTTCTTCGTCGGTAACCCTGGTTCTCATGCGGATCCCTACAGTTCTGATTCGATCACGCAAGGAAACTCCGAGCACAGTCCTCTCCATTGCCCTTTGGGTGACCGTAAGCTTTCTGATGAGGCCCATTGTAAGCGACCACGTCTCAGAGCCATATGTCATCACTGGCAACACACACTGGTCATAGACTTTTATCTTGAGACACTGTGGTAAGTTGGACGAGAAGATACCGCGCAACTTCCCGAACGCTGCCCAGCCGAGTCGGATTCGACGGTTGACCTCTTTCTGGAAGTTGGCCCCACCCAACTGGACCTTTTGTCCAAGCTAGAAATCATCATCATTTCAGCCGAAAGACGTCCACTGCTGGACATAGGCCTCCCCCAAGCGTCGCCACACTGATCGGTCCTGTGCGCTTTGCATCCACCGGACGCCCGCAGCCTTGACTAGGTCGTCGCTCCACCTAGAGAGGGGCCTGCCAACGCTGCGTCTTCCGGTACGCGGTCGCCTTTCTAGAACTTTTCGGCCCCAACGGCCATCTGTTCTGCGAGCAATGTGCCCTGCCCACTGCCACTTAAGTTTGTAAATTCTTCGGGCTGTATCGGTAACCTTGGATCTCTTGCGGATGTCTTCATTTCTGATTCGATCACGCAAGGAAACGCCGAGCATAGCCCTCTCCATTGCCCTTTGGGTGACTTTAAGTTTCTGATGAGGCCCATTGTGAGCGACCACGTCTCTGTCCCGTAAGTAATCACTGGCAACACACACTGGTCATAGACTTTCGTCTTGAGACACTGTGATAAGTTGGACGAGAAGATACCACGCAACTACCCGAACGCTGCCCAGCCGAGTTGGATTCGACGGTTGACCACTTTCTCGAAGTTTGACCTACCTAACTGGACCGTTTTACCCAGGTAGGCGGTAGCCATACTCGTCCACAACTTCGAGTGTAGAGTCTCCGACTTTGATAGGAGTGGGTGCAGCATGGGCATTCAACATCACCTTGGTTTTAGTTCCGACGTCTGATCCTGAAGTCGGACTGACATGGTGGCGTTTTTGCACAAACACTTCAGCACCTCGAAGTACCGGTAGTCGATTTGGCACCGTTGGAGAGACTGCAGTACAGCCCAAGTCTCGATCGAATCGAAGGCTTTCTCGTAGTCCACAAACGCTAAACAAAGAGGTAGGTTATACTCTTCGGTCTTCTGTATAACTTACCGTAGCGTATGTATGTGGTCTACGGTGCTAAAGCCTTTTCGGAAAACCGGCTTGTTCGGGAGACTTTTTTTTTTGGGTGGGAAATCATCCTATGACTTCTCCCGCTCCGGGTGAAGCGGGAGGGCGTGTCAGACTTTTACTGACTAAAACCCACCCGTGTTCCTTCAGTTGCTTGAACCACCGCCAGGGTCGCGGTAACTCTTTTTCAAATTTATCCGCCGTCCAGACAGGCATCGGCCCTAATGGACCCCGTCAATTTTGCTGACATCTCTTTGAGGCACGCGTGGAACACTACGCGCCGTCGACTCGGGCCTGGTCCTTATCGCTCGCCGCCTCACCGGAGACCGTGCGATATCCCCGGACCAGCCAGATGGCCATGACCCTTTGGGACGCGTTCAACCGGCGGGCTGGTCGCCGCCTCAGGGATCGTTTTTGCGCCAGCATGCGCAAGAGGGCGACCTCGAAGTGAGTAGAGTGCGGGCAGCGGCAACAGTCTCCTTGCCGTCGTTGCCAACAGGATGAACGGGATATTTATGCAGCACTGGCAGTCCTTACCTGCACCCGTATATCGGGCATGGGGCAGGTAATTTTTTATTTTTTTATTTTAGACATATTTAATTGCTTACATTTTTATTATTTTTATTTTTACTCTGATATTTTTTTGTATTTTTTTTATGTTTTTTTTTTTTTTTTGCTGGCATGTTAATATTATTATGACAGTGTTGCTCTCAGTTAAATTTTAATTTAGAAGGATTTAATTTTAATGATTTCAGTATTTTTAGTGTTCCGTACCTCAAAAGGTAAAAAAGGAACCCTTATAAAATCACTTTCTTGTCCGTCTGTCCGTCTGCCTCTATGTCTGTCTGTCTGTCCGTGTGTCACCAACGATTTTCTCAGCAACGGGTGGACCTAGCAAGTTGAAATTTATACCAGATACTGAAGTTTATAGTCCCTTTTAGGTGTATAAAAACCAAGGCCCTGAGTCACCGCGAGAAAAAGATATAAGCAAATTTAGATTTTCGTGAAAACTTGTAAGTACCAAAATTTACCTTAATTTTCAACTTTTTGTAGTTTTCGTAATTTTCCCTGTACTTGTGCTATAAGACCTTGCTTTTAACCAAAATTGACAATACTAGGTCAACCGGAAGTAACCTATAGGTTTTGGGTCGAAAACGTATATGGTAGTTCCCGTTGACCTAGAATCGCGAAATTTGGCAAAAAGTGAGGTCTTACAGCACAAATACAGACAAAATTCCAAAAAATTTAGAAAGCCGAAATTAAGGTATATTATGGCAACAAAGACAAAGACAAAGACAAAGATATTTTTATTTCAACTAGGCCACAAAGCGGCACTTTTGAACGTTAGAATACATTAAAATTTACAGGGAATAAAAATTGATTCTACCGTGCATTCGGAAAGTAGCTTGTTATGGAGAAGAACGCACAAGAAACTCCATACTTACTCTTTTAAAAAAAATATATGTTTTTTTTACAAAATGTAGGTACATAAGTACATACATTAATAAATTTATATGTGTGAGGACAATGCACCCAGAATCACTACATACTATACTACGTACAAAGTATTAAAAGTACTCACACATGTACTGTGCAGTTACATAATAAGCACTAGAAAAACACTAGCATCCGAAGCAGTTAAGTTGAGACCAATCCCAACTGACGGCGCCCGTTCACGAACATGACGCATGAATCGGCACCACCCAGCTCAACCATCATGAAGGGAACCGAATGATCCAACACACACGCCACCATCAGAGAGACATTTGAGAGAGCATGACACACTCAACTGCCAGGGCAAACACAAGTCAACGAACGACACCAAGGTACAGCAAATGGTAGATTTACAGTTGGGTACATAGTACTCACACACGTGCTGCGCAGTTATACTATACTAAAAGAAATTGAGTCTATATAATACAAATATATTCATACAGTCTTCAGCAGGTCCAACAATTCTACAGAACAATAATGTTCTGCATATCACTTGTTTTTGCGCCCTAGTGGTTGTGGAGCAAGACTAGCATTGAGCCAAGCATTTTTATCAGTGATGTAATCCCCCAACTTATAATATGCCTGCCTGCATAGTGTGCGTTTTATACAAGTTTTAAATTTCGTCTCATTCAGTTCTAGAATGTGGGGAGGAATTTTATTGTAACATTTTGTACAGTACCCCATGAAAGAAGAGGCTACTTTAGCCAGTCTGAAACCTGGTTGAACTAATTGGTCCCTATTTCTAGTAATGTAATTATGTCTATCTCCGTTTTTACTAAAAAGATGTAAATTCTTTCTCACGTACATGATATTTTCATAAATATATTGACAAGGAACCGTCATGATGTTAATGCCCTTAAACAGTTCCCTTAGAGAATCGCGCCGGCGAAGATTGTATATCGCTCTGATGGCTCGTTTTTGCAGAATAAAAATTGACTCAATGTCTGCAGCCCTTCCCCATAGTAAAATACCGTAAGACATTATACTATGAAAGTAACTAAAATAGACCAGCCTCGCGGTATCTACATCACTAAATTGACGAATCTTTCTAACAGCATAAGCTGCCGAACTTAGCCGCCCTGCAAGTGATATTAAATGAGGACCCCATTGTAACTTTGAGTCTAGCGTGATCCCCAGGAAAACCGTTTTATCGACGAATTCTAGCTTCTCCTTGTTTAAGATAATGTCACAATCAGTACTTTTTACATTCGGCAAGGAAAATTTTACGCACTTGGTTTTTTTACCATTTAAAACTAAATTATTTGCAGTGAACCAATCCTGAACCTGCCGTAGCGCGTTATTTACGTCGTCAACCTGACAAGTACGTCTATTTATTTTGTATCGTCTATATGTTTAGTTTGTTTTCCAATAAACGGGGTAAATCGTTTATGTATATTAAAAATAAGAAAGGACCTAATATTGAGCCCTGGGGTACCCCCATTTTCACGTTTAACCCCGACGAATTCACACCGTTTATTTGAACTAATTGCTGTCTATCACTTAGATAAGATTCAACCAAACTTAACGCTGATTGACCTAGCCCGTAATGCTCAAGTTTCAGAAGTAATGTTTCATGATTAACGCAATCAAACGCCTTCGACAGGTCGCAGAAGATACCTATGGCATCCTGCGACTCTTCCCACGCATTAAAGATGTGTTTTAATAGGGTGACACCAGCGTCAGTTGTACAACGTCCTTTGGTGAAACCATACTGTTTATCATGCAAGATGTTATTCGTATTAAAATGAATGAGCATTTGATTAAGCATTATCTTCTCAAATACCTTGCTGAAAACCGGCAACACGGATACTGGTCTATAATTATTTGTGTCTTTACTGTCCCCGGATTTAAAAAGTGGTATAACCTTACTATATTTCATTAGATCCGGAAAGACTCCTTGATCCACACACAAATTGAAAATCACAGCTAAGTACGGCGCTATAGTCTGAATAATGGAGGTACAAGCTTTGATGGACATTCCCCACAGATCTTCAGTCGGTTTGATCTTGATTTGCTTAAAAGCTTTTATTACTGTTATGGGGTTTATATGTGAAAAGTTAAATACATTCGGGCAGGCTGAAACGTTCGCGTTTAATAATCCAAAAGCAAGCGCGGGCGAAGAATTTAAGGTTTCAGTAGTTTTAATTGGGATGTTGGTAAAGAAATTTACAAATTCTTGCGCAACTTTTTTGTTATCTCTAATAAGTCCGTGTGTGGTCTCAAGCGTGTAATCAGGATTATTTCTTTTATTCCTGTTCGTTTCATTATTTATAATTTTCCAAACCGTCTTGATTTTATTTTCTGCTAATTTAACCTTATTTCTAATATACAAGGCCTTAGCTGCCTTACATGTATTTTTAAAAATTCTCGAGTAAGTAGCAACATACTTATTAAACGTTTCAGTGTTCATACAAGGCTTAAGGCCATATAGCTCGTAAAGTCTTTCCCTACTTTTTCTAAGTCCTGTAGTCGCCCAGTCACTGAATAAAAACTTAGGGCATACAGTTTTAGTTATCTTCTTAAAAGTGTTATTGAACTCTTTTTGAACCACTGAAAAAACTTCATCATACAAAATATTACCATCATTCACTGTGAGGTCCTGATCGCTTAACTTAGCGATTAGAGTGCTGTTAAATTTATTTAATTTACCGGATGTTATTGGTCTGGATTGAATCTGCACTTGTTTAATTAGCATATTGGACTCAAATGTCACAAGTAGCCCACTATGATCCGAAGGCAGATAATTTATAATGGCATTGTCCAAGTAGTTGCAGCAACAAAAAACATTATCAATACATGTAGCAGAAGTCAGCGTAGTTCGGGTTGGTTCCGTAAACACATGTGACAAATTAAATGATTTAAAGAGATTTAATAACCTACTTCTATCTGAATTATCTTCTAGAATATTAATATTAAAGTCACCACAGACAATTACTAGTTTATTACCCATTGCGAGTTTTGCCAAAACATCTTCCATCACTGACTCGAATATAGAGTAGTTCTTATAATTAGGGGGTCTGTAGACGCACACTATGACATGCTTATCCAGCTCAACACAGGACAGTTCAACACTATGTTCAACTGAGAGGTCTACTATATCTTTACGAGGTTTTGATTTAATACCATTTTTAATTAATATAAGTGAACCCCCACGCAACATAATATTTCTGTTAAAACAACTGCCCACAGTATAATTTTCATAATTGATTAGCATTGCGTAATCTTTCAGCCAATGCTCAGTGAAACAAACAATATCAAACATTGTTTTTTCTAAAAACAGTTCGATTTCTAATTCCTTTGAAGAATAACCCTGAATATTTTGGTGAAATAATTTCAGAGAATTCTGCTCAGACCTTTTTTTAAAATTATTTTTTTGCGAGCAAGAAGGTACCTTTTTGATGGTGGATATACTCGTAACTATTCCGTTATTGATACCCTCCCTTGTCCTATCAACTAGTTTAAAGAATAAATATTAATAGCATTTTTGCTAACGTTATTCAAGGTACTGACCATCTTTAAATTAGTACTATTACTAATATCAATAATAACTGGATACTTCGACATACTACTTATGTCTGAGTTTATTGTATAAGATAATAGCCGAGCTATTTGATGTCTTACCCTAAGAGGCAGATACAAAGTATCGCCTGTCGACTTTAATTTATCAACAAAAATGTTGATGTCAAAAAAAACAAGTTTGTCACTATAGTGACTCACAAGAAAGTGCAGATGCTTATTAAGCATGTGAATGTGATTATTTTGTCTATTTGACAATTTATCCAAGTAAGGGAAGGCACACAAAATAATTTTACTGCAATTTAACTTTAACATCTCTTTTACACACTCAGTGATGTCATCTTTTTTTACTATTACCTACAACTACAGTTAAATTGGTATCTGGTTTATAAATATTCTTTGTCACAGATTCCATTATTTGCTTGTAAGATGACCCGGGCATGCAATAATTAAAAGTGGAATGACTCTGATTGCCATTTAGTAATTTACCGAAACCTTTTCCAATACCGTCTGAAAACATAACCGAATGAAAACCTTCTTTACTTTGACTAAATGAAAAGGCAGCACTCTCAGGCCGGTCTACTTGAGGCAAATCCTGTGCTACATTTGATATGTCTTGTACGAAGACACTGTTTTGAGACACCCTCTCAGCTTGGACCGGGTCCTCTGTAGCATCAGGATGGACTGCAATCAGATTTGAGACTGTCTGGCAGTTACACTGACATCTCACTAACTCATTTGCGGCCAAAATGTGTTCTTTAATTTGTAATTTTGAATTTGTATATTTATTGTAAAGAGAACTAAGTCTGTTCTCAAGTACCTGCAATTCTAACTGCAAGCGGTGAGTGTCAATCTCATAAATTTTCTTGCTGTCTTCTAATTTAATTTGGTAATTATTTAATTTATTAACTAGGTCAACACGTTCTTTCCTGAGTGGAATATTTTTAATAAAGAACTTGTGTTGTTTCCTAAACTTGTTACCATTTCTAATTATTCTATTTAGTTTTGCATATTTTTTGAGTTTGTTATGACTAACTTTAGAACAATTTTTCTTATTTATTAAAGAATCTTCAGTTAGCTTACTTGTAGGTATTGAATCCGGTTTACAATTTGATTTAATAAGTTCATCATACAAATGGCAAGTTTCATCAACCTGAGTTGATTCCTGTTCTTTTTGTAATTTAAAAATATGATTATTTGCGTGAATCAATTCATCTTCTAGATCCCTAACTTTACTTAAAGCCTCCTCGTATAGATTACTGCAGTTATTGAAACCATCCGTGACTACCATCAGCTGGTCGCGTTCATCCACAACATTCTGGTATTGCTGACTAAGTTCAACTAGCTCCCGTTTAAGGATTGTGTTTTTATATACAATGTTCTCAACTTCTACTTCACAATCCTCTCTCTCTTGCAACATCTCCCGACATTGGTTTTGTGAGTCTTTAAGCTCCTGGAGTGCTGTTCTCAGTTTAATTTCCAAGTCCTGAGCAGCAGCCTTACGGGTCATCACAGGCATGGTTTCAGGATAGGTTACTGGAAATAGAAAAAAGAAGAGAACCAGCAAAGCAGTCCTATAATCTGAGCATATATCTCGAAAAAGACATATAAATGAGTTATAAAGGTTTTAGCGGTGACAGCGCGTTATAAAAGCGTTCGACAACACAATTTTGCTCTTTAAGCTTATAGGACAAAAATTACCCATAAATAAAGGATGTAAACGTTTACTACAACATTTTACACAACCTTTATAGTATGTGCTATAGCAAGCGCTAATATCACTAGTACAGAATAATACTGCTGTATAAAATTGTAAAAAAATGCCTTTATTCATCTGATTTGCGTTATAAAGGTTACAAACGAGCTGCTATAATCGTACTCAACTATAAGGCGACCTTGTCGTATTGAGGATATTCAGATCTTTGCTATAGTACTTAGTATGTTAGTAGTTACAAAAAACTCTGCAATAGAGCGATTTTGTGATGTAGCTTAGTTCCAGAGTATGTAATGTAACTGTACTTTATTGGTTTAGAGATGACTATTATAGTTTTACCAATAAGCATATCACACAAACACTTTGTTTCCGAGTTTTTTTCGATTTTTTGCATTTTTTGAGAAGATTTACTATAGTAACATATTTTTTTTTTCACCATCGGAAAGTAGAGATTTCAACGAACAGAAAACATACCAACTTTTTGAAAAAAGCTGATATTTTGACGGGTGAGTTATAGATTGAAAATTAGGGTGTTTTTTCGATATTAAATCAAAATAAGGTGAAAAAAAAATATTTTTAATCAAATAAATTACAGCGTATTTGGGACATAAAAAGGTAACTTTTCACCAAATTTCGTTAAAAAAAAAATTTTTTGTCAAAGATAAAAATAAAAAACTTAAAACTTGGTTTTTTGAATTTGTCACATAAATTTTGAGGTTATGTGAAAAAAGTGTAAATACAAAAGCTTTAGATCTTTTTATTACCTACAACTTTTGACTTTTTTCGATAGGACTTTTAGATTTTCCGGAAATCGAGAAAAACCGTTTTTTACCCTTAAAAACTCACCCCCATCCCCTTCCCGACCTCAGATCGCCCGTAAATTATTTTTCCTTTCATTTTTATAATATTCCCCTCCTTTTCTAATGGGTTTCATCTTACTATTATTTTTTTTGGTTTTAAAAATTATCGACCCTGGTCTATTTTTATATGATGCTATAATGTCGCTTAAAACTCGAAGTCCCTTTAATTGTTTTTTTTTTTTGTGAAAACTCAACAATTCAAGGAGGCACGTAAATTTTATGGTAAACCTAACCATAGTTTATCCGTAAAATTGCGGTCGCACATCATTTCACGCTTTATACAAATATAATAATAAATAAAAAGTTATACAACATAAATTGCTTCAGACCCTTTATAAATATTAAATAAATAGGTATATTTTGTTAAGTCTTTACACTCTCATGATAGAAGAATACATGGTGAGTGAATAATGTGAGGTAAAGGAAACATAAACTCTCGTATGGTATGAAAAAGTACTATAAAAGATCCTTAAAGGTGTTTATTAACCAGTACATCACTTTATTGTGACCCGTGCACTGTTCCATAGCGTGTATATGACTGATTTGCCATGTGTAACATTGTTTTTGGTTCGTTTTAACACTGAATGGAGAAATAAATGCGCCACTTTCGAATAAAATACACCTTCTTTGGGATTTTATAGGACCAAAAACAGTGTTGCCTAAAACGTTCTATGGCTTATTATATAACTAGTTTTTGTTACTTGGGGTATTTACAAGTTTTCGCGAAAAACTAAATTTGCTTATATCTTTTTATCGCGGTGACTCAGGACCTTGGTTTTTATACACCTAATAGGGCATATAGACCTCAGTATCTGGTATAAATTCAACTTGCTAGATTCACACGTTCCTGAGAAAATCGGTGGTGACACACTTTCAAGTGTTCGCGAAAATCTAGATTTGCCTATATCTTTAGAACTTAGCCACCAATAACCTATTTTATTATGGCGTTAAAATTCAAATTCTAAACCTTTATTTCGAGCGAAGAATCTTGAAGGGTTAGTAACAATGTGATAGCATTTAAACTAAGTATTAGTAAACAACACGATACGGTGACATATGTAACTAAAAGCAGTGAACTACGTATGTATACGAACAGTCCACTCTGTCAGCAATCATTTCAGAACCCTGTTAGAGCTGTCCATAACTCGGGCCATCATTGATGTTGCGCGCTTGCGCATTATCGCGTGAAAACAAACGCGCTGCCGCAAACATCCCTGACGCACTACATCGCCAAGGCAACCCCATCAGTTTTCTGAACGCGTTATTATACTGGACACGAAGGGCTCCATACGACGCCCGTGAATACTTATCCCACAGACTGGAAGTGTAGAAGGTGGTTCAGAATGCTCTAAAGAGCGTCACCTTTATTTCTGCAGTACAATGTGCAAACCTGCGAGCTATCATATTCGCACGCTTGGAAAGAGCCCTTCGTTCCCTTTCAATGTCAGCATTGTCCTTTAAAGCTTATTATTGACACAGACACCGTCAGTATGGCAACAGAAATGTTGACTGCTAAGCGCCTCAATCAGGGCATTTATATACAAATTGAAGAGGGCAGGCGAGGTCAATCCCCCCTGTCTCACTCCACACTCCAATTGATAAGGCTCCGACAGCACACCCGCTCACCGAACTCTATTGATCTGGCTTCCATATCAATGCCTGAAGATACTTATAGGTTCAAGTTTCCTTTATAATATCTTAGGAAACCAGATCAAAAGCCCTAAACCGATCGAGGAAGCAAGCGAAAACAGGTGTTTCTCTTTTTGTATAGTACCAAGCAGACCATCATGCACCTTAGCGACTATGGTTGCTAGAGAAATAGGTCTATAGTTTCCCCTAACCGAAAGACCACCTGTTTTACTTTTAACAATGGGAACCACGATCGTCCTCATTAGGCAAGTATGAATGACGAATACATCAATTGTACAGCAGTGCCAAAACCCTCGGTAAGATAGGTCCGGCGTATTGCAAACGCTCGAGCTACTGAGCCGATCATGTCCAGGGGACTTACCTCTAGACGTAGACCTGATGAACCTGGACACATATTTGGCACTGAAACGTGTGCCCACCTTGCCAAAACGGGGCTCAGCATCCAGCATCTCACAAGAACTCCCTAGCGATGACTTTAAAACAAACAGATTTCTAAAAAGTTTTGCAATATCCTTCACATCACTCACACCGTTCACACTAACAAGCAGGTCTGGCCGAATGCTCAATTTATTAGCGCTCTTCCAGAAACCGCGAAAATCACGCTTTGAATGCTTAGAGGCAATTATGTCCATATCTGTATCTTTTGTCTGTATAATGGGTAGGTACGGAACCCTCGGCGCACGAGTCTGACTAGCACTTGGCCGGTTATTTTTTCCGTAATTGCCAGATATCGGCAGGAGAAGAGGCGGAAATGTTTTCGAGAATATGGCGGCGTTTGGCGTTGCGTATCATCTTATTAAACCGATTTCTTGCAGCTCTGAAGAGGCACTTATAGTTCAGAGATTCTTTTTAAATTTACGAAAGGCCCGATCCCTGCGTCTCATCGCCATACGTACCCCCGTCGTCAACCATGGAGCAGGTGGACGCCTAACATGTCCTTCGCTATCAGCTGTTCAGCAGCCTTATTGCGTAATGAATACGGCAAGGCAAAGGGCAAAGAGTATAAACAATCGACCAATCACATGGCGAGATGAAAGACGCGTTGTGGATTTCCGTCTATGTAGTCTACGGCTGTAGGCTCGTAGGGACACCGCGTCACGAGACACTCGTTTTCTTATCCCACGTTTTATATTAACAATCCGTGAACTACAGTGGCCTATATGGAAAGCATTCAATCGATTGCGTAGGTACCCAGGTAGGCCGCTGCTAACACAATTTTGCGAAATTGGGATTTACAGAAACTTCTGATACCCAATGTGAGTGCGATGCCCCTTTTGCAGAATATGACACACATGCTAGAGTGCCCCAAGTGTTATGGATACAGCACTTTAGAGGACCATAAGAATGCCATTGACGCTGCGATTGGCGTGGCCCACCAACTGGGCCCAAACTGTGAAAGAGTTTCCATCGACTCGAAAAGAAGAAGAAGAAATGGTATCAAGACTCTTGCCAGCTCTTATGCCAGAGTTTCTTAACCTTGGGGGTCTTTGGTCGGTGAAATTATGATGATATAGCTTCTGTCAGCGGCTTCGCTCGCAAGAAATTTATCCCGAGGGCACATATTCCCAGGATAAAAAGTATCCTATTTGCTATTCCTGACTATAATCCATCTCTGTGCCAGATTTCATCCAGATCCGTTCAGCCGTTCTGGCGTGATTGAGTAACAAAGATACTCACATCCATCTCACTCACATCCTAACATTCGCATTTATAATTGTACAGTGTTCACCTTACACCTTAGTTAGTTAATGTTATGAGTACCGCGCCGCGACCCAGGTTAGGGAATTGATTAAGTAAAACGATGTTTACTATTACACGGATTTATTGGCACTAAAGTAATTAGTTTATAAATGAACGCGATGCACCGCATCGTGAGTGCAAGCGTCAGCATTATTACTTAACAATACAAAATGTACGGGTTTGCTCGTACATACTCCCTACAGGAGAAATTAACAAGTTACAAAATTAATGTTAACAGATCAAAGATCAACATATTTGAAAACAATGTTTCTAGAAAATTTAATGTCGAGACAATATAAAGCAAAAATAATTAACGATTAAGTGGTAAAGTTAATTATTGTCACTAGCCGCATCATTTAACTCAACGAACGCAAATAGGTGACGTAGCTTTATTCACTCGCGCACTATTGAGATTAGAAACACTGCTCTGATTGTTGTCATTTAACTCACTAACACTGTGGTAAGACACTCGGTCACCTATAATCACGCACGGATTGTCGTTGTTGCGAGGAGGAGGCGCAGGCGCACCCTGGGCCTGCGCTGGTGTCGGCGCCGGCGTGGACGGCACTCTCCAGGCGCGCACGCGACGCCACGCGTACACCAGTCCCGCTACTCCCGTGATGCCGACGATGGTGTATATCAGCGTGTAGTGGTGTATATCATGGACAGACATGCTTTCAGCTATAGCAGCATTTTCTTTCATGATCTTAATTTTCTGGCCAAGCTCTGTTAAATCTATTTGATTCTGGTCAGTTTCAGAATCATTCAAAGTTATCATATGCGGGATCGTAATGTTGATAATGTGATTTATCGGCGGTATCAGTGGCGTATAAACATCAGGTTTAATGTTCAGTTCGCTAGACTGTTGTCTGTGTGCAATTAAAGTAAATGCTTGCGTTTTAATAATACACCCATTGTCTATAGCGACAAGACCCGCACCGGTCAGCTGATGACTGGCAACTTGATCCTCGCACATTATACGTAAAGAGCATTGATCGCAACAAAAATAGATGTAGTTGTTAATTGTGTTACTTTCAAACCAGCTGTTTTTGCAAGGAGAGATCTTTGTCTCGCACTCAAGCTCTTCGGTCTGACAGAAATCTTTATCTCCATTTAGATGATAAATAGGTCTCTGAATATGACACAGATATGCCTCTGATATGAGACATGATGTTAATGTTTTCTCTGTCATAGTTAAGTAGGTATCCTTCTTTAAGTTTATAGCCACATAATCTGATATTGGTTGGATGTTAACCATGTCTGTTCCTTTGACTTGAGGAATGGAAAATATTTTGAATATCTCAAAGGAGTCTCTACTGATAAGAGGAAGCCTAATTTCAAAGATAAGGTATTCTGCCAGCATTCTGGCCTTTACTTTAAGAAGCTTATATATTTTCCTTAAATCCATCTGCACATTGTCTACAGGCAATGTCACGTCCTTAGGGAGCTGACTAGCGATGGTACTCAGCTGATCTTGCAATTGAACGGGAGTTAAAAGATGTGGATTAAACTGACCGTGATAGATGTCAGTGATAGTGTCCAGTAAGGTGCTTTGTAATGACTTCAAGTTATGTAGCATGTTGCTCCCGATAATAGCTCCGACAGTCAGCTCATTTACGATAGACATGTTTCGTGTTTCGGATTGAAGTTGGTTTAGCGCTTTTTCAATGGAAAATATATGTTGGGAAACCATTTTATGTTGTTTGTTCATGGTTTGCTCTGTTCGTTTGAGGAGGTTATATTCAACTTCTATAATCGATGTTTGGTTTTTCCAGTAGGAGGCAATATGACGTTGGTTGTCGCGTAATAACGTTATGTCCTTGCGATACTGATCGGCGAATCTCGTATCTAATACCCCGAAGAGGCTATTCGCGAGATATCCGACACCGTCGATAAGACCGCGCCGCTGTCTAGCGCGCTGCACGTTTGAGTGCTGACCGAGCAACATCTGGTTGTAGTACTCAAGTTCACCGAAGCCTTGAATTAACTGTAATAATATGATATCACAGTTCATAATGTTACGTATTGTTTTGCATGATTGTTCTAGGGACTTCGTGTATTTGTTGAGAGCTGTTATGCCCTCCCAATAAGGTTGCATATCGTAGTAGATAATGAGCTTCCACTCGTCCCGTATAATCTGCATGTTAGTTAATTTATCGAAATAAAGGCCTTGGTTAGGTCTAAATTTTGTTGTTTGGAAATCGCAGTGTCCTCCTGTTACGATTGTCATAAAAAATAATAAAGATATAAATAATGTTGTTACGCTAACTCTCTTCGATTTCCTTTGAGGTTGTGTTTTTTCGCTGTTTGGCTTCAGCTCTTCCTGGACGTTTTCAGACGAGTCTGATTGATTTTGTTTTACAGGTAACTTTGATATTTTGGTAATTGGTCTTTTAAGAGTTCCGTTCTTCGTTTTTAAGCTGACAACGCGAACGAATCCATCTGCTCCGGGATGTAGATCGACGATCCTACCCATAGACCATTTTCCTGGTGGTAAGTTGTCATCGTGCAAGAGGACTACGTCGTTTAGGTTTATGTTTTCACGAGACTGTCGCCACTTGCTTCTTGTTGTTAGTTGTGTTAGATACTCAGATCGCCATCTTTTCCAGATGTCAGCGAAAATTTTCTGAGTTAACTGCCACCTAGTCCTCAAGTCCCTTTCTGTTTCAACTAGGGTAAGTGCTGAACCGCCAGTCAAAAAGTGAGATGGAGTTAAGTAGTCTAAGTCCTCCGGATCTTCAGTGAGGGGACATAGAGGCCTAGAATTGAGGCATGCTTCGATTTGCGTGAGGACTGTTGACAACTCTTCGTAAGTTAACTTTTGCTCTCCGACAACTCTTCTAAAGTGATGTTTGAAACTTTTGACTGCGGACTCCCAAAGACCGCCTGCGGAAGGCCAGATTGGTGCATTAAAATGCCAGTTGATTTCCATGTCTGTTACTTCAGCCAAAAATTCGTTGTTAAATATGTGTTGCATTTCTTGGTATTCTTGTTGAATTTGCTTGTTAGCTCCGACAAAGTTTCGTCCATTGTCACTATAAATGTGACTCGGCGTACCTCTACGTGCTGCCATTCTTCGTAAAGCTGCGATGAACGATGAGGTGCTAAGATCGGAGACTAGCTCTAGATGTACTGCTTTTGTAGACATGCAGACGAAAACAGACACATATCCTTTAGTGGTTTTTATGCCACGGCCTTTGTTGGCTTTAAGGAGTAGGTGCCCGGTAAAATCTATTCCAGTGTGGTCAAACGGACGAGATGGATTGCTTCTCGCTGCAGGTAAGTCACCCATAATTTGGTTATGTTTGTTAGGACTTAGCTTTTTACATTTAACGCATAAGCGTATTTGCCTTTTCGTTGCTTCATTTCCGCCTATAATCCAATACTTTTGTCGGATAAATCCCGATGTCAAGCGGGCTCCGCCATGGAAAGTTAGCTTGTGTGCATGTTCTATTAGAAGCTCTGTTAAACGTCCTCGCTGTGGAATAACTGAAGGTTGTTGCATGACCGGAAGGTTGGTTAGAGTATTCATATGTGAGGTGAATATAAGCAGTTTGTTGTTATACCTATGATTAAGGATTTCCCAACACGTTGAATAGTTTTCAGAGCTGATCTGAAGATGGTGTATTAAACCTTCGGCTTCCCCTTTCAGTTTAGCTTTAAGGTACTGCATCTTTTGAGCTTGAGAGAGCGACGGATTGTTGTGGATAGCCTCCGTGAATAAGTCTTTAAAGGATACCCAGTGTTGATAATGGCCATTAAACGTAGGCACTTCCATCTTTGGTGTAGAATGTTCTCGGTGTGATACAGACCACAATTTACTGTTCAGAGACTTCTTCATGTTGTTGTACGTCATTTCATACGAGGTAAACTTGTCCTCATACGAATCATCTTGCCCGTCGAGTTCACCTTCCAACTCCCAGTGAAGCGTGTCAATGGCCGACCACCTCGCTTCCAATGTTTTCAACGTATCTTGAAACTCCCATTTCTCAGTTATGGCATCGATGTTGATGTTCGCCACAGTTCGATAGAAAGCCTTAAAATTGATGGTCTGCTTCTTCAGTAATTCGTCCAACTTGCTGTTGGTGCCCTGAGACTTGAATTTGGGCGTTTCAAGAAAGGTCGTAGCCTCGCTGTCATCGGGATTCCTGTTCTTAAGGGTCTCGTCCACGCCGGCCCTGATCGTGCCGGCTAATGATGTTGCGGGTTTTAAAATAGACGGAGTTCCTACACTTTTGATAAATTCACGCGTTGAAAGATAGATACCCTGAGTTTGTTGATAGTGATTCAATGCAAAATACTCAATTGATTTGTTGCCAAATGGGTTTAACTGATCGTGATTAGATTGAAACTCCTGCCAGTAGGAGTCTAAAGTTTCCAATTTACGTTTGATGTAGTCAGGAGTTTTGCGTTCCTGACCATCTTTCTTAAAGTTTGATAAAAGTTGGTTCATGGCCACCATGATTCGTTTCTGGTTGGCCAGAAGATCCTCCATTGTTTGGCTCATATTGTTAGGTCAAGCAATAAAAAGGAAAGATCTTACTTTGATTCTGCTGTATGGTGGGTATGTTGATTGCGCTCAAGGCTGCTGTTTACTCCCTGAACTGCAACTCCACAGCTGCTGCTGATATGGAACCACTCACACGAATTGACTCAATGTCCACTGATTATTCGCGTTAATGATCCCGCTCGTTGGCTCGAAGGACCATAAAGATGTACAGTGTTCACCTTACACCTTAGTTAGTTAATGTTATGAGTACCGCGCCGCGACCCAGGTTAGGGAATTGATTAAGTAAAACGATGTTTACTATTACACGGATTTATTGGCACTAAAGTAATTAGTTTATAAATGAACGCGATGCACCGCATCGTGAGTGCAAGCGTCAGCATTATTACTTAACAATACAAAATGTACGGGTTTGCTCGTACAATAATACTAGTAAGATGTTTACGACCAGCTTACCTTCATCTTGAATGTCTGTATTATTTCCGTTTGCCACAATGTAGGTAGGTCTAATCTTCCCATTAAAACATAGAAAAAATACCGATTACTTAGATCAGAAAAATTATATTATACGCCTGGCGTTGTTTAAGACAATTCCTCAATTTAACGTGCGAATCGAACTGAAGCAGCAGCAACCATCTCACTAATAAACGTCTTTCTTCATCATCACCGTAATAAATATCATCATAATTCCTCGCTTTGTTTTCCAGCATAACTAGTACCTACTATTAAGATTGCATTTTTTAAATGAAGCTAGTAGTCCGTTACTACAAAACGGTTAAGAATCCCTGGCTTTTCTCTAAAGCTGGCCGGCTACACAGATCCAGTAAAAGCTTAACACCTGTCTCCAAGACATTTTAGCTCTATGGCAAAAATACTATCTGCCCAGTTGATTTATTAGTACCTTTTTTTTTTTTTTTTGGGTGGGAAATCATCCAGTGACTTTTCCCGCTCTGGGTGAAGCGGGAGGGCGTGTCAGACTTTTACTGACTAAAACCCACCCGTGTTCCTTCAGTTGCTTGAGCCAGGGCCGCGGTAACTCTTTTTCAAATTTATCCGCGACCCAGACAGGCATCGGCCCTAGCGGACCCCGTCAGTTCTGCTGACATCTCTTTGAGGCGCGCGTGGAACACTACGCGCCGTCGGCTCGGGCCTGGTCCTTATCGGACGGCGAGCTACCCGCTGCTCGCCGTCCGCAAGCCGATGACGTCTCCTGCGGTGGCTGGGGGCGTGAGGGCGTCTCCCTCACGCGTTCCGCCTCCTCCTTCGCGAGCATTACTGCTTCGCAGAAGGAGGTGACGGCTTCCCATGCCCTCTCGCTCCGTACCATGGCCTGAACCAGGGCCGGACGCGAGAGGTCACCACCGCCGATCGCCTCCACGAGGACACGGCGGTGCTCCGCCCAAGCGGAACAGACCTCCACCGTATGCTCCACCGTGTCCTCCGGGCGATCCACACAATGGTGACACCCGGGCGTTTCCTCCCGCCTTATCCTGAACAGGAACCTCCCGAAACATCCATGTCCGGTGAGGACCTGCGTCAGGCGGAAGGTGAGGACCTGCGTCAGGCGGAAGGTGAGGACGCCATGGCGCCTCTCAAGCCACTCCTCAAAGAGGGGCCTTATCGCCTCAATTGTGGCGTGCCCAGCGCTGGGTTGCGACAGTCGCTCTCTCCATGTCGCCATGAGATCCTGCCGGAGCTCTGACCGCCGAGCCGTGATTTGTCGCGGCAACGGTGTTTCGCCCCGGCGTTTCGCCTCCTCGCACCACTCCCATATGTGCGCGAGGACTTTTGCCTCTAGATCCCATGGCGGCAAGGAGGTTCGCTACCTCACCGGAGATCGTGCGGTATCCTCGGACCAGCCGAATTGCCATGACCCTTTGGGACGCGTTCAACCGGCGGGCTGGTCGCCGCCTCAGGGAACGCGCCCACACTGGTGCCCCGTAAAGGGCCATGGACCGCACGACCCCCGCGTAGAGCCTCCGGCAGGAGGCGTTTGGACCCCCTAGATTGGGCAGGAGCCGCTTGAGGGCAGCCCCGGCCCGCTCCAGTCTGGGAGCCAAACGTCGGAAATGCTCCACGAAATTCCACCGGCTGTCGAGGACGAGTCCCAGATACTTCATCATCGACCCGACGCCGATGTGAACCCCTCCTACCGTTATTTGGGAACCCGGCGGTGGCGCGTTCCGAGGACCATGAAAACATATGGCCTCGGACTTGTGCAAGGCCACCTCGATTCCCAATTGCCGGATCCTCTCGACGATTGTCGCAACCCCGCGTGTCGCTAATTCGGCCGCTGCCTGGTGCGACCTCCCCTGCGCCAGGACCAGCGTGTCGTCAGCATAGCAAACTACGCTGACGCCGCTAGGGAGGTCGGCGCGCAGCACCCAGTCGTACCCGATGTCCCACAGATATGGCCCCACGACCGATCCCTGTGGGACACCGCACGACATCTCTCGCCGGTTCCACTCTCTGATTTATTAGTACCTAGCATACGTATTTAGCTTTGCCAGCGCGCAAATATGCGGGTATTTGTAGAATTCCACTAAAACAGACACTAGACCCCACTGCGCCATCATTCATCCTCAGAGGATGAAGCTAGTTTTTTGAGATATGACTATACTTCCTAAAAGACTCTGCGACAGCTGTCAGTAACAATAGCGTTTTACAGGCTAACAATAACGTAGTCGTCACTTTGACCTATTTATGTCTCAGAGATCAAGCTATCTTATATGAAGTATTCACTGTAAAAAAAAAACATTTTAATAACATGAAAATAAAAGAAGGTGTCCAGGAACATAATTTAATGCATATTTTATGTGAGAACAACATTATTTACACTTCAATGTGAAGCAGTCATAAAATTTTGCAGGTATTTTATAATAATTTTGTAGCCTTATTTATTTTATCACATGTATTTGCTCAAGTTTTTAGTTCGATTGTCATTCAATTTGTTTAGTTACAGAATCCATATTTTTTAGTTTGTGGTCATCAAGATTTGGCCTCACTTCATATGTGCAGATAGTTACTCCATGTCTATGGGCAGGACTAAACTCTCCTTTTAATCCAATGTAATATATTATTGTTTTTTCAGCACCAAAATTGGTAGGGAAATGCATAGTTAAATGCGAAACTGATGAAAATGTTACAATCCTGAAACAAGTGCAAGTAAAGTTAAAAATAAGACCCAACTACCTGTAGAAAAAAACACAATTAATATTCAGAAATGCCTATAGATGGCAAGCTGAAATATTATAGTAATAGTTCATTACTGCAGAATCCAGTAAGTAAGCCTTCCTAGCCAAGTATGAGTTAACCGGACCGAACCGCAGGTGAGGTCCGGTTATATACGAGGCCAGGATGGCTTTCTTACTGGTTGAGGCTTGTATAGTGCTTTTCTCAAAAATGAAAGAAAGTTTCACAACAAATTAGTTAAATTAATATTGAAGGTTTACATTCATATTAGGGCAATTATTTCCGTACGCAAAATACGCGATTAGACGTGGACACCAGCCCGTCTTAATCTAGGGCAATTACTGATAGATATTGTGACCGATTTACCGGGGGCATTTATATTTGATTTTTGTACATCTTGACTAACGGACTCTTGGCTGGCAATAAATGTAAATTATTGTTTTTGAAACTCCATGTTAATTTTAGAATGAAAAGTTTTAATCCAACATGATTTATAAACTGAAAATACAAACATAAAATCCCACACTATACTTCTACAACATTACTAAGTACAAAACGCAGCGTGCATAGGTACTTTTCCTGCGTCGCGTTAAGTGTCACAGACTATAAAATGGCTGTTGAAGGCTCCAAAAAGAGAGATAGATATATATTTGGAGCCTCCCTCCTATAACCATGTTATAATGCCTAAACTCTAATCTGTGTCTGATATTATGATTTTTTTCTAAGCAGATCTAAAGAGGATGACCTACTGTTCAGCAAGTAAATTACATACTTACTTACTGGACAGTAGGAGATTCCAAATTTAAAATCTCGCTTCTTACTGGACAGTTCTAAATAAGTCTCCGGTAGAGTTCACTTTCTGGATACTTTTTAGAGATGTTATGGCAACATTACATACCATTTATGAGAAATTAGGTCTTTCTGTCGGTTTGTTATGATAAAATAGGTTTTATTTAATATTGTAATAGGTACTTTATCCGTTTGTACTCAAAATTTACGCGTCTTTCATTTGATGTTACAATTTTTTTTTTGTTTGGTATAATCCAATGACTTCTCCCGCTCTGGGTGAAGCGGGATGTAGTGTCAGACTTTTACTGATTAAAACCAACCCGTGTTAGTGTTACTTCAGTTGATTGTGCCAGGGCCGCGATAACTCTCTTTCAATTTTATCCGTGACCCAGATGAACCACTCCACTACGAGGGCAAAAAAAATCAGAGACACGAATATATGGAGTACAAGATTAAAAAAAAAAAAAAATGCTATAATAACGAAATGATTGATGCCTTATTTTTTTAAATCAGCTTAGCAGTTTTAGGTGCTATGGTGACACATACGTTAATACGAGTACGTACATCTATACTAATATTATAAAGAGGTAAAGTTTGTGAGTTTGTGACGTTGTAAGGGGTAATCTCTGGATCTACTGAACCGATTTAGAAAATTCTTTCACCAGTAGTAAGCTAAATTATTCCTGAGTGTCATAGGCTATAATATATTTTCAAAAAAAATAGAGTTCCTTATGAAAATTGCAATAATGTAACCCAAGGTAGTAAAATGTTGCCTATAAAATTCATTCTTTGGCGTGCGCTGAGAAAACTATTGATGATAGATGATGAATAACCCTTTCTTCCTGGGTTAGTGACTTGGGGTTAATTGAAACAAGTTTTCAATATTTCCTCAAGTTGATATATTCTACTAATGGTATAGTGGTTACACCTTAGTATAGAAGTTATGTAAATTCAAATTGTCCGAAGACCATATATTATCTACGGAGAATCTTAACACCGACATCTAGAAATATGACGAAATTGTATAGCGCCATCTAGTGACGAAACTATGAACAAATATTTATCGTTCGGTGTTAATTTCGCAGTTTGGTTACATGTTCTCTAGGAGGCTAAACATTCCGCCCACCAAGGACATTTTGTGAAACATTATGTCCTTCTAATTTTAAAGTTGCTAATTACACAGTTTATTATACACATGATATACACAGACATCCTTACAATATTTAATCCTTAAACATAAACATTACTTATCCTAAACATTGCTTAAATTATACCATAATACTATGCAAAAATTCTTAGGCAATAGGCAATACACACAGCTTTGACGTTGGTCGTTTAAATGTAGAACTATTACTCCGAAGTGTGACCACTCGTGTAAGATTGTCTAACCCCGGATGTTTTTCAACCACCCTGCCAAGAAGCCACCGACAAGGAGGTAAGTTGTCTTCCTTTATCAAAACTATATCGCCTACGTTTGGTTCAGGATTTTGTTTAGACCATTTATAGCGATGTAGCAGTGTGGTCAAGTACTCATCGGACCAACGACGCCAGAAATGTTGTGTCATCTGTTGTACCAAATGCCACCTCTTCAAGCTGGAAATGTTCGCTTCTTCATAATTATGATCAGGCGCATTCACAATTGGTTCGCCTACAAGAAAATGCCCTGGCGTTAACGCGTCGAAAGTGCTCGAATCTGTCAGTCTACACAAGGGACGCGAATTTAAACATGCTTCTACTTGACTTAATAATGTGGACATCTCCTCAAAAGTCAAAGTAGAGCTACCAATTACCCGATTTAAATGTTTCTTACAGGATTTAATTCCAGCTTCCCATAATCCGCCAAAATTCGGAGCATGGGGTGGAATGAAATGCCAGGTCGTACCCTCAGTAGCTACGGCCGCAGCGATTTCCTTAGCTATACCCGAATTTTCGGAACGAAGTAATTTGACTAGTTCCGTGGAAGCTCCCTGAAAATTTGTCCCGTTATCACTCCAGATATCTTTGCATTGACCACGTCTAGCCACGAACCTTTTAAAAGCTGCAAGAAACCCTTTTGTTGTGAGATCGCTTACGACTTCAATGTGGACAGCTTTAGTCGCCATGCATACGAACAAGCAGATGTATCCCTTATACGCATGGCGACCCCTACCCTTTGATGCCCTTAACTGAATAGGACCAGCGTAATCTACTCCACTACTCTTAAACGGCCTATTTGGGGTAACCCGTGCAGGTGGTAACTGACCCATTAATTGAGGTTTTGTAGAAGCTGCATAACGTAAACAAATTACACAGTTTCGCACGTATGCAGTAACCAATCTCTTAGCTCCCTGAATAAAATACTTCTTGCTTAAATAGTTGAGCATTAGTTGAGGACCGCCATGAAGATTCTTATTATGTGCGTCGGCAATTAGAAGATTTGTAAAATGACCACTACTTGGAATTAACATTGGATTTTTACGATCCATGTCAAGACCAGAACGTTCCAACCTGCCGCCCACCCTCAAGATTTTAACGGGATCAAGGTAAAGATTTAGCGACTTAAATGTCTTTCTTTTAGGCCTTTCTTTTTGCAGATCCAGAATCACCTCTTCGAAGCGTTGTCTTTGGCATACCCTAACGATTGTCTCCAGCGCTAATCTCATCTCTTCCGCTGTTATAAATTTATGACTCCTTCTTTCAGCTTTCGGTTTTCTCAACTCTAACGGACGTCTTAAATATGCTACCATTCTGACTAATTGGGTAAGTGATGAGTATTTATTCCAAATGAAATTATCGTCTGTTACTACATGTACCCTTATTTCTTCTATATTAGTTGATACTATTTTGCGTTTGCTTACTAAATTAGTTTTATCCTTCAGAAACTCAGGACCTTCTACCCACAGCTTAAAATTTACAAATTCCGACGCATATAAGCCCCGTGATGCGCAATCAGCGGGATTGCTTTTCGACTTAACATGGTTCCATTGTTGTGGTTCACTGATGGTCAAAATTTCAGAAACTCGATTTGCCACGAATGTTTTCCATTTGTTAGGATGACTATTTAACCACGCTAGGACAATCTCGGAATCGGTCCAATAATATAAATGAGATTTACCGATTCCCATCACGTCGGATACTTCAGCAATTAGCCTTGCCAGCAGGACTGCTCCACACAACTCTAATCGAGGCACTGATATCGTTTTTATTGGTGCGACATTGGTTTTCGCAGTGAGCAAAGTTATATAAACGTTATCGTCAGTATCGACTACCCGTGCATAAACTACCGCGGCGTATGCTGAATTTGATGCATCGCAAAATCCATGCAGGTCAACTTGCTTGTCACTCGGTTTCATTTTCAGCCATCGAGGAATAGAAAATTCCATTAGACCTGTCAGTTCCTGTCGGTAAGTAAACCATTCCCTTTTTATTTGTTGTGGAATTTCCTCGTCCCAGCCAATTCCAGAAATCCATAATTTTTGGATCAAAATCTTAGCTACTACGATCACAGGAGCGACCCATCCCAAAGGGTCAAATAATCTAGCTATATCTGATAACATTTTTCTTTTAGTTACAGGTTCCTGCAGCAGAGGCAACTGAACAGAGTACTGGAAGGTGTCGCAGCTTCGGTTCCAGGTAAGTCCCAGTGTTTTAAATATCTCGTCCAGTTTTATGTTGATTTCCCTTTCTACCCCATCCTGTCCCCTGTCCAAGTGCCTTTCCCCTATGATTTTATCAAGCAATTCATTGCTGTTGCTTGACCACTTCTGTAACGTGAATCCTGCTTTAGCCAATAGCTCGTTCATCTGGCTATAGATCTGCATGCCTTCTTCTATGGAGTCGCAACCCGTCATGAGATCATCCATGTAAAAATCCTTTAGTACCTTTTCAGCCGCCAGTGGATATTTTACTCCTTCGTCGTGCGCGACTTGCTGCATCGATTTCACGGCCAAATAGGGCGCTGAAGACGTCCCAAAAGTAACGGTAAGTAATTTGTAATCCTTGATTGAAGATTGTTTATCATCTCTCCAAACGATGCGTTGGAAGTCGGTGTGCTGATCAGCCACACGAATCATTCGGTACATCTTGACGATGTCCGAAACCAGGCAAATGCGGTGCGTTCTCCAGCGAATTAGCAAATGCCTTAGATCGGCTTGCAACCCGGGACCAATCATCAGGTCATCGTTGAGTGAAACTCCATTCTTTCCTTTGCAGGAAGCATCAAAGACCACCCTGACCTTGGTTGTGTCTTTGTCGTCTCGTATAACCGCATGATGAGGCAAGTACACTGCATTTTTATTTTGTTCTTCTGCCTTGGTAATTGGCCTCATGTGACCAAGCTGCAGATATTCATTGATTACTTCCCTGTATTTTGTTTTTAAGGTTAAGTTTTTACTCAGTTTACTCTCTAATGCGTAAAATCTATTTATTGCAACCTTTCTTGCGTCTCCATATTTACAGCTCGGATCGGGATTTCGAAATGGTAAGTTCACTACGTAACGACCGTCACTGTCTCTTACCGTGGTTGCGTTAAAGATCTCTTCGCATCTTTGTTCTTCTTCGGTAAGTATGCGTTTCTGTTTTTGCGGTTCCCTTTCTAGTTCCCAGAACCTTTTCAGGATTTCATCATCTCCAAGGTGAGCATGCATCACCGATATATTTGATGAACTGTGACCTGCGGAAGCTACCGTTCCTGATAAAATCCAGCCCAATGTGGTGCACTGAGCTACAGTGCTACTACCAGGCGCCTTTTTAAACCCGTCTTTTAATACCTGACTATAGATGTCGGCTCCTAACAACATATCTACTCTATCCGGTGTGTTATACCTAGGATCCGCTAATTGAATGTCACTTGCTTGTGCCCAGTCTAAACATACCGTTTCTCTACCAGGTAATAATGATGTTATCGATTTGAGAACATATGCTTTGACTACAATTTCAAACGATGGATCGACCCTAGATTGAATTTTCACCTCAACAACCGAATTGAGAACTAATTTGTTATTGGCATCTATACCAGTTATGAAACCTTTAGCTGGTTGCTTCTTTAACCCTAAACTCTGGACAGTATGTTCTGTCACAAAAGATGCTTGTGAGCCTTGATCTAACAAGGCCCTGAGTGTATAATTAGCCCCGTTTTTCGAAACAGCCCTCACTAGCGCCGTGGCTAAAAGGACTTGATTATTTACTGCACCTTTCGAAAAACAACTGACTACCCTATTTTCCGTTTCTACTCCAACCGTGAGTGTATGTTCATTCGACTGCGAAACACTATCACTAGACGAATTTCCTGTCTCTCCCTTAGACGCCTGCTCACCTTTAGGGTGCAACAAGGAGTGATGTCTCCGCCTGCATACTTGACAACAGGCTGCACACTTACAATACTTGGCAGAGTGGTTATGCCCCAAACAATTAAAACATAAGTTATTATCTCTCACAAACCTACGCCGAGTATCCACATCCTGGCCAACGAATTGCTTACAATTTTTTAACTTATGCTCGTCATTACAAAGCGGACAAGCTACGACCGCATTGGTTGCTGTGTGAAAAACCTTTGCCTTACTTATATTACCACTATTTTTAATTGGCTTAGTTTCTAAAAATTCAAACGCTCTATACCGACTAGTTAAAAATTCTTGGAATTGTTCAAAAGTAGGCAGCTTATCTGAGTCAGTGTTACTAGTTACTTTAAGTTCCCAATCCTTCCTACTGTCTGAATCTAATTTCAAGGTTATGATATGAATTATCAAAATATCCCAGGATGCTGTATCTATACCTAAATTAGTTAGTGCCTTTAGACAGTCTGATGTTGTATCCATTAACTCCTTTAAAGCACTAGCTGACTCTTGAGCTATGTTCTTTTGACTCAGCAATCTTTTTAAAATACAGTGAGATAAATATTTTTTATTGTTATATCTGGTCTCCAATTGAGTCCAGCATCTATCATAATTTGACTCTGAAATTGGTATATGCCGTAAGAGCTGCTCGGCTTCCCCAGTCAAATAACTTTTCAAATAATGTAACTTTTGAACATTATCAATAGTGCTATTTTTATGTATAGCCGATACAAACAAATCTCGAAAAGTCGGCCATTCCGTATATTTTCCCGAAAATGTTGGGATCGTGATCCTGGGCAACTTAATGTACGTGCCTTTTCCTTCAGTAACATTACTTGATGATGACCCCGCCACCGGAGGAACATCACTACCCTTAATTACATTTAAAGCAGTTTTAAACTCGCATTTTAAATCTAAATACAGTTCTTCCGTAGTAAAATAAACTTCATTTACAGTGTAGGGTGATGATTTCAATTCTTTAGGATCAAAATCCTTCACAATTTGTGTATGGGTTAAACTAAATTGCGCCCATAATTCTTCAACACTTTCCAATCTAGTTTCTAAATACTGTTTAGTAATTCTGTCCTTTGGCGACTTTTTAAAATTACTTTTGGCTCTCACTAATCGACTATAGATATCGTCCTGTACCTTTACATGTGATTGCAAAGTCATTTTGAAGTTAATATCAAACAATTAACAAAACAACAGAAAATTAAAAGTTCAAAAAATTATCGAAAATTTTATAAGTCAATGTAAACAACGAAATTTTTCTAAGTGTTTGGCACTAAGTTTCGAAAAATTTTACAAGTCCAAAAAGTTGTAGAAAATTTTACAAGTCGATGTAAACAAAGAAATTTTTCTAAGTGTTTGGCACTTTAATTTTACTAAAAATCGGGCATAGGTTGCACTAAAATTGGCTTAAATCTAACTAAGTCTAAACATGCACACTTGAATTTATTCTAAGTCCTAATTTCACTAATTAAAAGTTAAAGTTTAAATCTTCTTGGCAATAAAGTTCACTTTGGTTTGACACATAAGAAATTACAAAGTACTCACGATTTTCGGCACTATCACTCACTTCCTTACGACCTTAGTCGTTTGCAGCTTGCTTGCTGCAGTGGTCTTCCTCCCTCCGTACTTCCCGCAACTGGATCCGGTGTTGCTATCTCCCTCTAGCACCATCCGCGATCACTCAGCAGGACCGTATGGGGTTGGTGATTCTCCGTCCAATAGGAGAACACACCTGGTTTCGCTGGCGTAGCCTTTGCCACGTTCGGTTCGAAGGACCATGAATAACCCTTTCTTCCTGGGTTAGTGACTTGGGGTTAATTGAAACAAGTTTTCAATATTTCCTCAAGTTGATATATTCTACTAATGGTATAGTGGTTACACCTTAGTATAGAAGTTATTTAAATTCAAATTGTCCGAAGACCATATATTATCTACGGAGAATCTTAACACCGACATCTAGAAATATGACGAAATTGTATAGCGCCATCTAGTGACGAAACTATGAACAAATATTTATCGTTCGGTGTTAATTTCGCAGTTTGGTTACATGTTCTCTAGGAGGCTAAACAGATGATGTCCTTAGACTTAAACACACACACTATTTGACCTCTGGGGTCTGTCCTAGCATGTCATGGTCTTTTTTATTGTTTTTAGCGTGGAGAAATTCTCATGCATAACGCGCTACACGTAAACAGTTATGTGAGACTCCAATCCACTAAAACTCCACGGTGCCCCCTGTGTCACTTATGACGAGGACACGGGCACGCGTTAGCATTCGTTCGTGAATCCGTCGCGGCTGTCCGTCGCCGGACCCTCCACTGGGCACCAGCGCACCAGAACTCATTGCACGCCGTGACCACCACAGGGACCAAACCAGCACATTGGCGCCAGACGACCCAGTGTATGGCCCCCTTGGTCCCCCTATGACGGGTCAGGTCAGCGGCCCCGCCACCTACCACTTTTCGGACACAGGGGTTAGGGGGGGACCCTATCCCTTGCGGCCGAAAAGTGGCGATATGGCCTCTGTTATCAAGCGGCACCGCAAGCTACTTAAGGTAAAAGCCCTGACGAGCGGGCCTTCCTCGGATTCCTCTTCGCGTCACCGTGGTTGACCAAGTCACATGGGTTCGAATCCCAGCTATGCATAGATTGGCCGATATTTTTTGTCGACGTGTTTCGGTATTAATAATATATTTTAATTTTCCTATTTTTTACTGAAATATGTTATCCAGTTTTATATAGTACTAGCACTTCGCCCGCGACTTCGTTCGCGTGATCCGTATTTTATCCTACAGATGACTTTTCAGTTTCGCCCTCTTAAAGGTTAAATTTCCAAAAATCCTTTCTCAGAGCTCCCCTACATCATAAAAAGAAGCTCTACACAGTAAAATTCTTCAAAAATCTTTAACACCCCCGAAATCGTCTTTTAGGAGTAGAAAACCTTTACTATTTACATAAGTTATTATTTATGTCAAGTTTCAAATTTATCCAACACAGTAAAATTCTTCAAAAATCTTTAACACCTCCTAAATCGTCTTTTAGGAGTAGAAAACCTTTACTATTTACTTAGGTTAGTATTTATGCCAAGTTTCAAATATATAAGCCCAACAAATTGCCATCTTTCCTTAGGGGTAGAATTTCCAAAAACCAATAATACTTACATGAATTCTTTTGATCAACCAAGAGCGTAAATCTAAAATATCATGTGTCACACTTAAAAGTGTAGATTGTATGATAGATGTAGTTTTACACAAACTTTTAACCCCCTTTTTACCACCAGGGGTGACATTTCCAAACACTAATAAATACATGATGTCTTTTTATCAACCAAGGGTATAAATTTAAAAGTTCAGGTGTTCAACTTAAAAACTGTAGAAATTTTATACAAAATACCAACCCCCTTTTTACTCCCTTAGGGGAAGAATTGCCGAAAAAAATAAATGCATTGTTTTTTATTAACCAAGAGCGTAAACCAACAATTTCAGATGTTTTACCTTCTAAACCGAAGAAATTTCATATAAAGATTTAACCCCTGTTTTATCCCCTTAGGGGTAGAATTTCCAAAAACCCAATAAAAACAGGAATTCTTTTTATCAACCAAGAGCGTAAATCTAGACCTAACTTTCAACCTCGCTTTTACCTCCGTACGGGTGGAATTGCCAAAAATCCTTTCTTAGTGCGCACTAAGTCACTTGACTCCCTGCCAAATTTCATCTTTATACGTCAAGCGGTTTTAGATATTTCGTGATTGTGCTAAATTATCGCAGAATTAATGTGACAAATTGCCAAGCTCTATCACAAAACTCTTTCTTAGCTTATGTCTCCTAGTCATAAATTCTAGACATGCTAAATTTAAGGACGGTAGTACAAAAAAAAATCCGATCTTTCATACAAACTTGCGAGAGTGCTTAGACCTCTTTAATCCGGCCCTGTCGCAAAATACGTTCTTAGCTGACATCTACTAACTATAAACTACTTCCCTGCCAAAATTTAAGTTTGTAACTTCAAAAATTAAGGACTTTCATATAAACTTGCGAGAGCCCTTAGACCCCCTAAACCCGGCCCTGTCACAAAATCCTTTCTTAGCGGACGTCTACTAACTATAAACTACCTCCCTGCCAAATTTTAAGTTTGCATCTCAAAAAATGTAGGACTTTCATACAAACTTGCGAGAACCCTTAGACCCTCTAAATCCGGCTCTGTCGTAAAAATGTTCTTAACGGACGTCTGCTAACTATAAACTACCTCCCTGCCAAATTTTAAGTTTGTAACTCCAAAAATTAAGGACTTTCATATAAACTTGCGGGAGCCCTTAGACCCCCTAAATCCGGCTCTGTCGTAAAAATCTTTCTTAACGGACGTTTACTAACTATAAACTACCTCCCTGCCAAATTTTAAGTTTGTAACTCCAAAAATTAAGGACTTTCATATAAACTTGCGGGAGCCCTTAGACCCCCTAAATCCGGCCCTGTCGTAAAATCCTTTCTTAGCGGACGTCTACTAACTATAAACTACCTCCCTGCCAAATTTCATTTTTATACGTCAAGTGGTTTTCGATATTTCGTGATACGTGAATGAGTGACCTTTCGCTTTTATATATATAGATTTTACATTTTTTTTAATCGATTCATCTTTTTATTGACTAAATATTTACACACTACAATCTTCAAATTTTCATAGTATAAGCATCTTGTTGACGTATCGAATCGACCAATCACATGCGAGAAGAATGACGCGATGTGGATTTCCGTCTGTGTGATTGGTCGATTTGGTCGATTGGATAGCGGTCAAACTCTTTGCGTTGCCGTATTCACTTACGCAATACGGCTGCTGGACGGGGTGGCGACCCCGTCCTCCTCTCCGCCGCAGCCTCCAACCCTCAGCCGCGATATCGTATGAGCATTTCTCTTTTTTTTTGCCATTACACATTAGTGGAATGTCCCATGATATTGTTGATGAAAAACTTTGGCGTAATTTATAAATTACTAATACTGTTTTGCTTAGGAGCATAATTGTAATTAACATTTACAGAAAATATTTTACCAAGTATCATAAATACATTATTTAAATAAATAATCAACTAAATTTATACTGTCGAAAATTGGAATGTATGAAAATTCGTATGTCCCAGTCTACCACTGGCAATTTAAACTCAATTATTTTCATAAAGTTCAAAGACACTGTACTGAGATTTTGATTTTAAATCGTATTAATAAGTAGAAAGGTCCACGTTGTATTGACTTTTGGTAATTTGGTTAATAATTTACGTACAAAAATGAATTTTAAAGTTGTCCCAAATAAAGTTCCAAATATGGATTTCAGTTTTTAACCGACTTCCCAAAAAGGAGGAGGTTCTATGTTCGACTTCAAGTTTGTTCACCGATTACTCCGTCAATTGCGGGCCGATTTTGAAAATTCTTTTTTTTGTTTGAAAAAGTATGTTCCGAAATTGGTCCCATTTTAATTTGGTGAAGATCTGATGAAGAACTTCGGAGATATACAACAGAACTCTACAATAAATAACGGCAAATCTCTCGGGATTGCTGCAATCGCATGTCTGTTTGTTGTTTATAACATTTCATAACATAACATCACGCCAGTTCGCTCTTAAGGGGTAAGCAGATCTCTCATTTTACCGGTTATGTTCAAGTTTCATGAAATCTATTCTGGCGAAATAGTTCCCTTACTAACTTGCCTATTAGGTACGTACAACTAAAAAAACTTTTTGCAAAAAAATACTACCGACTTCCAAATACAAAACTATAAAGTGAAAAATAACTAAATTTTTTAAAGTCGGTGTCTTTCGTAGGTACCATTTTTTTGCGTTAAGAGCGAACTGGCGTGATGTTATGTTATGAAATGTTATAAACAACAAACAGACATGCGATTGCAGCAATCCCGAGAGATTTGCCGTTATTTATTGTAGAGTTCTGTTGTATATCTCCGAAGTTCTTCATCAGATCTTCACCAAATTAAAATGGGACCAATTTCGGAACATACTTTTTCAAACAAAAAAAAGAATTTTCAAAATCGGCCCACATTTGACGGAGTAATCGGTGAACAAACTTGAAGTCGAACATAGAACCTCCTCCTTTTTGGGAAGTCGGTTAAAAACTGAAATCCATATTTGGAACTTTATTTGGGACAACTTTAAAATTCATTTTTGTACGTAAATTATTAACCAAATTACCAAAAGTCAATACAACGTGGACCTTTCTACTTATTAATACGATTTAAAATCAAAATCTCAGTACAGTGTCTTTGAACTTTATGAAAATAATTGAGTTTAAATTGCCAGTGGTAGACTGGGACATACGAATTTTCATACATTCCAATTTTCGACAGTATAAATTTAGTTGATTATTTATTTAAATAATGTATTTATGATACTTGGTAAAATATTTTCTGTAAATGTTAATTACAATTATGCTCCTAAGCAAAACAGTATTAGTAATTTATAAATTACGCCAAAGTTTTTCATCAACAATATCATGGGACATTCCACTAATGTGTAATGGCAAAAAAAAAGAGAAATGCTCATACGATATCGCGGCTGAGGGTTGGAGGCTGCGGCGGAGAGGAGGACGGGGTCGCCACCCCGTCCAGCAGCCGTATTGCGTAAGTGAATACGGCAACGCAAAGAGTTTGACCGCTATCCAATCGACCAAATCGACCAATCACACAGACGGAAATCCACATCGCGTCATTCTTCTCGCATGTGATTGGTCGATTCGATACGTCAACAAGATGCTTATACTATGAAAATTTGAAGATTGTAGTGTGTAAATATTTAGTCAATAAAAAGATGAATCGATTAAAAAAAATGTAAAATCTATATATATAAAAGCGAAAGGTCACTCATTCACGTATCACGAAATATCGAAAACCACTTGACGTATAAAAATGAAATTTGGCAGGGAGGTAGTTTATAGTTAGTAGACGTCCGCTAAGAAAGGATTTTACGACAGGGCCGGATTTAGGGGGTCTAAGGGCTCCCGCAAGTTTATATGAAAGTCCTTAATTTTTGGAGTTACAAACTTAAAATTTGGCAGGGAGGTAGTTTATAGTTAGTAAACGTCCGTTAAGAAAGATTTTTACGACAGAGCCGGATTTAGGGGGTCTAAGGGCTCCCGCAAGTTTATATGAAAGTCCTTAATTTTTGGAGTTACAAACTTAAAATTTGGCAGGGAGGTAGTTTATAGTTAGTAAACGTCCGTTAAGAAAGATTTTTACGACAGGGCCGGATTTAGGGGGTCTAAGGGCTCTCGCAAGTTTGTATGAAAGTCCTTAATTTTTTGAGCAGCAAACTTAAAATTAGGCAGGGAGGTAGTTTATAGTTAGCAGACGTCCGTTAAGAACATTTTTACGACAGAGCCGGATTTAGAGGGTCTAAGGGTTCTCGCAAGTTTGTATGAAAGTCCTACATTTTTTGAGATGCAAACTTAAAATTTGGCAGGGAGGTAGTTTATAGTTAGTAGACGTCCGCTAAGAAAGGATTTTGTGACAGGGCCGGGTTTAGGGGGTCTAAGGGCTCTCGCAAGTTTATATGAAAGTCCTTAATTTTTGAAGTTACAAACTTAAATTTTGGCAGGGAAGTAGTTTATAGTTAGTAGATGTCAGCTAAGAACGTATTTTGCGACAGGGCCGGATTAAAGAGGTCTAAGCACTCTCGCAAGTTTGTATGAAAGATCGGATTTTTTTTTGTACTACCGTCCTTAAATTTAGCATGTCTAGAATTTATGACTAGGAGACATAAGCTAAGAAAGAGTTTTGTGATAGAGCTTGGCAATTTGTCACATTAATTCTGCGATAATTTAGCACAATCACGAAATATCTAAAACCGCTTGACGTATAAAGATGAAATTTGGCAGGGAGTCAAGTGACTTAGTGCGCACTAAGAAAGGATTTTTGGCAATTCCACCCGTACGGAGGTAAAAGCGAGGTTGAAAGTTAGGTCTAGATTTACGCTCTTGGTTGATAAAAAGAATTCCTGTTTTTATTGGGTTTTTGGAAATTCTACCCCTAAGGGGATAAAACAGGGGTTAAATCTTTATATGAAATTTCTTCGGTTTAGAAGGTAAAACATCTGAAATTGTTGGTTTACGCTCTTGGTTAATAAAAAACAATGCATTTATTTTTTTCGGCAATTCTTCCCCTAAGGGAGTAAAAAGGGGGTTGGTATTTTGTATAAAATTTCTACAGTTTTTAAGTTGAACACCTGAACTTTTAAATTTATACCCTTGGTTGATAAAAAGACATCATGTATTTATTAGTGTTTGGAAATGTCACCCCTGGTGGTAAAAAGGGGGTTAAAAGTTTGTGTAAAACTACATCTATCATACAATCTACACTTTTAAGTGTGACACATGATATTTTAGATTTACGCTCTTGGTTGATCAAAAGAATTCATGTAAGTATTATTGGTTTTTGGAAATTCTACCCCTAAGGAAAGATGGCAATTTGTTGGGCTTATATATTTGAAACTTGGCATAAATACTAACCTAAGTAAATAGTAAAGGTTTTCTACTCCTAAAAGACGATTTAGGAGGTGTTAAAGATTTTTGAAGAATTTTACTGTGTTGGATAAATTTGAAACTTGACATAAATAATAACTTATGTAAATAGTAAAGGTTTTCTACTCCTAAAAGACGATTTCGGGGGTGTTAAAGATTTTTGAAGAATTTTACTGTGTAGAGCTTCTTTTTATGATGTAGGGGAGCTCTGAGAAAGGATTTTTGGAAATTTAACCTTTAAGAGGGCGAAACTGAAAAGTCATCTGTAGGATAAAATACGGATCACGCGAACGAAGTCGCGGGCGAAGTGCTAGTACTATATAAAACTGGATAACATATTTCAGTAAAAAATAGGAAAATTAAAATATATTATTAATACCGAAACACGTCGACAAAAAATATCGGCCAATCTATGCATAGCTGGGATTCGAACCCATGTGACTTGGTCAACCACGGTGACGCGAAGAGGAATCCGAGGAAGGCCCGCTCGTCAGGGCTTTTACCTTAAGTAGCTTGCGGTGCCGCTTGATAACAGAGATAACATAACTACAATCTTCAAATTTTCATAGTATAAGCATCTTGTTGACGTATCGAATCGACCAATCACATGCGAGAAGAATGACGCGATGTGGATTTCCGTCTGTGTGATTGGTCGATTTGGTCGATTGGATAGCGGTCAAACTCTTTGCGTTGCCGTATTCACTTACGCAATACGGCTGCTGGACGGGGTGGCGACCCCGTCCTCCTCTCCGCCGCAGCCTCCAACCCTCAGCCGCGATATCGTATGAGCATTTCTCTTTTTTTTTGCCATTACACATTAGTGGAATGTCCCATGATATTGTTGATGAAAAACTTTGGCGTAATTTATAAATTACTAATACTGTTTTGCTTAGGAGCATAATTGTAATTAACATTTACAGAAAATATTTTACCAAGTATCATAAGTTTTGTATTTGGAAGTCGGTCGGTAGTATTTTTTTGCAAAAAGTTTTTTTGTTACCTATTTTCGTGTGTAAAATTTAAAAAAACTTCTATTTAGCAATGTTTTTCTGAACGAGCAACACCGTATTGGGACCTGGGACGCTCCAAACGACAACGCAGCCCGCCTCAGTTGTGATGTCACCTCTGCCGACGCTCACTCTCTCCCCGGAGTAAGTGGGAAGGAAGATTTAGAAATACACGTGAGTGAGTGAGTGAATAAAGTCAGGTCACAGGTGCGACAACACGATAAACAAAAACTTTCTTAGATGCGTTCCGTTTCGCAAATATTTTAATAGTTTTAGTAAGTCCTAAAAGTTACGTAAAAGTTACATTTAGAGTCGTGTTACATGAGACGGTCAAAAGTTACGTAAAATGTAACAAAAGTTACGTTCTGGCAACGCTGGTGCCCACTGCTGGGACACAGGCCTCCTCTCAGTGGGAGAGAATGGGCCGTAATCCACCACGCGGGCCCAGTGCGGGTTGGTGGTTGTCACATGTCTTCGAATTTTTGGTTCTAGGATATGCCGGTTTCCTCACGATGTTTTCCTTCACCATTTTTAGAGCAGAGGTGATGAAATAATTTACACAAAGTAAAGCGCCTGCCTGGGTTCGAACTCACGACCTACAACTTGTAAGTCGCGGCTGGCCACTGGGCCACTACTGCTCTATTAAGACTCCTAATTTATTATTAATCTATTCTCACAATTTCTTTTGCTAGAATTGTCTTTTTTAACCGACTTTCAAAAAAGGAGGAGGTTCTACTCGTATGTTCGACTTCTTGTATGTTTTTTTTTGTTTATGTTCACCGATATCTCCGTCAATAGCCGCGTACCCACCTAGCGCACAGGCTCGCGCGGCAGCCTCGGTGTCCGGATCGCGAGCGATGGCTCCCGCGGCAGCCTCAGTAGATTTGTTCAATTACACGAGGCCGCCTCGCGAGGCAGGCTGAGCCATCATAAGTCCGCGAGTATTCGTAATGGACAGTCGTGTATTTTCAGCTGCTGCTATTTTCCTAGCTGGTTATTGTTTAAAGAAACGAAAACAGTCACGTATCAAGAAAAAACCTAGACGCTTCTGGATTAGAAAAATTTATGAGCGTCGCCACCAATATGGAAATAGATTATTTGGAGATTTAGTATATGATCAGACTGTACATAATTTTACAAGAATGTCCGTACAAGAGTTCGAAAATTTGTGCTCATTGTTGTCTGATAAAATCAAAAAGTGCGATACAAAATATAGAGAAGCAATCACTGTGAAAGAACGAGTTTTAATAACTTTAAGATTTTTAGCAACCGGAGATTCTTATAGCAGCTTGCAATATTTATTTCGAGTATCGAAGCAGAGTATCTCTAGAATAGTTCCAGAAGTTTGTGACGCTATTATTGAAGCCTTAAGGGATTATGTAAAGGTAAATAAAAATAATTTGACAAATTTAAAAATCAGTTGTTTATTTTAATTACAATTCAGTGATAGTTTCGAATCCAACATTGGCATTAGGTGATTGTGTAATGGCATGAGAAGACGTAGCGGTATGTGATGCTGATGATGAAGTGCCAGATGAGTCTATTGTAGAGGAATTAGTGTACTGCTGTGTATAGTATCCTGTATTAATTTGTTGTTGTGTGTATTTCCCTAAATCGGCTTCAAAAATTATATTATTGATAGCGTTCTTAACATACGCTAATGTGTGCGAATCATATTTTCTTAGCTCGTTGGCTATGTGTCTTCCAAATGAAGAGTATGGATCATTGATGTCGGTCGTAGACTTTTGCAAGTATTCAAGGGCTTCTGCGAGCATGATATCTGCCGATTCTTCCTGTGGCTGCGTTTTCTTCGGATTATGTCGTTTTTTTTTACGAGCAGGTTCTGATGGTGAAGGCATGCTAGCATCCGAGGTTAGGTCTTGTTGTTGTGGTGGCGCTTTCTCGGTGCTAGCCTCCGGCAATTGCGTCTTGGTCGGAGCGTTTTCAGTCTCTGTGTGTCTCTCTACGTCAGAAGTGTGTGAAGATTCCGGTATTGCCTCCTGAAAACATAATTTTAATTAAAAGATCAATTTGTGGTGCAGTGTGAATATGTATATAATGTGGCAGGACCCTACGTTTAATCTCATTGATTATGTTGAAGCTAAAGTTTAACGTCCGTAGTATTTAAAACCTTCAAGTAGCTTAGTAGCGATATTTTTTTATGTACTCTATTTTTTTTTTACAGATCCCATCTACAGAAGAAGAGTGGCTTTCTATATCAAAAGAATTTGAAAATAAATGGAATTTTCCCCACGCTATTGGAGCGATGGATGGAAAACATGTTATGTTGCAGGCACCGATTAACAGTGGCACTGATTATGATAATTACAAACAATTTCCAAGCATCGTGCTTTTTGGATTAGTTGATGCTAGCTACAATTTTTTGTATGTAAATGTTGGTAGCAAAGGGCGAATCTCTGATGGTGGTGTTTTTAAAAACACAACGTTGTATAAAAAGCTAGAACTGAAAGAATTGAACTTGCCTAAAGAGAAGATATTGGAAATACCATATGTAACAAAAGTTCCTTATTTTATTTTGTCCGATAAAGCATTTGCACTCAACGAATATACCATGAAACCATTTGAGGGCAACCCAGAAAATGGTTCTAAAGAAAGAATATTTAATTATCGCCTTAGCCGAGCTAGACGTGTCGTTGAGAATGCGTTTGGTATATTAAGTGCCATATTTCGCGTTTTTAGAAAACCTATCTTACTAGAGCCAAATAAGGCAACAAAGGTCGTCTTAGCAGCTGTTTATTTGTACAACTACATCCGAAAAAATACTTCAACTAATCTTATTTCACCGGAATTGTTTGACAGGGAACTTGATGGCGCACTGATTCCTGGCCAATGGAGAAATGAAATAAATGAAGTTACATTCGCACCAATTGCAGCGGTTCCAAGGCGTAGTTGTAATAACGCAAAAGAAATACGGTTGCACTTGGCAGAACATTTTATAACTAATGGTTCTATACCATTTCAAAATCATTATGCATAGTTAAAAATTCTTACATTCGGCATCGTTTCCTGAGTGTCACCAGTTTCATTTTTATCCTTAAGAAAATGAAAATAAGGATATCCAAACCACTTCGAATTATAAACATCTGAAGCGCCTGAAACAGAACAAAAATAAAATTTATATTACCATAATTTAAAATATTTTATTGTATAAATAAATTTTCTTCAATTTAATCATTCGTATATAATAAGTAATTATTTTATCAAATAATTTGTAAGTTCATATTTTTAAGTATAAAAATGCATACCTGAACCTGTTATGCGACTTTTTTTCTCCCTGCTTTTCTCTCGACGATATAAACCACACAAGGACACCATTTTGTTTTTCACTTCCTTGACAGGCATATTAATTTGAGCAGATATTTGCCGCCAACTGTCTTCCCGCTGATTTTTATTTAAATATTTTGGATCTTTGGGGTCCCAAAGCGCATTGTACGTGCTGTACAGTTGTATTAAGCGAATGGACTCCTCCTGACTGCCCATGATATCAAAATTACAAAGAGACAAAACTTGTAGTAGCTTCGCGCGCGAGCCAAAACATAACCGTCCCCACCAAATGCACAGCGCACACTGAGGCACCTTTGAGCGCGTCAAGTTTACCGACAACAGATGGCTCGGGGCCGAGCCGTGCTCGGTCGAGCAAACGCGCGCCCGAGGCAGGCCGAGGCACGTCCACACCAGCCGAGCGTTTGGCTCGCGAGGATGCCGCGCGAGCCTGTGCGCTAGGTGGGTACGCGGCTAATTGTGAACCGAATTTAAAAATTCTTTTTTTATTTGATAGAGCATGTTCCGAAATTGGTTCCATTTTAATTTGGTAAAGATCTGATGAAGATCTTCGGAGATATACAACAGAACTCTTCAATAAATAACGGCAAATCTCTCGGGATTGCTGCAATCGCATGTCTGTTTATTGTTTATACCATTTCATAACATAACATCACGGCAGTACACTATAATAGGTACGCAGATGTGTACAGTTCACCTTGTTACACTCTCATTTCGCCGGCTATGTTCATGGTATTCGGGTAAACTATTCTAGCATAATAAGTACCTACCTTACTAAAGGCAAGTTGCTCAATAGGTACAACAAAAAAGTGTAAAATAAAAAAACTTTGTACAAAAAAATTCTACCGACTTCCAACTAAAAGCACTACAAAGTGAGAAATAACTTAATTTTTGAAGTCGATGTCTTTCGTATGTACTATGGGCCAAAAAAAAAATTAAAAAAAATTGTCCGCCCTTTTTGCGTCAACCATAGCCAAATGACTTGTTTGTTTTTTTGGCGTCTTTTTTTATTACAAAAACAAGGGGCTTTAGGTACTAGAGAAACAGTCACCCGATGCTGCGATGTTATTGGTTGATGAGTATAAGTCGGCGTTAATTTAGCGGGCGAGCCTTGCAAGCAGAAATAATCCTTACGCTGATCAGATATAGCTTTGGCCGATTGTACCATTTATTTGCGTTATGGACACCAACTTCAAAAATTAAGTTATTTTTCACTTTCTAGTGTTTTTAGTTGGTGTTATTGGTAGATTTTTTTTGTAAAGTTTTTAAACATTTGCATTCATTGTATAATACTCACAACGGATCTTTGTGTCTCTGAATTGGCTGCAAGAGCCTGCGCAGTAGCTATTTTTGTGTCAATGTTGAAAGTGAAGTTATCATTGGTATAACTGTCTCTTTCTCTCGCTTACGTTTATCGCATCATCCTATCTCGCTTACTCTATGCAGTTAAACTGTTTCTTGCGCATTAATTTACAGAACCAACTTCAGAGACACAAAGATCCACTGTGAATATTATAACACTTTTAAAAAAATCTCTTAATTCGGTACTATATATCATTTGCGCTATCTAACTCATCTATCATTACCCATTTGGTGCAAACTAAAAGTGTTGTGCGAGAAGTTTTTTTTTCGGAGGCCCATAATTCGGAAACAGTGCGTCGTAGGGCTATACTTATCAGAACCTAAATGATTTTTATGGTTAAGGTTAACCCGAAACTACAATCAATTTGAGTAATTTATAAAAAAAAATATCAAAAAAAAAAAAATCTTTTCTTTGCTGTTCATAGTGCCCCTAAGCGTATATTCCAACTCCTGAAACTCCGCCCCTAAGACAACCCACTGACCCAATGAACTCTAGATTCCTAATGTTCGGCATGGATGCAAGTGTGATAATTGTCAAAAGATACAATAGTCTGCCAAAACAGTGCCCAGAGCAGCCGAGTAGATATCATTAAGGAAAGATCTCACGAAAATGTGATCTAAAGGTTTTAGTGACTTTATTTACCTTTGGTTTCAACTCGTGTGAATTCTGAGATCACACTCGGACAGTTTACTCATGTAATAAGTGTTTACATTGAGGGTAGTTTTAAGTTACTTGTATATTGGTTGGATGAACTGTACTCTTTCAATTATGAGTGGTCTCAGAAAGAGATAAGTGACAAAGGCATCTCTATTCTCCTAGAGATGCCTTTACCCTGCAATCAAAACTAGTACACCCTTTCGGGCTCCCTTATTCCTATTAAAATTAGAAATTTAGCTTTGGACACCAGAAGGGGGGTTTCGTATATTTATGCAATTTTAGAATTCTTAAAGAAAACACTTTCAAATTATATGTAATACAGATCTCATAAAAAGCATATAAAGACAGTTTGATGATGATGAGAGATAGCCAAAAAGTGATCCTATAAAGGTGCCAATATCCTTTTGAGGTGAGAACCCAAATAAAAAATCTAATATGTTTATCATTTCTAGGAGATCTTTAACTTAAATTAAACTTACTTAGGAGAATATTCCAAAACACCTTCACTATCCTTTTGAAGCTCAAATATTTGGTCTGGTTCCATTGATACAGCATCAAACGTCATGTTGGGTTTATTTTTAAACCTAAAAAATAATTATTGCATGTTAAGTCAGACCTAAATCTACCCTCAACAACTTATTGTGAACTCCAATGAATTGATACTCACAATCTTAACTTTGCAGGATGGGCATCAGAGTCTTCTGCAAATATTTTTATTCCTTTTAATTTCACATTCCCTGTGAATGGTATATTGAATAGTAATTCTTCATCAGCATCACTTTCAACAAACTGAAAGTAAAAGTGAACGCATTCTTGATCAAATAAGATTCCATCATAAATATTGAGACCATAACACATCTTCGTCTGTATGATAAACCGTATCCTGGGAGTTCCATAAGGTTTGGTCTTCAGATTTTCACAACCAATTTTTGCTCACAATACAAAACGCAGATCAAGAACTCTTAGGCCTTTTCTGTGTGAGGAGAGGCTGCAGTAGTCACAAACACTAAAATAATGAACACTTACATGAGTTGTATCAAGTCGTTTATCCCATGATTTGAAGACGGTTTTACCAGAGCCATCGATAGTTTCGTTTAGACATTCTAAATTTTCTTTATCAATTTTTTCATAAAGATTATACTGAATGCCGACTTCATCGGCGTTGCCGTGATCATGATCATGACCATGGCAATGATGATGGGACATTGTTGTTAAGTTCTATAAGTAATGCACTGTGGAATAACAACGTAAAATTCAGCGTCCACTCGGCAATAAGGCGAAAAAGTTAGTGATACTATATTTTACTTTTCTGCCTCTGCAGAACTTCTGCAGTCTGCTCTGGGATAACAACGGTATTCAATGTACTCTGTGATTCAAATTATCAATTTTGTTAGTCATCCATTCCAGTCCATCATTTAGTTGAGCTCAGCTGTCACTGCTGAATTTGAATTTGTCACTCACTGTCATTTTCATACTGCTATCACTACACTAGAGGTCGTGTTCAATAAAGGTGGAAATATACTACCAAAACGTAACGTAACGCGACGCCACGCGACCCCATCAGTCAGACGCATTGCAATACTAATCATCATCATCAGCATTTTAATGTTCCCACTGCTGGGACACAGGCCTCCTCTCTGTGAGAGGGAATGTGCCGTAATCCATCACGCGGGCCCAGTGCGGGTTGGTGGATGTAACATGTCTTCGAATTTTTGGTTCTAGGACATGCCGGTTTCCTTACGATGTTTTCCCTCACCGTTTTGAGAGCAGTGGCGATGGAATAGTTTCATGTGTGATTTTTGAGATATAAGCAAAAGAAAAAGGAAAAAACCAGCCAAGTGCGAGTCGGACTCGCGCACGAAGGGTGCCATACCATAATAGCAAAAAAGATGCCAAGTGCGAGTCAGACTCGCGCACGAAGGGTTCCGTACCATTATAACAAAAAAGGGCATAAAAATCACGTTTTTTCTTTGGAACCCTCCTTAAATATTTATTTTATTCTGTTTTTAGTATTTTTTGTTATAGCGGCAACAGAAATACATCATCTGTGAAAATTTCAACTCTCTAGCTATCACGGTTCTTGAGATACAGCCTGGTGACAGACAGACAGACAGACGGACCGCGGAGTCTTAGTAATAGGGTCCCGTTTTTACCCTTTGGGTACGGAACAAGGTGTCAGTGCACTGGAATTCCAAAGACACTCCTAAGGTTACTTGATCGTAAGTTAAGTTAATGTATCATGACCTCCAGGATTACTTGATCTTGTCCTCACTCACTTGATCTTGACCTCGAAGTCACTAGTGCTTGACCCTAAGGTCACTAGACCTTGACCTCAAGGTCTCTAACCGGTTACTGCTTATGAGAATCGTGGCTCTTATCTTTCGGAATATTAATATTGACCTCAAGGTCAGTAACATTAGGAAAATCACGGATATTGACGTTCAGATTTTTAACTTACCTCAAGGTCATAGATCCTGAGGTCAAGGTCAATGCCCTTGAGATGTCCCACCCTACTACTCCCACATCCGATTTAGGTCACGCGCAAAATATCATTGAAATGTCAACTGTCAAGCCAAACGTATATAGACCAAAGACCTCATACTTCTTAAGAAATACGTATAAGGTCTTTGACATAGACTTTTAGTTTGTTGAAGTTTGGCAGCCACTTGAAGCCGTCAGCGTCATACCAGTTTGTTGTTTCTGGCTCCAGCCAGTAAGTGCCAACCAAGTACACGCAAGTGTCAAAAGTGTGTAGCCAGCTTTAAGTCTTTGGTCACACATCAGTGAATGTCTTTCTATCAATTTAAGGTGGAAACTTCCAAAACCCAACACCACGCCACCCAACGCATTGGAGTATTAATCAATCCCAAATATTTAGTATGTTCAGAAACACATAGACAACACGCCATGTGATCGCACGCACTCCCACGCGGTAACATCCAGTCGGTCTGGATCAGCGTGTTGTCGGGAGAGCTACGCACGCAGTGTGTTTCTAGTTAACACCCGACGCCATGCGTCAGTCAATCGAGAACATTCCTGGTATAAAATTATATTTTGTTAGTTTTTATTTAAAATGTCAGATGAACAATTAATAGAATTAGTTAAACGGTACACAGTATTATATGATTTGAGTTCAGGCCAATACCGTGATCATAATATTAGAAATAATACTAGAAACGAAGCTATGATACTAGAGAAGCGTGATGTAGCATCACGTGGCATGTTGTATATGTGCACGATTCGCATCGGGTGTCACGTCACGTCGGGTTTTAATAGTATGTTTACACCTTTAAGGAACAATAAAGGTGGAAACAGATTATTGAAACCCCACCCGACGCCACGCCACCCGACGCCTTCTGACGCATTGAAGTACTAATCAAACCCATACATTTAGTATGGTCAGAGACACATAGTCAACACCCCATGCGATCACACGCATTCCCACGTGTCAACACGCAGTCGGTTTGGATCAGCGTGTTGCCGGGAGTGGGGGAACACACGCCACCCGACGTTTCGACACAGTGTGTCTCTAGTTAACACCCGATCCCACGCGTCAGTCAGTCGAGTGATGCCAACAAAGGGAAATTTACCCTAATTTAGAGTAAAGTTTCATCAGCACTGTCATTTTTAGGGTACAAAATCGGTACGGGTAATTTTTATGTTTATGCTATAATAGAAATTAGTAACTTATTTGAGACAAATTTGCAATGATATGGACTTAAGTTTAAATATTTCCCTTGAACCCGCAATTTCTTAAAACTTCTTTTTATTATATCATAGTTTCAATGAAGTAGTCAAGTACTTGGTGTACAAATCCCAAAAAAAAAACAGTTTTTTTTAATGGTTTCTATTATTGTTATAGTAAAACTGGTCTGTAATTATATTATAGATTATAATGTCTCGTCTTATGTATAATCTTGTATGAAATGTATCAAATATATATAGAACGGAGAGGGAAAGCAAATTAATAAAAAAAAATTTTTTTTTCATATAACTTAAAATCAAAACATGTTTCCAAATATTTTTACAGTCCGTTCAACCGATTTTGGGTTCTATCCTGTAAACATAAGGATGACATAAAAAGCATAAACCTGTTACCAAAACCATCTGTTTACTGCAGCTATCATTTGTCGTATCACAAACGCAATAGAAGTTAAAATCGGTTGAATGAGCTGTAAAATGGGCTTATTTAAACGTCTAATGTTATCGCAAATGGAGTATAGGGTACATTGAGATCAGACTTGGGATAAAACAAAAACGAGATCTGGCAATACTGGCTATGACATTAGCGAACGTGTTGTGGGGTGTTGTATATGTGCACGGTGCGCATCGGGTGTCGACACGTCGGGTGGCGTGGGGTCGCGTGGGGTTTCAATAATCTGTTTCCACCTTAATACTGAGTACCGTTTTACTAATTCTATTCCCGACATTTTAAATAAAAACTAACAAAAAAAATCTTTATACCAGGAATGATCTCGACTGACTGACGCGTGGCGTCGGGTGTTATCTAGAAACACACTGCGTGTGACAACACGCTGATCTGGACCGACTGGATGTTACCGCGTGGGAATGCGTGTGATCGCATGGCGTGTTGTCTATCTGTTTTGGGTTTGATTAATATTGCAATGCGTAGGATGGCGTCGCGTCACTTCGTGTTTTAATAGTATGTTTCCACCTTTCCACTAACCATGGTATTGTCTATATAAAATAATTTTCTAGTCTGTGGATCACAGGCAGGCAGAGTTCGAGTCAGTCAGTGATATTTAATTTTTTAAGTATTGGAATATTATTATATTATCCTACTTTTCCTTAGAAATATTTAAACCGTGTTATATATGTTTTTTAATTGCTCATTAATAGGATTATAAAAAGTTGTTATATCTACAGAAAAGTGTTACCTTCGGTGATGATGTCTTTGTCAACTAATTTCTGTATTTCATTAAGTTTTCTTACAATAGTCATTACTTGTATTATTTTATCTAGCGATAACTATGCGGCAGCTAGTGAAAATGAAGCTGAAAGCATTACTAAGATTGGACAAGGTGTAGGTCACATTATGAACATTTATTACTGGTAAGGTTATCACAAATTATTTACTACTTGGCTGTATTTGTTTTACGTACTAAAGTAAGCATAGATTTATAATAACAATTTACTGGTTGCAGTTATTCTTGCGGATACAGAAAAGTGTTTGAGGACTATGCAGGAATAATTCAACAAAAATATCCAGAGATATCCGTTATTGGAGCAAACTATGATCCTCCAGGCTTAAACATGTATCTATCCAGATTGATTGTAAGTAAATGTAATTTGATAGTATGACACAATTGAACAGTTTCATTCTCTATATGCATATTCTATAAATTTACAAATTATGTCATTTATTATAGACAAATACATTTGATTGCTTGTTCTTACTGTACTGGAAAGTCAAATGATTACTAGTGCTACTGTTGATTTTGAGGTCCTGGGTTCAATTCCTAGGTTGCGCATTGGGTTTTTCAATCAGTTTCTCTATAGCAGCCTAAAATCTGGATAATATGGTTGGTGGTAATTGTGTCAACCCCATTACATGTCTTAAACATGACTGGAGTAAAAGAGTGTTCCATGCAGTAATCACTGCCTAACCCTATGGGCCAAGCGGATGTTCTTTTGATTTCATAAACCTAAAACCAATCATTCACTATTTATTACAACTATATTAACAAGCAAAATTTATTAATTTAAAAAACCCTTGACACAGTTATATTTCATGCTACCTAATTTATCTAGTAGCAGACGAGCTTCGATCGACAATCTATTGAACATGTAATTATGACTCGAAATCTTGTGAGAACACCTGGATTCAAACTGTAAAATGCCTATATAGAATGGCTAAACCAATTTTAATCAAACATAGCTAAGAACACTCTCAATAAAGTCACCTTCCAAACAAAAAAAAATTAAATCAAATTTGGTTAAACTGTTTAGGAGCTATGCTAGGGTATTATTGAATTTGCAAATTAATTTTTAATTAATATCTTGAACGTTTTGTGGCGATGCTTTGAAGATCTATCAAAAGAAGAAGAAGGTATCGCAACAAGCGCTTCCAAACATCCTTCATAAAGCGCACAGCGAATGAATGGAACTCACTACCTCCGTCTGTGTTTCCGAACGCATTCAACCCGAATCTCTTCAAAGTTAGAGTAAACAGGCTCCTTCTGGGTAAGCTCACTCCATCGTCGACTCTGTCTCTGTCACCTATGACTTAGACTAGAGTCAAGAGCAAACAACCCAACACAAAAAAAAAAAAAAGTATTATTCAGCCAGCATTTTAGCACATTAGTTATTTATTTAGTATGCATTAAAATGCAGATGTACAAGCTATCTTTTATGAAGTATAATGAATTAACCATAAGTTTGAATTAAGAACTGCCAATAGATAGTGCTAGTAGTATAAATAAACACTGAAACATACTAAAATAGTTTTTCTGATTCTTGGTATATTTTAATATTGCACTGATTTATATCTTTATGGCAAAACCAAAAAGATAAAACAATAAAGGCACTGTTTTTATTTTTAACGTAGGTATATACAGATTTATCTGTGATTACTGATCCAATTTACAACAATAAATTTAGTTTCATAAGTACAAGTTCAAAGAGTTTCAATTTGATTTTTATTGCAGGGTTTCGGCAAGATGATTTTGATCATGTGCATACTAAGTGGAGTCAACATATTCGCCTGGCTGAACAAACCACAGCCTGCTTGGTGGAGCTGGTGTATTGAGAACAAACTGTATGCATGCATGATGATGTTCTTCTTAGCTAACATGATTGAAGGCCAGCTAGTATCATCTGGTGCATTTGAAATATCCCTCAACAACATTCCGTTATGGTCAAAACTGGAGACAGGACGGATTCCACAGCCTCCTGAGCTGTTTCAGATAATTGACAATACATTGCAGTTCTCAAAAATGGACCTGCCCAATAATAACTTTGCGCAGTAATAGTTTTGTTGCATTTTTTGCATATTGTTTTTAAAAGGGACTGAGGTTATTAAGATAAATAGGGTGAAATATATGTAAAAACTGAAATTTTATGTATTATGTAGTAAGCAATGAAACCCATTACTATGGAAAACAATGTATTTGTACAATTTTAAGGTAATGTTCACATGTCATGAGGAATTTTCGTAAACCAAAATGTTTATGCTTCAGCTAATAGAAATGTATTTGTTTCTAAAAGTAATTGTTTGTAAGCACCACTTTTCTTTGCACTGTGTATATGATATGCATTTACTTCTTATTTAACCAAAGAGTCGTTTGTTATTGAATATACAATTATACATAATTAAAGAGTATAATAATAAGACTCGAATGTAAATAAAATACATAATGCCCAATAACCTCACTATTGTTTATTGGGGCAGCTCTATTGTTTAAACAGTCTAGGGGGGTGACCATAAGCTCTAGTAAGGTTATTTTGAGTGTGTAAGGGACAGATATATATAACTTGTCTACTGTCCCTTACGCACACTCAAAATAACCTTACTCTTAGAGCTTATGGTTACCCCACAGCACATGTCAAGATGTAATAATGTAGGAACCAACAAACAATTTTTTTCACATAGTCAAACGTTGATATTGAACCAGTACATTAGAAAAGTAATTAGTAATTCTGAATTTTACTCAGCGCCTTTTTTTTACGAAAATTCCCTTGGCACCTTTCACTTGAATTATAGTTTATACCTAACTTTGATATTTCGGTTATTCTTCAGTTCTTGTTATTATTGATAAATAGTCCAAATGTTATCACAGTTTTTAGGGTTCCGTATTCGAAGGGTCCAAATGGAGCCAGCCCTATTGCTGTCACTCACATGTACGTCTGTCACACAAAAAGTCGGAACAAATTTTTTATTAGCCATTTTTAAAGGGAGGCGCGAAAAAATTATTTTTGGGGGGTATCTTCGTAAATGCTGTATTTTTTGTTTGCAAAAATATTGGTGAACGAAGGAATGAAATAAAAATCAAACTTTTTTATTTCACATAGGCCTACATGGGCACTTATAAAACGTCGACTAAAGGTGCCCGGTTCGGCTTGGTCGTTTCCTAGGGAGAAGAACCGGCAAGAAACTCCATGGTTACTCTTTTAAAAAATGGTTTGCTTTTACAATATTTCCATGTTACAGAATTAGTACTATGGGGGGGGGGGAGAATGAGAAGCCAAATGCCCTCTTTTTCCCTATTACAACCAACTTGGTTTCGCGGTCAATTGCTTAGACGGCTTATATTCTACATTTGGTACGGAACCCTAAATGTGCTGAATACGACACGCACTTGGCGGGATTTTTTTTATTACCTAATATGATCCTATACTAGATGGCATTCATTAAAAATGAACAAATTGCGTTTCGAATGCCGATTTATGGGTGCATTATTACAATACCCATTACTTTGGGTATAATTTATAACTTTTAAAGTAGGTACCTAATAAAATTAGCAAGACTTGCATTTGATATCAGGATTGTAATACAAATACAACACTAATTGAAAGCCTCATTTACGCCAAATCGAAACGTCATCTTATATGCCCGCTAAGACAGCAGACGACCCGCAGGCATAATACGTATCTTTTGCAACAACAATAGCGACTTTTGCGCAATAATTGCTCTTCCATACAGACGTTTTAGAGTTGATTGGCGTATTTTTTTAAAATAAGTTAGTGCATTCGACAAACAGCGAGCGATTAGCAAACGAGGACCTACCATACCTACACTGCAGGTAATGCCGACTTTTATGACATAAAGCGTTTGATCGCTATCGTTTTGCTCTTGCAAAAGATACGTAATAAGCCTGCCGGTATTAAGCAACTTTTCCTGTGTGACGAATACAGATACCTACTCAAATTACACAAGTACGCACAGCGATATTTTTCAAGCTAGACTTTATTAATTTGACCTCGCATCTATGCTTTCCATATAATAAGGGAACTTCCGGCATTTCAGAGCTTATTAAACATATTGTCGTACTTGCGTAAATAGTGTATTTGTAATCGTTGACTTAGAATAGGGATGATTTCCAAAAAATATTGGACACCTATTTTTCTTTCGTCACAAAAAATGATGACGATATAGAGCGTTAAAATATCGTCATACCTTGGTACAATGTTTACATAGAAGTGACGTCACAAGCCCCCGTTCCCGAACGATGCGCTTTATCTTGGTGATTTTTTATTGATTTGAATAAGCAAAAAATACGTGTCCAATATTTTTTGATAATTTACTCGGTGGACTAAATAGAATTTGCTGTTTCGTAACCCGTAATTATCCTTGTATTTCATTTGAAAAACAGATCTTACTTGTAGTAGGGTCCAACTTCATTTATTTTATTATATTCCCTACAGTACAAATAATGTAATTTGCTCAACAGTTCGCAACAATTACTTGGTGAAATGATGCTTTTTATTTATCTAGTCAGGATCATGATTTTCAGCAATGGTCAAGATAAAGAAAACGTGTTCTTAGTTTGTGCAACCCTGTTTAATTAAATAAAACTAGATAATTATAATATCTAATGCCTTTTCATTCATACATAAGTAAATAAAACTTAGTACTCCTAAATGTATACCTAACTTGTAAAATTAGTTGGTGGTACAAATCTTTTGTATTATTTACCCGACTGCCGAAGGAGGGTAATGTGGTTTACCAGTCTCTATATGTATGTTTGTACTTATGTGGCGTTCTAGAGACCAAACGCGTTGGCCGATTTTGATGATTCTTACGTCAATCGATTCGTCTTAACCCTGCGAGCGTCACTGGCTACATTAAAATTAGAAAAGAAAAAAATGGCGGATGGTGGGCGCCATTTTGTGGGTGAATTTTATTTTTCCTTCCGAACCCGTCGTGTGGAGTATCAAAATAAAGGGTTTGAAGAGGTTATTTCAAAAATATATAACATTTATATGATTAAAAGTACTTGATTCTAAAAAAATATAACTAAAAAGTTGTAATTAGTATATTTTTAGTTCGCTTTTAAGCGGTCGGGTTTTTTGATTTTTTTTATTATGTTTTTTAGTTAACTAACATTAAATTAAAATGTTAATTTTTTAGATTTTCTAAACTCGCAAGATTAAGACGAATCGATTGACGTACGAATCATCAAACTGCCAACGCGTTTGGTCTCTGGAACGCCACATAGGAACAAACATACCTACATACATACATAGACTGATAAACACATTACCCTCCTTCGGCATACGGGTAAAAAGAAGGAAGTTATATGTATGTATATCACCGATTTATTCGTCAAAATGTGGAACGATTTTGAAAATTATTTTTGTGTTTGATACACCTTTACTCACGAGAGTGTTCCATTGTGAGCAAGTTAGAATCTGATGAGCGGATCCCATGGAAATCGAGGGAACTCTTCAAATATTATAGGCATAATTATGACTATTTTGATATTGTTATCATAGTAAGAGGCCTTTGTTTTGAGCTCTTAACAATGAGTAGCCTATGTTCAATAAACGTAAATAGGTATGTACTTATGAATGTTATCTTATCGGTAAAAGATAAAACTAATTTAGTTTGTTTGTGACTTTCATGACCATTCTTTAATACCTACAATACACAATGTAAGTAGAGTGCGTGCCAAGGAAGATGAGACTTAACACACCACGTGGTTTGACTTGCTCTGTAGACGATTATAGGACTAGCGGTATGAGGTCTGAGTGCGGCAGTGCTGCCAACTTAGCGCTTTCAGCGCCAATCTTGCGCTGTTTTTGTTCAATAGCGCGTTCTAGTGCCTAGCGCTTTTTGAAGCTGTTTTGTACTTTCTTTAGAAAATAATAATTACGCAAACTATTAACTTCTCAACGACGTGTTAAGGCAAATTTCATCCACAGATAAAATTCAAGTCCAAAACTGATCAAGACCAACCTTATTTCGGCGGCAGAAGCAATTGTAGTAGAATCAGACTATGATGAATTATTTTAATCCCTTTATTTTATAAAATAATTACATTAACACGTTACTATTCTATTTTGTTATTACTAAACAAGTACTATAATGTATGTAACTCTTTCATATGACATATTTTGAATAAATAAAAAAAAATGCGTTTATACAATTCTAATCTTAAATTAATGGGCGTTTTGTTTGAATTTGGCGCCGAATTTGATCGATTTTGGAGCGATTTTTTGACAGCGACCATTTAGCGCGTTCTAGCGCTTTTTTAAGAGCTTACTGTGCGTTTTTGCTTATAGTGCTTACACACGTTAGTTAGGCCGGAGTTAGTCCGGCCGGACCAAATCCGGACGTGTGTTAGCACTATTAAACGAGTTGGCAGCACTGGAGTGCGGGAAAATACCGAGCGACGCACAGAGCGCGGCAGGTGCGGTCAAGTCGCATCTTTCGTGGCACACACTGTACATAATAGAAGTCCTCGACGAATAAATTTATTTGCTTACTCATCTTAGGAAAGTTGTGCGTGACACATAGGACACGAGTGCCGCAACACAAGCTCGTGTTGCTGCGCGCGCGCCCCGCAGCTGGCGCACGTCCACACGCTGTGCGGCGCCAGCAGCGCGCGCCCCGACACGGCGCACTCGGGGAACTCGCTGCTACATCCGGGACAAGTCGACATCCTGATAAAACACACCACACATTTAGATCACTGGGGCCACCGCGTTTGAATTTGCCGCTAGGGGCGACCGTGTAGAGTGGGGTCAATATGTCAAATTTCATTGTTTTATGGCTTATAGCGCAAGTTTATTTTCAATTTTTTACTGATGTGAATATTTTCCAAATATGGCAGATTAACACCGGGTTTCTCAAAGCTAAATTAATGTTACAAATTATTAAGCACGCGTTATCTGCTGTTATTAGCTACTGACCATTCATTCAACCAATCACAGCAGTTAACCGGCGATTATTCGTCGATTACGTTAGTTTGAGACCCTGGGAAGGAAATATGAAAACCCGGAAATCATCCTTAATAGGGTGGAAAGGGGGAGGGGTTTGGCATTTTGTATGGTGAACTAATCATTTCTCAAAGGGCCCCACACACCTACAATATTATGGCGCGATATAAAATATAGCGCCCGCTAAGCTGTCGCCCGCGAAGTCGCGGGCAACAGCTTAGTCACATGGATTTTATCAAGCTTGTAGCTTGAAGCGGCGTCCAGCAACCTTATTGCGTATTGAATTCGGCAAAGGGCAAAGGGTATGAACAATCGGCCAATCACATAAACTGAAACCCACATCTCGTCTTTCATCTTGCCATGTGCTCAGAAATAAAATAAATAACAACAGAAAGGCGGCAAGCAATCCCGGACGCGTATCATAATCAGAGCAGGACGGGTAGGTACTAGTGCATGCATTTCGAAATTTCGGGCCATATTTGCATGTTTATTAATTTCGAAATTGACACGCATAAATTCGAAATTTCTAAATTGGATTAAATTTAAATATTATGTTATTTTTTATACAATTATGAAATTTATTATTGAAACCAAAAAAAGGTCATCTGAAAATGAGTCTGAATACGAATCTAAACCCAATTAGACTGTTGCGTAGGGCCACCTTGTGACCATGTTTGCTAACATTACCATAAAACAAAGTCTAACCATGGTGTTAAATTAATAAAGAATAGTGAAAGAAGGTCGGCCATTAAAAAAAAACCGAGCTTAATAATAATCGTGGCCAGTGAGGGGAATACTTTGACAAGGTCTACAATCGTTTGCTGGGAACGCCCTTATTTTTTTTGCTATCAGGGGGGAAACCTTCGCCTGAACTTTAGGGGAAAATAAACCACGCAGTTTTACCTCATTAAAACCAAACCGGTGATCACCATCAGCATCCTTAAAATACCACATCTTTGGGGAGACTAAAGGAGTCTCCCTTGAGCCTCGCTATACACGACAGCACGTGCTCACTGTGCGACTGTTTTGCCTGAGGTGGACGAAAAGAGTCCCCACTCTGAGCGCCCGAAGCCCCGGCGTTCCACCTGCCTTAAATGATTCAAGCGGGGTTTCGGCGCGTCTACATCGAGGTGGTTGCCTCCACGATGCCTTCTTCTCCGAGTGGGATTGGCCTTATCACGATTCCACTCAGTGGCTATTTCACTCTAGTTTTCTGTGTCTGCCAGCATATTCCTCACTAATACTGGCAGAGACGGGTCTCGCACAATCCTGGCGACTAAGACCCACCGCTCAAAGGCCCAAGAAGGCACTCCTCGAGCGTGTGCTGCGCAGAATCCAAGTTGCCTCTACAATGATGGCAATTTACCGTAGCCTCTCACCCAATCCTATTCAGGTACTCACCGAAGCAACCGTGCCCGATCGGTAACTGAATGTGCCTGTAGGAGATGCGCTCCGCTCTTTTCAGCCAGCCACGTGCTATTCAAACCATTTCCGCTGCAGGCTGTTGATTTTAGTCCTGCAGCGTCGGACATCTGACAGGCTATTTCTGCCTCCGATATTGGGCAGCAATCTATGGAAAGAACCCAATGGCCTACCAATGAGGGCAAAAAGGCGCTCGAAATGCTCTTTTAAACCAAGATAGTGGACTTGCGCATCACCTATTGTCACTAACGAGCTGGGTGGGTCAATTTTATGAGGCGCTATCTGTTACTATATTTAACCCCAGCTCGCGAATCAACGCTGACCGATCGTCTCTTTGCCACCAAGCTCCGAGCTCAGAAAGCTGGATGGTATCGTCGAAGGTGTCCCCAGCAGTGGAGTATTTGTAGTGGAAGTCTTGTCTTGTGAAATTTTGTTTGAATATAAATTGCACTTAGGCACCTCTCCAGACTACAAATTTTGCATTTTATTCTGATTTTACATTATATTTGGATACTGAGGAGTCCAATTTCGTAAGCTAATTTCGAAATTGAAAATGTACGAAACTGCATTCCCTAGTAGGTACCTACTAGTGCTACTTTCACTTTTTGTGAAATATTAACATACTTACTAGTTACCTACTTTTAATTTGGAATGAATCAATTTTTATTTAATGCTTATGAAGTACTTCTCCTTTACCGGATTTTTTTTTTCAACATTAGAGTGGTAAGTATTAATTTCTGTGACTATAGTACTACACAACACTGGACGTGTTGTTACACACAACACGTCCAGTGTTGTGTTAGAAAATTCACCTCGCATGTGATTGGACGATTAATGGCGGTCAAACCCTTTGCCTTGCCGAATTCACTTGCGCAATTAAGCTGCAGATCCAGGCGGACGCTCACTTACACAAAGCAATGCCACACTGAAGTGCGGGCTATAATCGTACGGTTCGTAATTGTATTGCTAATTAATTATGTGTTTTTTTGCACGTACCTAAGTAGCATTTGCATACAAACATCCCTTAGTTAGATAAGTATTGAAACAAGTGTGATTCATTGGCGATAACAAATGTTTTGCATCTACATTCTCCTAAATGTTTCATGATAAGGTTTTAAATACACCTAAATACATGCCAGGTGGATACAATATATTAATGATACTCATCAGTCTGTTGCTCAACCGATTCCTCTTAACATAACCTGTAAACCCGGACTGAACCGGTACTTACCATTCAGGCATGCTGACGTCACAGTTTGGGCATTCAATCTTGTTTCCTTTCGCATCTTTAGGTTTATATCTTGTAAATATTTCTATTGCTAAATTTTCAAAAGTTTCAGGCTGGAAAATAATTTATTATACAAATTAGGTACTAAAAATCGGATGTATAACATAAAAAATTGCAGAATAAAACGGTTTGTTCTCAAAATATTGAAGTACCAAATAACTATATGTTTGCAAAACGTTCATATCTCATAAGATCCAAGTCTCAAAACCTCTAAGTTACTAAATATCTACATCTCAAAAAGTTCAAGTTGCAAAATAATAAAGTCTCAAACATCCATGTCTCATAATATTATTATTTTGTATGAGTGGATGATGTGTAAGTGTACTATTTATTATATAAAAAAAAAAGCGTTTTGTTAAAATTATAATCCTAGCGAATAGCGTTAAAAAGTTTTGAAAATACATTCATCACACTTTGCTCGACTTTACATAAAAAAGAACACAAAAAAAAAGGAATATCTAGTTGCTTACATCCAGTGCTTCTAGTTTGATCAACGCCTTGGAACACAATTCAAACGCTCGGGCTTGAATCGCTATCGATGCTATTGTACACCAAACCTGTATTCATAAAAACGTTTTATCATCATTTTATTGGATTTTAAGATAGTATGTAGGTATGTATTCCTATGCCGTATTATTGCAGCAGCCAACAATCATTTAGGTACAGGACATTTATTGAAAAAACTAGGTAACACTGACGAAAGATGGTTCGACTGTTAATACACGGGTCGTGATAAGTTAGCTTTCGGTCAAGCTGATTGATTCCATGCCGTTAAGCTTTTAGGTTTTAAGAATTTATTCCCCAAACAAAATAGGTAGGTACTTATGTACAATATTCACGAGAAACGTATGGGTGAATTCACTTGGGAAGCAGCCAGTTTGCATACTTATTGCCGTACTTATCAACAAGGTCATATTTGAACTAGTTGGGGCCGGATCGTGCTGGCAGACTTGCGTCCAGCTGTCTGGTTTCTATGTGAATGCACCATACCCTTTGATGGGAAATAAAAGTCTATATTTATCAGGCTTCGTCTTTGGCCAAAAATACCACCAAGGCCAAACGAAGCCGAAGGTTTCTAGTAATTGTGAAATCAAACGAACTAATTAGCGTGATAGAAGAGGTAATGGGCAGGGGTTATATTGAATTGGACTGTAGGTCCCTACAGTCCCAGGACCTATCGCCTGAAAATAATCACATCAAAACCAAAATAAAAAGATGCCAATCTTGAACTGCCCCCCTAGCGAAGTTACAAACGTTTCGTATCGAATCTCTTTCTACAATTGTTAACGTCTTCTATTTGTATGGTCTGACCACGTGACTTAGCGTTCAGCCCCCCTAGCCAAGTTACAAACGTTTCGTATCGAATCTCTTTCTACAATTGTTAATGTCTTCTATTTGTATGGTCTGACCACGTGAATTAGCGTTCAGCCCCCCTAGCGAAGTTACAAACGTTTCGTATCGAATCTCTTTCTACAATTGTTAATGTCTTCTATTTGTATGGTCTGACCACGTGAATTAGCGTTCAGCCCCCCTAGCGAAGTTACAAACGTTTCGTATCGAATCTCTTTCTACAATTGTTAATGTCTTCTATTTGTATGGTCTGACCACGTGAATTAGCGTTCAGCCCCCCTAGCGAAGTTACAAACGTTTCGTATCGAATCTCTTTCTACAATTGTTAACGTCTTCTATTTGTATGGTCTGAACACGTGAATTAGCGTTCAGCCCCCCTAGCGAAGTTACAAACGTTTCGTATCGAATCTCTTTCTACAATTGTTAACGTCTTCTATTAGTATGGTCTGACCACGTGAATTAGCGTTCAGCCCCCCTAGCCAAGTTACAAACGTTTCGTATCGAATCTCTTTCTACAATTGTTAACGTCTTCTATTTGTATGGTCTGACCACGTGAATTAGCGTTCAGCCCCCCTAGCCAAGTTACAAACGTTTCGTATCGAATCTCTTTCTACAATTGTTAACGTCTTCTATTTGTATGGTCTGACCACGTGAATTAGCGTTCAGCCCCCCTAGCCAAGTTACAAACGTTTCGTATCGAATCTCTTTCTACAATTGTTAACGTCTTCTATTTGTATGGTCTGACCACGTGAATTAGCGTTCAGCCCCCCTAGCCAAGTTACAAACGTTTCGTATCGAATCTCTTTCTACAATTGTTAACGTCTTCTATTTGTATGGTCTGAACACGTGAATTAGCGTTCAGCCCCCCTAGCCAAGTTACAAACGTTTCGTATCGAATCTCTTTCTACAATTGTTAACGTCTTCTATTTGTATGGTCTGACCACGTGAATTAGCGTTCAGCCCCCCTAGCTAAGTTACAAACGTTTCGTATCGAATCTCTTTCTACAATTGTTAACGTCTTCTATTTGTATGGTCTGACCACGTGAATTAGCGTTCAGCCCCCCTAGCCAAGTTACAAACGTTTCGTATCGAATCTCTTTCTACAATTGTTAACGTCTTCTATTTGTATGGTCTGACCACGTGAATTAGCGTTCAGCCCCCCTAGCCAAGTTACAAACGTTTCGTATCGAATCTCTTTCTACAATTGTTAACGTCTTCTATTTGTATGGTCTGAACACGTGAATTAGCGTTCAGCCCCCCTAGCCAAGTTACAAACGTTTCGTATCGAATCTCTTTCTACAATTGTTAACGTCTTCTATTTGTATGGTCTGACCACGTGAATTAGCGTTCAGCCCCCCTAGCCAAGTTACAAACGTTTCGTATCGAATCTCTTTCTACAATTGTTAACGTCTTCTATTTGTATGGTCTGAACACGTGAATTAGCGTTCAGCCCCCCTAGCCAAGTTACAAACGTTTCGTATCGAATCTCTTTCTACAATTGTTAACGTCTTCTATTTGTATGGTCTGAACACGTGAATTAGCGTTCAGCCCCCCTAGCCAAGTTACAAACGTTTCGTATCGAATCTCTTTCTACAATTGTTAACGTCTTCTATTTGTATGGTCTGACCACGTGAATTAGCGTTCAGCCCCCCTAGCCAAGTTACAAACGTTTCGTATCGAATCTCTTTCTACAATTGTTAACGTCTTCTATTTGCATGGTCTGAACACGTGAATTAGCGTTCAGCCCCCCTAGCCAAGTTACAAACGTTTCGTATCGAATCTCTTTCTACAATTGTTAACGTCTTCTATTTGTATGGTCTGAACACGTGAATTAGCGTTCAGCCCCCCTAGCCAAGTTACAAACGTTTCGTATCGAATCTCTTTCTACAATTGTTAACGTCTTCTATTTGTATGGTCTGAACACGTGAATTAGCGTTCAGCCCCCCTAGCCAAGTTACAAACTTTTCGTATCGAATCTCTTTCTACAATTGTTAACGTCTTCTATTTGCATGGTCTGAACACGTGAATTAGCGTTCAGCCCCCCTAGCCAAGTTACAAACGTTTCGTATCGAATCTCTTTCTACAATTGTTAACGTCTTCTATTTGTATGGTCTGAACACGTGAATTAGCGTTCAGCCCCCCTAGCCAAGTTACAAACGTTTCGTATCGAATCTCTTTCTACAATTGTTAACGTCTTCTATTTGTATGGTCTGAACACGTGAATTAGCGTTCAGCCCCCCTAGCCAAGTTACAAACGTTTCGTATCGAATCTCTTTCTACAATTGTTAACGTCTTCTATTTGTATGGTCTGAACACGTGAATTAGCGTTCAGCCCCCCTAGCCAAGTTACAAACGTTTCGTATCGAATCTCTTTCTACAATTGTTAACGTCTTCTATTTGTATGGTCTGAACACGTGAATTAGCGTTCAGCCCCCCTAGCCAAGTTACAAACGTTTCGTATCGAATCTCTTTCTACAATTGTTAACGTCTTCTATTTGTATGGTCTGACCACGTGAATTAGCGTTCAGCCCCCCTAGCTAAGTTACAAACGTTTCGTATCGAATCTCTTTCAACAATTGTTAACGTCTTCTATTTGTATGGTTTGAACACGTGAATTAGCGTTCAGCCCCCCTAGCCAAGTTACAAACGTTTCGATATCGAATCTCTTTCTACAATTGTTAACGTCTTCTATTTGTATGGTCTAACCACGTGACTTAACGTTCAGATGTGACATTCCCACACATTGTTTCTTTTTCTACTAGCGTTATCGATTGTAGATTGTCAACTTGGCTACAACAGGTGCTGAATTTCTTAAGAGGTATGTAAACTTTTGTTCCGGCCAGAAATCGACCTTCGGTCGGTCACTAATAGCTATACACTATGTGCAACATGTGAGTGACCTGCGTCTGCTGCGCGTCGTGCAGCGCGTGGTGGTGGTGCGCGAGGCGCGTGGCGGCGCGCAGCGCGGCGTCGGGGCGCGGGGGGCGCCGCCAGCCAGTGCGCCGTCACTAATAGCTATACACTATGTGGAACATGTGAGTGACCTGCGTCTGCTGCGCGTCGTGCAGCGCGTGGTGGTGGTGCGCGAGGCGCGTGGCAGCGCGCAGCGCGGCGTCGGGGCGCGGGGGGCGCCGCCAGCCAGTGCGCCGTCACTAATAGCTATACACTATGTGGAACATGTGAGTGACCTGCGTCTGCTGCGCGTCGTGCAGCGCGTGGTGGTGGTGCGCGAGGCGCGTGGCGGCGCGCAGCGCGGCGTCGGGGCGCGGGGGGCGCCGCCAGCCAGTGCGCCGTCACTAATAGCTATACACTATGTGGAACATGTGAGTGACCTGCGTCTGCTGCGCGTCGTGCAGCGCGTGGTGGTGGTGCGCGAGGCGCGTGGCGGCGCGCAACGCGGCGTCGGGGCGCGGGGGGCGCCGCCAGCCAGTGCGCCGTCACTAATAGCTATACACTATGTGGAACATGTGAGTGACCTGCGTCTGCTGCGCGTCGTGCAGCGCGTGGTGGTGGTGCGCGAGGCGCGTGGCGGCGCGCAGCGCGGCGTCGGGGCGCGGGGGGCGCCGCCAGCCAGTGCGCCGTCACTAATAGCTATACACTATGTGGAACATGTGAGTGACCTGCGTCTGCTGCGCGTCGTGCAGCGCGTGGTGGTGGTGCGCGAGGCGCGTGGCAGCGCGCAGCGCGGCGTCGGGGCGCGGGGGGCGCCGCCAGCCAGTGCGCCGTCACTAATAGCTATACACTATGTGGAACATGTGAGTGACCTGCGTCTGCTGCGCGTCGTGCAGCGCGTGGTGGTGGTGCGCGAGGCGCGTGGCGGCGCGCAGCGCGGCGTCGGGGCGCGGGGGGCGCCGCCAGCCAGTGCGCCGTCACTAATAGCTATACACTATGTGGAACATGTGAGTGACCTGCGTCTGCTGCGCGTCGTGCAGCGCGTGGTGGTGGTGCGCGAGGCGCGTGGCGGCGCGCAGCGCGGCGTCGGGGCGCGGGGGGCGCCGCCAGCCAGTGCGCCGTCACTAATAGCTATACACTATGTGGAACATGTGAGTGACCTGCGTCTGCTGCGCGTCGTGCAGCGCGTGGTGGTGGTGCGCGAGGCGCGTGGCGGCGCGCAGCGCGGCGTCGGGGCGCGGGGGGCGCCGCCAGCCAGTGCGCCGTCACTAATAGCTATACACTATGTGGAACATGTGAGTGACCTGCGTCTGCTGCGCGTCGTGCAGCGCGTGGTGGTGGTGCGCGAGGCGCGTGGCGGCGCGCAGCGCGGCGTCGGGGCGCGGGGGGCGCCGCCAGCCAGTGCGCCGTCACTAATAGCTATACACTATGTGGAACATGTGAGTGACCTGCGTCTGCTGCGCGTCGTGCAGCGCGTGGTGGTGGTGCGCGAGGCGCGTGGCGGCGCGCAGCGCGGCGTCGGGGCGCGGGGGGCGCCGCCAGCCAGTGCGCCGTCACTAATAGCTATACACTATGTGGAACATGTGAGTGACCTGCGTCTGCTGCGCGTCGTGCAGCGCGTGGTGGTGGTGCGCGAGGCGCGTGGCGGCGCGCAGCGCGGCGTCGGGGCGCGGGGGGCGCCGCCAGCCAGTGCGCCGTCACTAATAGCTATACACTATGTGGAACATGTGAGTGACCTGCGTCTGCTGCGCGTCGTGCAGCGCGTGGTGGTGGTGCGCGAGGCGCGTGGCGGCGCGCAGCGCGGCGTCGGGGCGCGGGGGGCGCCGCCAGCCAGTGCGCCGTCACTAATAGCTATACACTATGTGGAACATGTGAGTGACCTGCGTCTGCTGCGCGTCGTGCAGCGCGTGGTGGTGGTGCGCGAGGCGCGTGGCGGCGCGCAGCGCGGCGTCGGGGCGCGGGGGGCGCCGCCAGCCAGTGCGCCGTCACTAATAGCTATACACTATGTGGAACATGTGAGTGACCTGCGTCTGCTGCGCGTCGTGCAGCGCGTGGTGGTGGTGCGCGAGGCGCGTGGCGGCGCGCAGCGCGGCGTCGGGGCGCGGGGGGCGCCGCCAGCCAGTGCGCCGTCACTAATAGCTATACACTATGTGGAACATGTGAGTGACCTGCGTCTGCTGCGCGTCGTGCAGCGCGTGGTGGTGGTGCGCGAGGCGCGTGGCGGCGCGCAGCGCGGCGTCGGGGCGCGGGGGGCGCGCGCGCGCTCGGCCGGCGCCCGCGGCCAGCCAGTGCGCCGCAGCCGCCGCGCGCCAGCAGCGCCCCGCTTCTCGCCCATGCGCACCTTCTGCATTCGCATATAGAGATCCCTTCAAACTACTTATTCCAGCTACAAAACAAAATAATGCATCTCCTTCATCATCATCATCATCATTTCAGCCGAAAGACGTCCACTGCTGGACATAGGCCTCCCCCAAGCGTCGCCACACTGATCGGTCCTGCGCGTTTCGCATCCACCGGACGCCCGCAGCCTTGACTAGGTCGTCGCTCAACCTAATTAGTGGTCTTCCAACGCTGCGTCTTCCGCTACGCAGTCGCCACTCTAGAACTTTTCGGCACCAACGGCCATCTGTTCTGCGAGCAATTTGCCCTGCCCACTGCCACTTAAGTTTGGGATTTCGTCGCCCTATATCGGTAACCTTAGTTCCCTTGCGGATGCCTTCATTTCTAATTCGATCACGCAAGTAAACTACGAGCATAGCCCTCTCCATTGCTCTTTGGGTGACTTTAAGCTTTCTAATAAGGCCCATTGTGAGCGACCACGTCTCTGTCCCGTAAGTAATCACTGGCAACACGTACTGGTCATAGACTTTCGTCTTGAGACACTGTTGTAAATTTGACGAGAAGATACCGCGCAACTTTCCGAAAGCTGCCCAGCCGAATCGGATTCGACGGTTGCCCTCTATCTCGAAGTTGGACCTACCTAACTGGACCGTTTGTCCCAGGTAGACATAATCGTCCACAACTTCGAGTGTAGAGTTTCCGACTTTGATAGAAGTGAGTGCAACATAGGCATTCAACATCACCTTGGTTTTATTCATATTCATTTTTAGACCCACTCTTTCGGAAGCTCTACTGAGGTTACCGAGCATTGTACTAAGGTCCTCCATGGTCTCAGCAATGACCACTATATCGTCGGCAAACCGAAGGTGAGTGATGAATTCGCCATTAACATTGATACTTAGCGCTTTCCAGTCCAGAACCTTGAAGACATCCTCCAGTGCAACAGAGAACATTTTCGGAGATATGACGTTTCCCTGTCTTACACCGCGCTGCAGAAGGATAGGTTCCGAAGTCTGATCCTGAAGTCGGACTGCCATGGTGGCGTTTTTTTACCAACACTTCAACACCTCGATGTACCGGTAGTGGATTTGGCACCATTGGAGAGACTGCAGGAGGGTGACCACAAGCTCTTAGAGCAAGGTTATTTTGAGATCGAGTAAGGGACAGATGTATATGACGTGTATACATCTGTCACTTACTCGATCTCAAAATAACCTTGCTCTAAGAGCTTGTGGTCACCCCCCTGTACAGCCCAAGTCTCGTTCGAATCGAAGGCTTTCTCGAAGTCCACAAACGCTAAAGAGGTAGGTTATACTCTTCGGTTTTCTGTATAACCTGCCGTAGCGTATGTATGTGGTCTACGGTGTTAAAGCCATTTCGGAAACCGGCTTGTTCGGGAGGCTGGAAATCGTCAAACCTGCGCGCGAGACGATTCGTGATGAAAACATCTTGTAGACATGGCTAAAAAGTGAGATGGACGTATAATTCTTCAATCAGGCATTGTCGCCCTTCTTGAAGAAGAGTGCCACCATGCGTGTGTTTTTCCTTCAGTATGACGGAATCAAACAGCTTCTGAAAGGCTTTAAGTACCGGATTGCCACCCGCCTTCAGGAGTTCAGCCGTAATTCCGTCATCACCCGGCGCCTTGTTGTTCTTAAGTTGTTTCAGAGCCATCCTAATCTCGTAGAGGGTACATCTCATTGCAGTACATTTTTATTATTTGGCAGGCGCATATTCTAATCTATCATCCATCCTTATAATTGAGGTTAGTTGTTTGAAGGAGATACGAAAAGGGATGATCCGATTAGGAAAATTATATCACTGCAGCACAGCCCAAAGAAGGTAAAAGTATTTATTAAAAAAAAGTGAGTATAGGTGTACTAACCGACGCTGCTTTGGCTGTACAAGTGACCAGCTAGAATATAGAGCTTCTTGATCTTCAAGGGCGATGCCTTCTTGGACGCTTCGACATTGGCTAACTAGAAGCAAAAAGAATGGTCACACTGAGTAGGGTACAGATAGATTGTCCAATATCGTCCCTAAAAACAAGTCACAAACTTTAAAAGACATCTGAGGTTTTAGGGATGGTGCACAACTGGCCTAATGCAGCGCGGTTATCAATGCCAGACAAATATCAACACTGCACCCTTAAAATAAAGTCGAAAAAAAAAAACCTACCCTAACCAGATTCGTGCGCGCTTGTATGCTTAGATGCGCCCGTGGGTTAGTGGAAGACATACTTATAGCTACAGACGCGTGATACAAACCACACTTTATAGAGCTTAAAGCGGGAGCCAATCACTGAACTTGCGCGCTGGCATATCGGTTTAGTAATATTTTTTTCTCAAACATGCTTGGAAATGTGAGCATTATTTTGACAACCTTCTTCGAGATAAATCGAAATTGCTGTACTGGCCAAATACATGCGAGCAGCGGCCGGCAAAAGTTGTATGAAAATCCATATCTGTCGTTTGCAGCGGCCAAATAAATTACATAGTAAACTCATATCTGTCGTTTAATTTAAAAATGGAACGATCTTTTACTCCGAATCATGGCAACCAAGGAGGTAACTTATCAAAGGTTTTATTTTAATTTCGAACTGGCTTGCAAATAGAAAGCTGTGTATTGAAAAAAAAAACAAATGAACACTTTAAGGCTTAGCACGCACTGCGATTTTTATTTGCGCGGATTTTTGTAGTATTATTACCGCGTGATTTTTTTACCGCAACGCGTGCGGCTTCATACAATTCCATAGGCCGCAGAATGGGCGGAAAAATAATCTCGCGAATGAAAATCGCAGTCTGTGCTAAGCCTAACGCGGGAATAATTATTGTTGTTCGGTTTTCGTAATTTTTTTGAAAAGTAATTGTATTTGACAAAATGAGTTCTAGGTACTACTTAGTTTTAATTTCCGCGCATTATTTGAGAAAAGCACTATACAAGCCTTGGCCACAACTAGGCATTGATGGACTTACGTATGTGTGCCTCGGCTTCGCCTCGGCCCACATTTACACGTTCGTCCATCAATGCCTCTTTTGCTGGCCGCTGCAGTAATGTACTATTATCTACTCTCATATCGTAATATTCGAATTATTAACTTCAAAACGAGATTATCTTGACATACTTTATAAACACAATACCGCAATTTAAAAATAGAATCTTATTAAAACACTTTTTCTCTAACAAAATGCTATGAAACTTTTTTTTCTATTACGATACAGGGCAAATCCAAGAAGTTAATATCACCAAGGAGTTTCCATCAATTATTTTTTTGTATTGGAAAGCTTATGCGGGGCCCGCCATTTTTACCAGACTGCGGGTGGGCATTTTTTATATAGTACCTATTATAAAAAGTTTTGATTCCAATTTTTACTTGTCTGTGGCAACGCCCCCTTTAGCGCATGCGCGGTTAATCCGGTTATGTGCTGGGTTTTGGCGCCATTCATACGTTTTGCTGTAGGTACCTACTGAATTTTTCTTACTATTTTGACCTTTTTCTTTTATTTAGTAGGTTCAATCCCAATGTATGAAAGTAGATAAAGTAGTGTATGAAACTGCACATAACTAAGTATTAAAACATTCTTGTGATAATTTAAAAACTCGCCTACGGCCACACACTCATTTTTGAATACCCCTTATTATGCAACAGTTTCATAAACTACTATTCTAAAACTTTATAACTTGCCTGAAACGCCATTTCAGCTGCTTGCGTCATCCTGCCGCTTTCCTTTAATTGCATAACACCTTGTATAGATGGAGCTTGACCAATACAATCGTTTAGGTCATCTAATAAATTTTGCTTTGTCACGCTAACCTCCTGAGGACAGTAAAATAAATAAGGTTATTGTGCTTCATTCTCCAGTTTTAATCTGATAGGGCTGTAATTGACATAGGTAGTATAGTTGTCGGCATGTAACTTGGCAAGGTTTTGGCGCAGTGGGGGTAAGTTTGCACATAGTGCGCGAACTGACCAACCACCATATAGAGCGAATGGAACGTTCACGCGATGCGATTGGTCAGTCGAGCCTTGTGTGAAATGACCAACCAATCGCGCGCTCGGAACGGTGCTAAACGTTCCCCGCGTCACCCTTTTTTTATTGTGGGGAATTGCTCATGCATACTGCGCTAACACGGGGAGATAACGCAGTTATGTGGGTCTCGAACCCACTAAAACTCCACGGTGTCCGCCTGTGCCGCTTATGGCGGGAACACGGCACGCGTTAGTTACACATTGTACGCCGTGGCCGCCCCAGGGACCAAACCAGCACATGGGTGCCAGACGACCCCGTGTACGGCACCCTTAGTCCCCGTGTGACGGGTCTCAGTAGCCCCGCCACCTACCCCTTTTCGGCCTCAGGGCATAGGGACCTCCCCTGCGGCCCCACCGCGTCCGCCATCAGACGGTGGCGACCCCGTCCAGGCTGCAGAAGGTAGGGAGAGCGGCGCTCCGTAATACCGGCACTCCTCTCCCGCCGCAGCCTCCTACCATCATTCGCGATATCGTATGGGACCTGGGACGCTCCATACAACAACGTTGCGTTGTCACCTCTGCTACCAAGCGGCACCGCAACCTACTAGTTGGCCGGTACGTCGTCGGCTTAATCGGCAAAAGCCCAGACGAGCGGCCCCTCCTCGGGTTCCTCTTCGCTTCACCGTGGGTAACCGGCCACGGCTACTGAGCCCCCCGCCTCGACAATGCGGGAACCCACCCGGGGGGGAGGAGGGGGGGGCTGCGTCCCCCAGTGTAACCAAAGAGACCTAAAAACGATTTGTGCACATCTAACTAGCCGAGACAACTATGTCCACCGTAATATTAACTTTCTACAAATATACCTTGAGTCTTGGAGAGCCTGTAAATTTTGATAAGGATTCGTTGTCTTCGAGCGCCATATAACATTTCTTCAAGCCTTCTGTGTTATTTGACATAGTGTAGTACTCCAGCGCACTTGTCCTGTACAATACACATTCTGATTATTAATTATTCTTGTCAATTTTACCAGTCAGACAAGATGTTATTTTCCTTTACGGCATTTTAACAAAATAACTTCATGTCTAAATAGTGAAGAGTATTACCATTTTTGCCTATCAATGTAATAGTCGCCAATGTTACTATATGCTTGTTTGACCTGCGCATCGGTTGTGCTTGCAGACATCTTCAACAGTTCTACTACGCGGAACCAATGCCCCAAACGCTTTCGGAGTGCTATAGCCAAGTCTCTGCAATGAATTAAAAACGGTAATAAAAACAAAAATCTTTTATTCCAATTAAACCATTAAGATACTTTTGAAATCATAACAGAAAAAAAACAATAGTGAATCTAGTTGCACATTCGCAAGTGTCAGTAGGTCTCTATGGAGAAGAACGTGCTAGAAACTCTACGGACACTATTTATCAATAAGTTTTAATTACAATTAAGTATTTGGTTACATCATTCCTGTTGGAAAATTACATATATGTAAGAACGATGTAAAAATGTGTGCACGTAAAAGCGTCTAGAGTAAATTAAACAACCCAAAAATACAATAATTAATTAAAAATTAATTCAAAAAACCCGAATTTGCTTAAAAAGCGAACTAAAAAGACGTAACAAGATGAAAAAAAATATGCTGTGCAGTCGGAGGATACATATTCGCGAGCTGGCTGAGCAAAACCAGATGTAGTTAGTTCACTTTTTAAGCATTCGGCCTTTATGATTTTACAGATATAGATATCCCACACGATGGGAAAGGAAGAAAAAAAAATATTGGGCCTCCACAATATCGCCCAAAAGCCGCCATTTTTCTATTTTCCCATTTTAATGTAGCCAGTGACAATCGCAAGATTAAGACGAATCGATTGATGTACGAATCATCAAAATCGGCAAACGCGTTTGGCCTCTGGAACGCCACATACATACATATATAGACTGATAAACACATTACTCTCCTTCGGCAGCCTTAGCTCAACAATCATAAAGGGAACCGAATGATCCTACACGTGTGCCACCATCACAGAGACATTTAAGAGAGCATGACACACTCTTCAAGCCAACGATATATATAATTTAAATCTATCGCCACTAACGCAACTATCGACTTTAGAATTGTGTATACTACCATTTGGATTAAAAAGGCCAAGTTGCAATGGAATTTCAACTTTGTCTTTTATGACATAGAGTTCCGACATGTAGTTCCGAAATTTGATCACTCTGCATCTTAATTCAAAAAAACTATATTTATAATTGAGATTTTTAAGGTCCTAAATATAAATAAATCTTTGCGTATTACGAACCGCCTGTCTTCATTGTGATATATCTTCTCAGCAGCATCAAAGTCTTTAAAGTAAGCTAATATCTCCGCCTTTTTAAGAGCATTCGAATGCAACGCGTTCAAACGAGAAACAAATTTTATGCCGGCGTAGTCGTTACGTCTCACAAACGCAGCTTCAGCAGTGTCTAGTGCTGATTCAGACTCGAAATTTCTTAAAGCAGCTTCGGCTAACAACAACCTGAAAATGATAACTTATTTAGAGACAAATGTTGGCAAGCAGAATAAAAACCTTTGAGCACTAAGGCCGGTATTCCAGATGGTTATGCTCAACTCAACTCCTGGTAATGGATATTGTGATTGCTTGGCTTGCTTTTTTGACATTAACTTGCTAATTCCGGTAACGTTAAGCGTCTAGCGCATAACTTTACTGTAGTGTTATCATATTCTTGGAACATACTCGTGCTTGCTAACTTGCACTTTTATTATCATTCAATTCCTGCCACACATTTTGTGTCGAAAGAATTCAGTAACGTCTGTGTTGTCTGGGGCTCTTGCTCTATTGAGTACACATATGTCAAGTTGAAGAATCATATGCCAAACTTAAAAGTTGTGATTGGGAGGCACTTGATTGGTAGGTGTGGCCAATTTTGAGTTGAATATGAGCATCTGGAATACGGGCCTTAGAGTGAAACTGTAACGTTGAGTATTGCAAATTATGATTCTGATTATTGTGTTGTTTTTATCAGAAATTCTTTATACATAGATAGTAGAGAAAACATACCATAGTTGCGGATGTGGGTTGTCTTTAATAAAGTTTTCAGCTTCCTTCAAGCCTACTTTTTCAATGAGCTGTCGCGTGTCTCTCAGAGACTTCACTTCTACTCTCACAATGTGTTGTGGTGTACATTTATCGTCCACATTGTCTAGAAGGGCCGAGGTGATTTCCAATTCCTAGAAACATTCATATTTTACAATAGTCATCTTAAGGTGATATATACGCCCCAATGTAACGCAGTACTGGCCGTGCGCCCGCTCGGTGCCAAAATATCAAAATTGAATCTCCTTTTGAACAGTTTTGTTAGCAAAATATTATTTGATTTACATATGCTATGTTAGGTATGAAGTAATTCCAGCCATCAATTTTTCTGTATATAAATATTTTTAAACGTCCAAGTCGTTTTGGAGGAGTTTCCAAAAGTTGCGAAAAAATATCGTGTTGTTAATAATTTTTTTAAAGCAAAACTATTAGTTACACGAAAAAACCTTGTGTTCAAAATTATGTACATGAATCAATAATATTTTTATATTTTTTCAAACCTTTTAACCTAGCTGTTACTGAGGAGTATGCTTTAGAAAGTTACCGTTTTACGGCACTAAAGCGTATGTAGGCCCTTAACAAGGCAGCTCGAAACCTTTAATCAACAAAAATGAATAATCCTCCGGCCACGGTGACCGATCGGGTTCCAACATACGTGCACAAATGAGTATGCAAACACAGGTGCACTCTTTCTTCCTTGACTCTCATAGTTCAATAAGGCCTCATCCACTAACGTCATTCCTTCTGACTTGTCCTGTTGTACAAACTGTACAGAAACGCAACGGGATAAAATAAAACCGTTGAAGCCATTAAAAAAGCACAATCTAAAAAGTCCGACAGGAAACACAATTGTTCGATCACCATACACACGTTTAGTTACATTCCTGTCAGTTTACATCTTTTCAGTGAAACCAAGGAATTGCGTGTCTGTGGATGGTCATTTAATCCTATCATTTTGTGAAGATTAGCGACCCATCCACTAACGTAAATACTCCTGACTTGTCATGTTTAGTGCTGTGCGGAATTGATTAATCGAGTATCGTTTAAAATCGATTATCATTTAGATAATCGATTGTTGAGAGAAAGCTATTTAAATTATGGTAACCCTAATTCTTTTAAGTAAAAAGGCTAGAAAGTCTAGTGATGGGTCGGGATTTCCCCCATAATAGAGCAGTTTAATACCAAAATATTAAAGTATTTTATTATAAGGGAAATACCGAATTATGTTTTTAGCATTTTTTACGGTTTTAGGTTCATAAGTACATGAGACATATACGATATTAGATTTATTCGTTTGATTTTTAATATAAATAAAAGTTATTTTTTAATAAATAAGTAATTAAATTCTGTTTTTTTGTATTATTTCTAAAACCTTTCTAAGACAATTTGTAACAATTTTCATTTCGAACTAATAATTGAACCAAAACAATAAATAATTGCTAACGTTTATTCCCATTATCGATTAGATAAATAATCGAATCGGCACAGCACTAGTCCTGCTTGTTGTATGAACACGAAATGATTGCAAATGCGCGCCATTCACGTAGGACAAATAAACGGGCAACTTGATCCGACATCGGAGGGTAGGCGGGATTTTAATGCCGTCATTGTTTCTCGCTCTTGCAAATCCACTGGCGTTCATTCCTTAAGGTTACACTAGTCAATCATTCTTCCATACAAACGTAGTCTGGCAATTACTCCACTGTTTGACGATATAAGTTCAAAATAAAAAATGATATAAATTTGTCTCATCATTATTTAGCCCTGTATGGAAACAAACAAGTTAAAAAATAAAATATTTGAAAGTTACGAGCGTGGAAAGTTCCATATTTCAACGCTAATTTTAACTCATCTTTGGGCCGAAATAAATACCATAAGAAGGAAAATTGCAAAACGGCCTCCATACAGGGATAGATTAGTAATTCAACATTGGTAATAATTTTATTTTGAAAATATACATTCAGTAGTTTTTTCATGATACTCCCATAGGATTGTTCATAAAATTTCGCGCGCTCGTTTTCATCCTAAATCATTATCCATTTCGCTACAATTTTGCAAAAGTGCTAATTCGTACGAGAACTAGCTTTTTACTGCTCATCACAGCATCAATCTCTGTCGCACGTGTTGTCGCATGAGGCAGCATGCATTTCAACCCCGCGCACAAAATAGTTCGTGCCGTTGACTAGGGGAACCTTAAGAATTGTAGATTCCGGCAGGAATTAACGTTAGTGGATGGGTCCCTAATGGGAAGGCAATCCGACACGACCAGAAAGAGATCCAGACAGTAAATACATGTATAGTACGTACCTTAAATTTACACAAGTACCCCTGCATGGTCAAAGGCTCTTCAGGCTCAGTATCTCGCATCACATAAAGCCTAGCTTTTTCCGCCACGGCCAACATTTGCGGGTTGTCGGACGCCCACAGAGCGCTCCACACATCTTTACGTAACGCTTGTCCAATACTTATGTTGTTGGCCATGTCGGTCTCCAACAAATACAAGGAGCCTGGCTGGTCGATCACGTAGAACTTGCTACGAATAAATAATATGTAAGTATATTTAGAGGAGCTCGTGGCTAAATAATAACAACCGCACGGGTCGATCTTCAAGGTTAAGCAACGCTTGCCGAGGTCGGTCCGTGGATGGGTGACCATTTCACCATACCGAGTTTTCTCCCTGCCTCGGAAAGCCGTTGGTCCCGGCTGTCATTTGAAGATCTTTGACAGTCGTTACGAGTAGTCAGAAACTTAAAATCTGACAATAGTCTAGCCAAGGGGTACCGTGTTACTCAGTTACTGGGTTGTGGAGGTCAGATAGGCAGTCGATCCATGTAAAACACTGGTACTCAGCTGAATCCGGTTAGACTGAAAGCCGACCCCAACATAGTTGCGAAAAGGCTAGGCAGATTGATTGTAAGTATATTTATTTAATACCTGCATTCAAAATGTTCAACAATTAACCTCCACAAATATCCACGAACTAAATATTTTCTTTAGCGTTATGTAGCCTAAGTTGATTTTTGACTGACCATAATTTTGTATTCAGAAGAATTTAAATTTTCTCAATTATGTTATTAAGTTTATTTTCCAAATCTTGATAACTAGCTGACCACCGCAGCTTCGCTCCCGTCAACAACTGGCTATCTACCACCTACCTACCCTACCTACCTTCCCACCTACCTACCTACCTACTCACCTGCTCTACCTATCAACCTAACTGAAACAAAAACCTGAAAATTCTACATCATCCTGAGTGACATATGCTGTAATTTATTAAAAAAAATAAAGTAGAGATCCTTATAAAAATTGCAATAATATAACCCAAAGTAGCAAAATTATGCCCATAAAATTCATTATTTGGCGTGCGCTGAGAAAACTATTGATGATACATAAAAAATATGTACTACATGATTAAAGTACCCATTATTGCCTACAAAAAAGTCTGCGAGAAAATATATCTAACTATCATAGTTAAGTCCCAATAGCAGCTTTTATGTTATAAATTTTAATTAGATCGCCGCCGCGCTGGTAGAAACAATAGTACATTGTGTATTAAGGGCGGTAAGTAAGGAATTACGATCGAGACTCTAGTAGAAGCCCGAAGTCGAAGACTGAGGGCTTTCTGAGTCGAGGTTCGTAATTCCCGTACCGCCCGTGATACATACAATGTTTTTCATCACATTTGCGAGTAATAATTATGAATTATAGCTTTAATACACAAGTCAGCACAGCTATTATTACGAAATACGTGTACTTTTTTTTAAGCGGTTAGCTAATTTTTGCCCACACCACAGATTATACAGTGTTTTGTTCAGAAACTTTAAGGGCAAATACTTACGTAGGTATACAGCCATGACGGAGTGTAAAAAGAATTAAATAATTTCGTCGTTTTCATACAATAACTATTAAAATCGATTATTAAGTAACATGTAGCGAGATTGCAAAGAAATTCCTGTTTAGATAACATTTTAAGACAATTTTTCAATTGCGTGTAACTCCTTGCTTGAGCTTGCATGACATGTATGCTGTGCCATAAATTAAAAAAATATTACTTACCGCCCTAGGGTTTCATGACAAAAAGAAAGCCCGAGGGTTTTATATGGGGCATTACGGCCAAGTTAACCTGTATGTTTAGATACTTTTTACGTGCAAGTGTGATGAAAAAGTTGTTTACATTCGTATTGTAGTATTAATTCTTATTCAAATAGTTTAACAAATTGGTAGGTAGGGTAGGTTAAAGTAGGTTAGGTAGGAGGTAGGGTATAGAAGACACCTTCTGTATGTACCCTGTGTTCACGAAATAAATGAATTTGAATTTGAATTTAAATATAGATAGTATAGATTATATCAGACTTTACATCTTAATATTGGTAATTCTAATTTAGATTATAGTGAACAGCCTCAAGTGAGCTGACATAACATGGGTTATTGTATACTTTTAATCAAGAAAACATTCATACCTGGAATTAGAGTTGAGCCCCATCCTATAGGGCCGCGAAGTCATATTTATAGAAGTGATTTTCTTAAAATTCACAAGAGAAAATAGGAGAATGGAGCCAGAATCTCTTCCAATTAACAAATGGGTGTCAGAACTTGCGACGCAGCATATCGTGTCGTCATGGAACCCTGCGTCTGAAGCCGAGACGGGTGACCCGTCAGCTTGGTACAGCTGTTCTGTAGCGCCTGAAATATCACATGGCTCGTTACCAACTTGCACTGAATAAAAATCGTCGTTGAACGTAATACAATAGCTGTATAATTGACAATTAATGGTCATTCATGTGTCAAATTGACAATGTGTAGCATTCTTGAACTTAAAAAATACTGTCGTCGCATGTCGTCCCTACCCATAATAGCTCATTTTCACTAATACGTCACTTTGTACATGTAGTCAGCTTCCCAATTTGTCTCAAGCCGTATTATGTCTCTTTCCCAACTCGTCCGACACTTATGTACACTTAAGCACAAAATATCTTAACAATTTCATCACAGGAAAATTTTATTAAAAATACTAATACTAAATTTTCGTAAGTAGGTAAATTTATTTTAATATTTAAGAAGAGACTAAATGGCATGAAATTGAAGACGACAAAAAAAATCGTGTTGATAAAAAAAATAAGGAAGAATAAAAAAGAAAGAATTCAATGACATCGCCGAAAACCAATATATGAAATTTAATGACAAAATCCAGCTTTTTTGATTAATAATAAGGCCAACAGGCAACCAACCTCTTCTTTTTCTCATTTTGTACCTTACAGTACATTGAACAAAGCGTCGGACGAGTTGGGAAAGAGGCGTAATACGGCTTGAGACAAATTGGGAAGCCGACTACATATACAAAGTGACGTATTAGTGAACGTGACCTATTAAGGATAGGGACGACATAGCTAGTGTGACTAGTTGTCATCACAACCACATAAATACTTACGAGGTCTGGTCGGCGTAGAGAACTTCCATATTATGAACGATTCCTTAGACGCCGCCACTACAATTGCTTTGCTGTTGATAGTCACATACACCACCGGGATACTTACTGCTTTGGCTAAAATTTAATATATTAAATAAAACTGATGGAACTATATCATTTGCTATTGAATTATTACCCTTTTACATAAACTCGAACATGAATATCATATAAAAACGTATTTTGACTTTATTATGTTTATTTTGATATATTTTATTTTTATTTTGTTTACTGAGTTTATTAAGTAAAATAATAATTGTTCTCACCATCACACTGTATTCCTTGCTGATTTGATATTATAACTTGCCCCAAAGTGGCAATCACGCAATATTCGTCAACTGCGCACATATCAATGACATCAGGTATATGATTTATCCAGGACTGGATTCATAAACAAAAAAACATTATTGTTTGTATATACGAAGTATTTGTTAAGCGTGCTTTTAAAACCAGGGGCGCACCCAGGATTTGCAAATGGGGGGCCATTGGTAAAACTCCCCGGTGATAGGCCGGGGATTTTTTTTTAATTTCGGTGCTTAACATTACGTTTTTAGCTTATTTTGTTACTTAAAAACAGCCCCGGATCTACGATTATATTGAACCGGGGCAAAACCTTGATAGTGGCGCCCCCTACCTTCAGTGTTTGAGAAAAACTGTTAAAACTTTATTTTTGTGACCATTTAATAAAATAATAATCCTTTAATAAATTTAAACTTTTTTTTTTATTATCTTCATTTGTGACATAAAACAGAAACCCTGGAAAAATATATAACCAGTAAAGACTATAACTTTACACGGTTTGCCTTCTTTTCTGCGAAAGAATCTATTATCTCCTCAAAGTCCGTCGCATAGGCAGTTTTGTTTTCAATTGCTAAAAAGTTAGCTTTAAGCTAGAAAAGTTTGTTTTTCAAACATATTATATTAAGATTCGATTACTTGATAAAAACCTATGAGATTGTAGGAAAAAGAGGCTTCATTTGTTCGATATTTCGAATTCTTGTCTCAAGGATTTGGCGTCCCCATGAAACTGCCGCCCGGGGCAATTTTGCCCCGGCTTGCCCCCACTTAGATCCGGGGCTGCTTAAAAATATATGGGAAATGATTATTTGCGTGGATATATAAATTATATTTTGCAGAGGTGAATAGATTTATCTTAATTCATTAGTTTTATAGAATACTTTATAACATTTTTGCCCAAGAAAGTGTTTTTTTTTAATTGTTTTTGTTTTCTTCCCCCTCGTGGGAGACGTGGGTCGCGCCACTGGTGAAAACATAAGTCCATTAACCTGATGTGTAACAGTATCCCAAAAGGTGACGGTTTCTGTGCCCGATACGTATGCCAATGTGTTGCCATAAAATGCGTACTTATGGTCCATTTTGACGTTAGCAAAGTATATGAACGAGTCGATAGCGATAGCCAGGCGTAGGGACTTCTTCTCCCACGACAATGCTCTCATGTTACCGCCGGGCACGCGCAACGTACGTATATGCTGGAATAGAATATATGTAATAGAAAACATTTATTCGACATAGACACAACACAACAACAACAACAATCACAAAGTAACATAGAAGAATAGTACAAAAAATCAAAATCAAAATCAAAATCAATATTTTTTATTTCACAAGGTTATAGAATTGCTGGAATGAAAGAGTGCATCTATATTATAAAATTATTGCTTAGCCAGGGTAAAGTCAACGCCGTATAACAAAAAAAATAAAAGTCGTTGACACCTGTTTACCAATGTATTCGAATATTTCAAAACGATACGAAAAAAATGTTAAGGCTGTGTCGCTAACACGATCAAGCAAACTTATCGCGGTAGGGGCAAGGGGCGTTCTAGACCCTTTCATATTTAGTAATGAGTTAATCTATACTAATATTATTAAGGTTACAATAGTCGAAAATTCTTCCATACAAACCTAGTCTGGCGATTACTCCACTGTTTGACAGTGTACGTTCAAAATACGTAAAAATGATATCAATTTGTCTCATCATTATCTAGCCCTGCGCATCTTTGGGCGGAAATAAATACTACGTATAAGCAAATTTGAAAATTGCAAAACGGCCTCCATATAGGGATAGATTATTAATTTTATTTGCATTTACTAGTTTTTTCATGATAGACTCCCAAAGGTCTGTTCATAAAATTTCGCGCGCTCGTTTTCGTCCTAAATCATCTTCCATTTCACTACAAATTTGCAAAAGTGCTAATTCGTAGGAGAACTAGCTTCTTACTGCTCATCACAGCATCAATCTCTTTCGCACGTGTTGTCGGATGAGACAGCACGCATTTTAACCCCGCGCACAAAATAGTTCGTGCCGTTGACTAGGGGAACAAAAATTAAAATTAATATAATTTGTCCTGGAACAAAAATGTTCATTATTTATTTCATCTGTGAGTCTTTTCTTGCTTTAAAACATTCACATTGGGTGGCAATGGTTTGTAAACTTTACTTTTTAAGTAGCCCCATAGGAGAACATCAGCAAGCATTTAATCTGGGCTATTTGGGCTGCCATATCACGTCAAGATATTGTCGGTCCCTCACTGTTTTTGCGTGTGATTGAAGATTTTAGTTATAGGAAAATTAAGTGTCAGGAAGTGGAGGATGCACATTTACTAAACTTTGAAAAATTGCTCATTAATTCAACAGTAAGTAAACCGAGTTTTAACTATTTTTAGTATCTTCTTTTTAAGTATCAAAAAAGAAAAACGTTCTGAGACACCCTTTATATTTTCAAAAAAAAATAGAGATCCTTATGAAAATTGCAATAATGTAACCCAAGGTAGCAAAATGTTGCCTATAAAATTCATTCTTTGGCGTGCGCTGAGAAAACTATTGATGATAGATACAAAATATAAGGTAGGTAGGGTAGGCAGGTTAGGCAGGATAGATAGGTAGCCAGTTGACGGGAGCGAAGCCGCGGGTGTCAGCTAGTATCTCATAAACGCGTGGACCGATTTACGTGATTTCAACGGATAAAATTGTTCTACGCCTACATTTGTGACCAAAACTATCAAAATATCTCTTGTTTTCAAGTTATGTTAATATACTTTTTGGTATAGGTCGGATCAATAACTTTTATTTTTTTGTTATCTGGTGGAGACTTTAGTCAGTTTGATATACACATACTTCCCCATATGCGCCGAAAAATTGCACTACGTTAGTCTTATCCGCCGTAGAGCCTGCAGCAGCCAGAATGGTGCCATTGTGATTCCAGCGACAATCAATTATCATCATGTTTGATTCTACAACGACACTATCTGAAATCAATCATTATCATTTTCATTTCCAAGTCACCACATCGACCAGACCAGGCCCCGTACCCTGACGTGACAAAACTATCATAGTTCGACTGTAAACAAGTAAAATTTCAAAATTTATAATACCCCGACACATTTTTATTTCATGCTACTTAATTTATCTAGTACATAGTAGATTCGCTTCGATCGGCAATCTATTGAACACGTAATTATGACACGATATCTTCGAAAACACCCCGATTCAAACAGTAAAACGCCCATACCTTTAGACCGGCTGAACCAATTTTATTCAAACATAGCTAAGAACACTCGACAAAATCACCTTTCAAACAAAAAAAAACTACATGAAAATCGGTTCATCCGTTTAGGCGCTATGATACCACACACAGACAGGCACACATATACACAGCAACACACGCCCTCTTTTTCCGTCGGGGGTTAAAAAGGGACAGATGTATACAAGTCATATACATCTGTCCCTTACGCAAACTCAAAATAACCTTACTCTAAGAGCTTATGGTCACCCCCCCCAGTTCGTCTCGCATCCACCGGATTGCCGCAACCCTAACCAAGTCATCGGTCCACTTAGTGGGAGGTCTTCTACCGCAGCGTCTTCCGGTACGCGGTCGACATCATAATTATTGTTTTCATAGAATTTAGAATCAGAATCAGAATCAGAATCAGAATTATTTATTTGTGAAACATAGGTGAAGAACATATATACATTAATCATACATGTCAAGGTCTTAAATAGATAAGTGTTGCAATTTAGCACTTAGCAAAAGATTTTAGTAGGTGGTTTTTCTTAGTTAGTATTTGTAAGTTGGTAATTAATGGCTGCAGGGCGTTCCAGTGCGAGGGTAAATAATAAATATTGATGTGTAACAAACTTCTTTCAGAAACAAGTTGAATGGTTCCTCGCATTAAATAGTTATTATTTAATAGCGATGTCAGAAAAAATATAATTCTATTTAGTCCGTCAGTGAGATTATCAAATAATATTGGACACGTATGTGTTTGCTTTACCAAATCAATAAAAATTTACAAGTGCATCAAAGTTCAGGAGTAGGGGCTTGTGACGTCACTTGTCAGTATAAATTGTACTAGCAGCGTGACGTCATACAATATTTTACCTCATCGTATCGTTGTCACTTTATTTTTACGTATCAAAGGAACAAAACGTATCCAATATTTTTTATTAATCTATTTGACTGACAAAAAACAAATTTTTCAGTCAACTACCCTATTGTTGACTAGTTTCCCAGCTTGTTGAATAATGTTCAACATACTGATTAGTTTTAACCCCCGACGGAAAAAGAGGGGTGTTATAAGTTTGACGTTGTTGCTGTGTATCTGTGTGTCTGTCTGTGGCATCATAGCGCCTAAACGGATGAACCGATGTAGATTTAGTTTTTTTTTGTTTGAAAGGTGATTTTGTCGAGAGTGTTCTTAGCTATGTTTGAATAAAATCGGTTCAGCCGTTCAAAAGTTATGGGCGTTTTACTGTTTGAATCGGGGTGTTTTCGCAAGATATCGTGTCTTAATTACGTGTTCGATAGATTGCCGATCGAAGCGTATCTTCTATGTACTAGATAAATTTTGTAGCATGAAATAAAAATGAGTCGGCGGCTTTTTAAATTTTGAAATTTTACTTGTTTAACTTGTTGAATAGGTATTCGACCTGGATGGATTTTCAACTTGTTTCTAAAATCAGTTTATTTCGGACGGTAATATTTACCTTCCTCATTGCAACTTTTCATTAACAGTATAACACCACTTCTGTAAGATATTGCTAGTACGGGTCTGTTGGCTGGTGCGCTGCCCGAGTACCAGTCCATTGTAACTATATCCATTGACCCAGACACACCATGAATAGTAACTGGCATCTGAAATGGGAAAATTATCGTATTAGTACTCGTATTTGTTCGAATCGACCGCATATATCTATGATATATTACTGACTAGCTACTGCCAGCAGCTTCGCCCGCGTGTAAAATGTTTTCTTATCCCTAAGGAATATTAAGCCGCTATGAAAAGTAACCTATGTGCTAATCCAGACTATACTCTATGTCTGTGCCAAATTTCATCCAGATCCGTTCAGCCGTTCTGGGATGATTGAGTCACAAACATAAATCCATCTATTTATCCAAACTTTCCCATTTATAATATTAGTAAAAATGCAAAGATAATATTAGATAATTTTTTTTACCGACTTGCCAAAAAGGAGGAGGTTCTCAATGTCTATATTTTTGTATGTTCGGGCATAATTCCAGCATATAAGTTTGCAAAATAAGACTAAGACTTTTGGCGCAAAAAAACAATTTGTCTTTCTTTCTTTCAAAATTATTTTATGTTTGGAAAAAGTTTATTCCGAAATAGTCCCATTTAAATTTGGTAAAGAACTGATGAAGAATTTCGGAGATATAACTCTTCAATAAATGAACCAGTGTACCGTATGGTGACGGACGTAAAGAATTTCACCATCCCATATCTTCCCGTGGGTGTCGTAAGAGGCGACTAAGGGACACACCAGAGAATGGGCAGCAGCGTTCTCTGTGCACTTTACCAACCAACTGCGATCGCCAACCCGTCTGCCAAGCGTGGCGATTATGGCAAACCCCCCCAAACCAATATGAATAGCACAACAAAAAAACGGCCCCGAGTGCCCGGCAGCCCGTCTACCCTCGGCTACGGTAGCGGTCGAGGTGATGGCGTGGCAAGGGGTGCAAAGAATCTCCGGAGTGGACCCGGCTACCCCAATAAACACCGACGACTGGACCTGGCAACGTATAACACACGAACACTCCGGACCGACGAGAAGATAGCCGAACTCGAGGAAGAATTGAGCAGGTTATGATGGAGCATTATAGGGTTATCTGAAGTCCGAAGAGAGGGGGAGGACTCGATAATCCTCAAATCCGGTAACCTGCTCTATTTCCGAGAGGGTGACCGGCAGTCCCAGGGTGGTGTCGGCTTTATCGTCCACAAGTCCCTTGTGAACAACGTGGTGAAGATCGAGAGTGTGTCGACTAGGGTGGCGTACCTTATACTCAGAATATCCGCAAGATATTCGCTGAAGGTCATACAGGTCTACGCCCCGACCTCGGCACACCCCGACGACGAGGTAGAGACCATGTATGAGGATATCTCTAGAGCCATACATGGTTCTAAAACTTACTTCACCGTTGTCATGGGGGACTTCAACGCGAAACTGGGCAAACCGGGAGCGATCACCGCTTGGTAAGAGGCACATTGAACATTAATGTCAAGATTGAAAGGTGTCGGCTGATGAAGTCCACGCTCCGCCCAGCACAAATCCAGGTCCAAAACCCGGAAACCTTTCAACTCGAACTCCAGAATCCTTTCGAGTGCCTAGGGAGCTCCGTGGACGAATACAGCGATGGGTTCGTGGAAGCTGTCCATACGGTCGGGTCTAAGTTTTTCAAGACCCGCCGTACAGATAGGAACAGAAAGCTCATACTCTCAAGCTCATAAAGGAGAGGCGTGATATGATTCTGCAGTCTTCAGACGATGCGTTGAAATACCGGCAGCTAAATAGACGGATCTCAAAGTCCTTGAAAAGCGATCTCCGCCGCTTTAATACCGAAAGTATTAAAGACGCGATTGAGTGGAATAAGGGCTCCAAGGTCTTTGCAAGAGATCTGTCTATTGGGCAGAGCCAGCTCACGAAACTGAAGACCGATGATGGCAGGATCGTATCCGCCAAACCGGAGCTTCTGAGGGAAATCGAGAGATTCTATGGGCAGTTGTACACGTCAACCAGTAAACCCGTCGCAAATCTAGCCAATGACCCTAGAGCTAGATTGACCCGACACTATACCGAAGACATTCCGGACGTCAGCCTGTATGAGATTAGGATGGCTCTGAAACAGCTTAAGAACAACAAGGCGCCGGGTGATGACGGAATCACGGCCGAACTCCTGAAGGCGGGTGGGAAACCGGTCCTTAAGGCCCTTCAGAAGCTGTTTGATTCCGTCATACTCGAGGGGAGGACGCCACAGGCATGGTGCAGGGGTGTGGTGGTACTCTTCTTCAAGAAGGGTGACAATGCCTTACTGAAGAACTATAGGGCCTATAGGCCCATCTCACTTCTTAGCCATGTCTACAAGCTGTTTTCAAGAGTCATCACGAATCGTCTCGCGCGCAGGTTTGACGATTTCCAGCCTCCCTAACAAGCCGGATTCCGTAAAGGCTTTAGCACCGTAGACCACATACATACGCTGCGGCAGGTTATACAGAAAACCGAAGAGTACAACCTGCCTCTCTGTTTAGCGTTTGTGGACTACGAGAAAGCCTTCGATTCGATCGAGACTTGGGCTGTACTGCAGTCTCTCCAACGGTGCCAAATTGACTACCAGTACATCGAGGTGTTGAAGTGTTTATACAAAATCGCCACCTTGTCAGTTCGACTTCGGATCAGACCTCGGAACCCGTACATTTGCAGCGAGGTGTGAGACAGGGAGACGTCATATCTCCGAAGCTGTTCACCGCTGCACTGGAGGACGTCTTCAAGGTTCTGGACTGGAGAGGGCTAGGCATCAACGTCAATGGCGAGTACATCACTCACCTTCGGTTTGCCGACGATATAGTGGTTATGGCTGAGACCATGGAGGACCACAATATAATGCTCGATGACCTCAGTAGAGCTTCCGAAAGAGTGGGTCTTAGGATGAACATGGACAAAACCAAAGTGATGATGAATGCCCATGTTACACCCACTCCTATTAAGGTCGGAGACTATACACTCGAAGTTGTGGGCGACTATGTCTACCTGGGACAAACGATCCAGTTGGGTAGGGCCAACTTCGAGAAAGAGGTCAACCGTCGAATCCGACTCGGCTGGGCAGCGTTCGGGAAGTTGCGCGGTATCTTCTCGTCTAACTTACCACAGTGTCTCAAGACGAAAGTCTATGACCAAGTGATGACTTATGGCTCTGAGACGTGGTCGCTTACAATGGGCCTCATCAGAAAGCTTACAGTCACCCAAAGGGCAATGGAGAGGCCTATGCTCGGAGTTTCCTTACGTGATCGAATCAGAAATGTAGAGATCCGCAAGAGAACCAGGGTTACCGACATAGCCCGGAGAATTGCCAAACTTAAGTGGCAGTGGGCAGGGCACATTGCTCGCAGAACGGATGGCCGATGGGGCAGAAAGGTTCTGGAGTGGCGACCGCGAACCGGAAGACGTTGCGTTGGAAGGCCTCCCACCAGGTGGACCGACGACCTGGTGAAGGTTGCAGGGATACGTTGGTTGCGAGACGCACGGGACCGGTCAAAGTGGCGACGCTTGGGGGAGGCCTATGTCCAGCAGTGGACGTCTTTCGGCTGATATGATGAATAAATGAAGGCAAATCTCTCGGGATTGCTGCAATTGTATGTCTGTTTATTGTTTACACCATTTCATAACATACCATCACGCCAGTACGCTCTTAACGGGTACGCAGATGTGTACAGTTCACACTACACTCTCATTCCACCGGTTATATTCAATTTTCATGTTATTCGGTTTATCTATTATTGCATCACTGTGGGCATTATAGGTACCTTACTATAGAACTTGTCCATTATGTACCACTAAAAAGTGAAAACAATAAACTTTTTTACAAAAATATATAACCGACTTCCAAATAAAAACACTACAAAGTGAAAAATTACTTAAATTTCGGAAGTCGGTGTCAAAAAACGAAGACACGCATCAGGATCACGACATTCAAGTTATTTTTCACTTTGTAGTGTTTTTATTTGGAAGTCGGTTGTATTTTTTCGCAAAAAAGTTTTTTTGGCTTCTTTGTGTAGAATCGTCTACGTTACTCATATCAGTGTGGCTCTAAATTTCTAAAGCTTAGTGTGTTCTTTTTACCGATGCCCAGATACTGAACCATTTTTAAAACAATATACTTACTGCAAAATTCCCTTGATCATCATAAATGTGCAGCTCTCCATTGGTCAGCGCAAATAGAAGCTGTGAGTTATCCGGCGACCATTGCACTGCAGCAAGCCCTGGGCCTTTTATGTCTTTGCCCCACACCCGCGACCCATCCACAGACCCAACAATTACAGCTCCTGAATACAACATAAAATCTAGACTTTATTCCATTATGGACAAGGCTCAGATATATCTTTATATCAGTGAAAATAAGAGAAGACTGCCCCTTCCTGCCTTCATTCTTTACCATGGGTTTTCTGGGAGGTGTTCCTTCAGCACCCTGCCTCGAAAAGGATGGGTTTTCTTTTGCCCATTTGTACAGAGAACTATTTCGACTTAAGCAAAAAAGGTTTTCTGGGAGGTGTTCCTTCAGCACCCTGCCTCGAAAAGGATGGGTTTTCTTTTGCCCATTTGTACAGAGAACTATTTCGACTTAAGCAAAAAAGGTTTTCTGGGAGGTGTTCCTTCAGCACTCTGCCTCGAAAAGGATGGGTATTCTTTTGTCCATTTGTACAGAGAACTATTTCGACTTAAGCAAAAAAGGTTAAAAAATTAATAAGGAGAAATCAAGAGCAAGCAAAGCAAACTCAAAAATTTTAGCACAGCACCCTGGGTTTTTAGGATTCCTTATCAGAAGGGTCCAAACGGAACCCCATTACTGTCACTTACGTGTCCGTCTGTCACACATTTTGTGCCGATTTTTTTTTAACTTCCCATTGACCTATGTACTTGAAATTTAGTGATAATATTTATTATTACGTATATTTTACTAACAAATACCAATATATTGATAAATTGGTACGGGACCCTAAATGTGCGAAGTCCGACACGCACTTGTTCGGTATTTTTTTTTAATGTTTTTGTATATTTATTTTAAATCCAGGGAGATGCAAGCTCGCCCCCTTGCAGATCTCTCCCTGCGCAAATGTTTATTTATTTTATTATATTCTTATATATATTATAATTTGTATGCCCATCCTCAGGCGGTATTTCCACAGATAGGATAGGACAGATGGACCCCTTTTCTGCACTTAGAATCTCATTTGGTCCATTGTGCATGCAGGCCTCATTTCTGTGAGAGAGAATGGGCCGTAATCCACCACGCGGGCCCAGTGCGGGTTGGTGGATATCACATGTCTTCGAATTTTTGGTTCTGAGACATGTTTCACCGTTTTGAGAGCAGTGGTGATGAAATAATTTACACAAAGTAAAGCGCCTGCCTGGGTTCGAACCTACGACCTACAACTTGTAAGCTGCGGCCGTTACCACTGGGCCACCACGGATCTCTAGTAGAAAATACTCTAATAATAACAATAAATATAATAGCAAACCAAGTATTTATATTGCTATTACTTTAATTAAAGCGGTGAGATTTTTGTTTTTGTGTTCCTACCATAAATCATTATTATTATAAGTCTATATGTGAGGATTTGTAATTGGCTTTCTGTTGACTATGGTTTCCTATTTTGTCTGTATTTATTAGCTGTGATTCTTCCATGTACTAAAATAAATAATATGATAGTTATCTCACCATCTTCATAAGCAATGCAGATTTTCTGGCCATCAGAACCCCAAGCCATGCTTCTCACAGTTGATTTATTTCTATTATTTATCATTTCTTCATACCAAGATCCCTGAAATAAAGTAACATTAAAAGCAACACCTCACTAAACACGAACGGCGCCGGTCGCCTAGGGGGGGGGGGGGCAGGGAGGGGCAGCTGTCCCCCTCCCCCCTCTAGAGATTCTAAAAAGGTTGCCAAATATAAAGCAACCGAAGTCTTTGACTTACGGTAGAGCAATCGTTTAGCAGCCTCGGAGACCAAAAACCTGGCTAAGAAGCACTATGGGTGAAAATCGCCTCAATGGTCTGGCCATGATGAGTGTGCACAGAAAACTTACAAAATTTTCATAATAAAGTGGTCGAAAAGTTTTCAAAAATCCCCCCAAGATTATGTTTTAATTAACCTAATCAAAAAAATAATCTTTGTCGACCACTACAATATTAAAATCTAGTAATTACAATTAAAAATACACTTACACAGTGTATTTTTTTTGTCGGCAAATTCAAACTCCCAAATTATTTTTATTCAATTTTTCTACTAAACGTAACAACTTATTTATAAAAAGCTTCATGTGCTCTCGACTTTACCTACAATTCATACTTTTCTCATTCTCCATATCAACTTGCCCCCCCTGGGCCATCGGCTGGCGACGCCCTTACTAAACACTAAAAGGTCCCGACTTTTTACTTTACAAAATAATTCTAACTTACCTTGTAAAGCATCCACACGATGATGACACCATGCTCATCACTAGTGGTCAGCTTCTGAAAGACTTCATTCCAAATAGCCACACAAAGCTGACCCGTATGGCCTTCCAGGCTAAGATTCATTGAGAGATTCCCTCCACCTCCTGAAGAGTGCAAAAAAAAAATACATAGTACAGACACAGATAATATAATACTGGCTACAGATGCCTCATCCCATACAAAGAAACCGTGCCGACGTAACTAGCGTTTTCCAACTGATTAAACTGATTATTTTTCTAAGAACATCGATCGTGTTAGGTTCCGTTCTACAGATATATATGGTGTTGGCAGCGATTTTCAAGAGTTTATTAAACAAGAACATAATGTTTTTATGATTGTCTCTAGAAAATCTTAATATTTCACAAAACTCAATAACAAATCTAAGCTTAGTACGCCATCAAGTGCAATTTATTTGAACCAAATTTTCTTTCTTAGCGTTGAGTGCCCGAGGAATATGAACTCTGTAAGTTCATATTCAGTCAGTGATAAGTTATGAATGCAGAAGAGTTATACAGAACATTGCACATCTACGAAACTTAAAGAAGACTTATGGACATTCACTGTCACAGAAAAATGGGTTTATATTAAGATTTGACTGTTTTTACTGTAGCTACAAACCTACAGTATGAAGAAGGGGCAATTACACACTGACTTTATAAAGCCATTTTTCAATAGTTAACTGTTTTTTATGCTGTTTTCTCAAGCCCTAAATTTTTTTTTGTTTATTCCTTTACCTGATTCCAATTTTAAAACTTTTAACATGCCATCTTCTCCACCAACAGCAATGTACCCTGATGAATGATTCCATGATATGCAAGCTACGTTTGATTGTTTTGGAATTGCAATCTGAAAAAATTACAAACATTCTTATTAAACACAATTTATACTTAAAATTATAAAGAGGGAAGATTTGTATTTTTTTATGTAACAAATAAACTTATAAACTACTGGACTGATTTAAAAAAATCTTTCACCGTTGGGCAGCTACACTGTCCCTGGGTGACATAGGCAATTTTTTATCCCTGTATGCCCACGGCTCGGGTGAAACCGCTAGGCGTCCGCTAGTTGTCATATAAAGGGCTACAGGTTAAGTCGACCTAGATCCTTTAGAGAAGAATTACCGGACGAGATCCGGCTACCCCAACAAACACCGACGGCTGGACCTGGCAACGTACAACACGCACTTTTCGCGCACACTTCGGACCGACGAGAAGATCACCGAACTCGAAGAGGAATTGAGCAGGTTACGATGGAGTATTGTAGGGTTATCTGAAGTCCGAAGAGAGGGGGAGGACTCGATAATCCTCAAATCCGGTAACTTGCTCTATTTCCGAGAGAGTGACCGGCAGTCGCAGGGTGGTTTCGGATATATCGTCCACAAGTCCCTTGTGAATAAGGTGGTGATATCTCTGTGATCAATTCGGTGAAAACCGGGAGCGATCACCGCATGGTAAGCACGGCACATTGAACATTAATATTAAGCTTGAAAGGTCTCGACTGATGAAGTCCACGCTCAAAACCCCAAGAACTTTCAGCTCGAACTACAGAATCGTTTCGAATGCCTAGGGAGCTCCGTGGTCGAATACAGCGATGGGTTCGTGGAAGCTATCCACACGGTCGGGTCTAGGTTTTTCAAGACCCGTCATACAGATAGAAACAAAAAGCTCTCTGATCCTACTCTCAAGCTTATGAAGGAGAGGCGTGAGATGATCCTGCAGTCTTCAGATGAGGCGTGCAAATACCGGCAGCTCAATAGACAGATCTCTAAATCCTAGAAAAGAGACCTCCGCCGCCTTAATACCGAGCGTATTAAAGACGCGATTGAGCGAAATAAAGCCTCCAAGATGTTTTCAAGAGAAGCCCACGAAACTGAAGACCGACAATGGCAGGATCGTATCCGCCAAACCGGAGCGTCTGATGGAGATGGAGACATATTCTATGGGCAGTTGTACACATCAATCAGCAAGCCCGTTGCGAGTCTAGCAAACGACCCAAGAGCTAGATTGACCCGACACTATACCAAAGATATCCCGGACGTCAGCCTGTTCAAGATTAGGATGGCTCTGAAACAGCTTAAAAACAACAAGGCATCGCGTAATGACGGAATCACGGTCGAACTCCTGAAGGCGGGTGGGAAACCGGTCCTTGAGGCCCTTCAGAAGTTGTTTGATTCCGTCATACTCGAGGGCAAAACGCCACAGGCATGGTGCAGGGGTGTGGTGGTACTCTACTTCAAGAAGGGCGAAAATGCCCACCTAAAGATCTTTATGCCCATCTCACTTCTTAGCCATGTCTAAAAGTTGTTTTCAAGAGTCATCACAAATCGTCTCGCGCACAGGTTTGACGATTTCCAGCCGCCTGAACAAGCCGGATTCCGAAAAGGCTTTAGCACCGTAGACCACAAACATACGCTGCGGCAGGTTATACAGAAGACCGAAGAGTACAACCTGTCTCTCTGTTTAGCATTTGTGGACTATGAGAAAGCCTTCGATTCGATCGAGACTTGGGCTGTACTGCAGTCTCTCCAACGGTGCCAGATCGACTACCGGTACATTGAGGTGTTGAACTTGTTTCATTTCTTCGAAACTGTTCACTGCTGCGCTGGAGGATGTCTTCAAGGTTGCGGACTGGAGGAGGCTCGGCATCAACGTTAATGGCGAGTACATGACTCACCTTCGGTTTGCCGACGACATAGTGGTCATGGCTGAGACCATGGAGAGCCTCAGTACAATGCTCGATGAACTCAGTAGAACATGGACAAAACCAAGGTCATGGTGAATGCCAATGTAACACCCACTCCTATCAAGGTCGGAGGTGGGCTGGTATCCGCAACTCCACGACCAAGCGCGTATTTTGCGTACAAGGTCGGAGACTCTACACTCGAAGTTGTAGACGATTATGTATACCTGGGACAAACGGTCCAGTTGGGTATGTCTTACTTCGAGAAAGAGGTCAACCGTCGAATCCGACTCGGCTGGGCGGCGTTCGGGCAGTTGCGTGGTCGATCTTCTCGTCCAATTTACCGCAGTGTCTCAAGACAAAAGTATACTCGTATGACCAGTGTGTGTTGCCAGTGATCACCTATGGGACCGAGACGTAGTCGCTCACAATGGCCTTATCAGAAAGCTTAAAGTCACCCAAAGGGCAATGGAGAGGGCTATGCTCGGCGTTTCCTTGAGTCATCACGTCAAAAATGAGGATATCCGCAGGAGAACTAAAGTTACTGACATAGCCCGAAAAATTGCCAAAATTAAGTGGCAGTGGGCAGAGCACATTGCTCGCAGAACGGATGGCCGATGGGGCCGAAAAGTTCTGGAATGGCGATCGCGAACCGGTAGACGTACGTTGGACGGCCTCCCACTAGGTGGACAGACGACCTGGTTAAGGTTGCGGGAAGACGCTGGATGCGAGACGCACGGGATCGGTCAATGTGGCGACGCCTGGGGAAGGCCTATGTCCAGCAGTGGTCGTCTTTCGGCTGAAATGATGATGATAATGAGATCCTTTAAGAGGTTGTAATTTCCATCATCCCGAGTGATTTGGCTATGAATCACAGTACCCCAAATTAACCATTTTCAAGATATTGGAAATTAACGTTTTTTTTTTTTTAATTGCCGGTTTTTTGTCTATTGGTCTATTTTTTTTGGGTTTTTTGCTTCTATAATATTTGTGTTTGCGAGTTTTGTGTAGTAGATAAGTTACTGTATTATTCTCAACATGAAAATTGCAGATAACTAAACCAACTGGGTAATAGTAGACAATATGTTTTTTGGCTAGGCCACTACTTCTTAAGCTATGACTAGATGGGAGAAATGAGTCAAAATATTTCCTCAATCTGAAGATCTAAGGCAGTCTGAAAGTGACACCAGTGACTGAGAAGTTGTGTGGAAATTGGTTGTCATAGTATGGGCATGTGGCAGGCACAAAAGAATCAGGAACCTGTTGTGAGCAAAGTTTTGAGCTTGAATGTGGAAAGTTATAAGAATGTAAGAAGACCAAAGAACCAGTGGATGGATTTATGGCACAGATAACAAAGCGCCTGAGCAATTGGCTGCTGCAGTGTGTGAAGTGGGTTTGATTCCCATATGTAACAAATATTTGTATGGCCTACAGATAGTTGTTCCTGGTCTGACTGTTTCTGTGTTTATCAGTTTAAATGTTAGTAAATGCACCCACAATACAGGAGACATTCCTACTGTAGGACAACATTCAAAAAAAAAATGTGTGATGATGATATGGATAGAGAGGTGACAGTTGAGTGAGATACACATAGCCACTTGAGCGTCCGGCTATTTTATAGCAGCCCTACGTGTCTTACTCTCCTATGCCCATGCCGACTTAGTGGACTATGGGATTTGCTTCGAAAATGAATAAGCTTTTAATTGGTCTATTTAATATTGCTTTCAGGTTAAAAAATAACTCCTCCGGACGCTAGAGCGGAGTGCAGTCGCGCCGGCCGGACGCTCAAGTGGATAAAGATCTTAGTAAGAAGAAGGCATGCTGTGTCGATCCCAAATAAATTGGGATAAGGTCAGGAGGACAATCAATCAATCTGAATCCTATATTAAATACAGGTCTTCAATCTTAAAGTCTCAGATTTAAAGTAAATAACTAGCTAAGTAGTAAAAAATATTAGTGCATAAAACTAGAATTAACATTCGAAATCAAACACTGAACAATTCCAAACTTTGATAAACTTGGTCAACTACGAAAAAACATTAATGAAATAGTGTCAAAGTAATCGGGTTCATTTAATACGGAGCCCTAAAGTTAATAAAATCTGCGCAAGACTAATTATTTAAATGTTTAGATAAAATCACTATGGAAACACCGCATATCTACAAATTCAAATAATTACCTTCTTGCTCATATAAATGAACATTTCGAATGTGTATTTCAAAACTGTTTATTATAGAATAGTATGCCTTTTAGAGCACCTTTTCAACAGTTCTTTTTATTTACATTAAACAAACTAAAAACAGTCAAACAAACAACAACAGTTACTTTTTGACACTGACATTTGCTTTACTACTGTCAAAAAAAATATTATCATAATGTTGGTATATAGATGATGGAACTAAAGTTAATTCTGCAACTTTTAGTTTTGGAGTATAATAGGTTTTAGGCGATAGTTGTTACACTTCTTTGTGGAGCCTTTTTATGTAAAGGGGTGAAGACGTATGAGTCCACTCAGATGGCCAAGTTCCTGTCTGCCATACTCTGTTAGAAACGCCACGCTCTCCTAAAGCCTTTATGATTTAATTGGTAATTCGGTATCTTTCCGTGGTTTTTAAGATGTTTTACGGCAGCCCTTACTTCAGACATATTATCCGGTTCCAGTTCCTCGGTATTTGGGCAAAGATGCGACTACGGTCCTGGAACAATGATTGATTGTAGTTCTGCCACGTTTCTGAGATTTGGTCTAGTTCTGTTACAACTTCGCCTTTATCTTTCTCGATAGCCCAGGTTTTAGTAGGTAGGTTTTTTTGTGATATAACGAATTTTGCAGTAAAGATTTCTAGATTCATGTTTCCCTTCGTGTGCTTCAACTTCTTCACTGCGAGGATATGAATTATGATCTCGTCTGCAGTTAGCTTGAATTATTTGCTCCTCTCGCCATTTTCTGCCTTTGATCCTCAATTAAAGCAAGATATCTGTTATCCAGTGTTGCCGTTTATGTGTTTCCGTTGGTGGCTTTGATCTGCGATGAATAAGATATTTTGTTTGGTTCCTTAACATTACATATAATAACATCTTTTCAACTACCTTGCTGAAAACCGGCAGCACCGATACTGTTCTATAATTATTTGTCTTTACTGTCCCCATATTTAAAAAGTGATTTATCCTTATAGTGCTTACACACGTCCGGATTTGGTCCGGCCGGACCAAGAATTTGTGGGCGGAGTTAGTCCGGCCGGACCAAATCCGGACGTGTGTTAGCACTATTACAGTTTCATTAGATCCGGAAAGACTCCTTGATCTACACACAAATTAAAAGTTAAAGCTTAGTACGGCGCTATAGTCTGATTAATAGACTGCCGAAATTGAAGTTATTTTTCATTTTTAGTATTTTTATTTGGATGTCGGTTGCATTTTTTTGTAAAAAAAAAATTGTTTTGGTTGGTGTCCCGAAGAATACTTTTTCCACTTTTTCAATCAATAACCATTTTCTCAACTGGCAATATTGAGTATGGGTGGGAAAAATCAATAATATTTATTATTTACAGAACTGAAAACATGTCAAGAAGATTTTCGCGAAAACTTCAATTTATTAAATTTTCTATCATTTCTATTATTGTTGGTAATTTCGATTTAAACAGTTAATTAAGCAGTATATCCTTTCCATTTCGTAGCTTTTATATATTATAAAGTTCGGCTTACACAGCCGACATTTTCAACGCAAGATTTCAAATAAAATAATTATTAAGTTCATGAAAATGTTGGGTCGAAAACAAAGCCTAAAAGGGGAGCCGGTACTAGCAGACTATGGTCCAGAAGAATCTCTAAACGAAAGTGCCGATATTGAATGGGTTAATAAGGTAATATTACTACAATTTTTAACATGATAGATTGTGGTTTCCTCTCGATTAAAAGTTGATTATTTTAAGCAGAATTATGTTGAGCTTAATTCTTACCAGATCTCTCTAGTAGTTACCGGCAATTACATTATGAATTGTCTGAAATTTAATTAAAAATATAATTGAATAGTAGCTAAGTGCTAAGCTAACTTAGCTACTAGCAATTAGCAGTAGCTGTAAAAATTTTACTTAACAATATTTTCTATTCCAGTTATGGGTTAGAAGAATTCTAAGATTATGTGCTTTGTTGAGTTTAATGTCCGTATCACTGAATACTCCAAAATCATTTGAAAAGTACCCATCTCTGCAAACAATAACATTTGCGGTGGACTGCAGCGTTACACTCTTATTTACTGCAGAAATGATAGCTAAAATGCATATTAGAGGAATACTGAAGGTATGTATTAATCAAAAATTGTGCATATGATTATATTACAAATGTTGATTGAGCAGTGGTGGCCCAGTGGTTATGGTCCTGACTTACGAGTTGTAGGTTGTGGGTTCGAACTCGAGCAGGCGCTTTACTTTGTGTAATTTATTTCATCACCATTGCCCTCAACACGGTGAAGGAAAACATCGTGAGGAAACCGGCATGTTCTAGAACCAAAATTCAAAGACATGTGACATCTAACAATCCACACAGGATTTGCGTGGTGGATTATAGCCCACTCCCTGTATGAGAGGAGGCCTGTGTCCCAGCAGTGGGAACATTAAAAAGGCTGATGATGTGATGTGACATGTTGATTAATAGTAAGAACTAAAATACCTGGTTAATGTTTATTTTAATTAATGTTTTCAGGGAGATGTAGCTTACTTAAAAGACCACTGGTGCCAGTTTGATGCATCAATGGTATTTTTCCTTTGGGTATCTGTTCTATTACAAATGTTTGAGCTGACTGGTATAGTACCTAGATACAGTTACCTAAGTATATTAAGAGCACCCAGGCCATTGATAATGATAAGATTTTTGAGAGTATTTCTGAAATTCTCCATGCCAAAATCAAGAATCAATCAGATATTCAAGTAAGTGGATTTAATAAATAGATCACTGTTTTGCTTAAGTATTTTACTATAGAATTATAATGTGTATATGCTTGATAATAATAAAATTTGAACTACTTACTTCTATGTATTGTATATCTTCAATGCATAACATTCACACATTGTATTTTATGTTTTACAGACGATCAAGTCAACAGATCTATAATGTGACCCTTTTCTTCTTATTCTTCATGTCACTGTACAGCTTGTTAGGAGTACAGTTCTTTGGAGAATTAACACATCACTGCGTCAGGAATGATACAAATCCCTAGTCAGTATTTTGTATTCATTAATTTTATTTTTTTATGTTTTTGAAAAAGGATCTCAATGGCAACTGAATTAGAGCATCATTGTCATCTTCCTGCCCTAATCCCATGTTACTCGGGGTCGGTGCAACACGTTTTTTTCTTCCAATAAGAGCATTTTTTATATTTATTAAAAGCTTGAGATGGATTTCTAAGATCTACCTTGCATGATTTACACTGTAGGAATATAATATAACTAGCTGTCCCATGTGGCTTCGCTCCCGTCAACTGGCTATCTACCCATCAACCCTACCTACCCCCTATTTCCATGATTGTTGCGTAACTTTAACCGTTTACGCTGCGCACGCAATGGAAGCTCGCAAAAAGAATAAATTTTCCCCATTTTGTAGATCATTTTACATTGATGCTCTGCTCTTATTGGTCGTAGCGTGATGTTATATAGCCTATAACCTTCCTCGATAAATGGACTATCCAACTAAAAAATAATTTATCAATTCCAACCAGTAGTTTCTGAGATTAGCGCGTTTAAACAAACAAACGAACAAACAAACTCTTCAGCTTTATAATATTAGTATAGATAGACTGTAAATTAATTAAACACTTGTTGTTTTCAGTGAAATCACTATCAATTCCTTGGCTATCCCTGACACATTTTGCTCCCCTGACCCTGGATCTGGATATCAATGTCCTCCTGGAATGAAGTGTATGAAACTTAATTTGTCCAAATATATTATGGGATTCAACGGGTTTGAAGAATTCAGTAAGTAGAAATACACCAATATTATTGGCTTACAAGTAAAATTTTAAAATACCCCGACACAATTTTATTTCATGCTACATAATTTATCTAGTACATAGTAGATACGCTTCGATCGGCAATCTATTAGACGTAATTATGACACGATATCTTGCGAAAACCGTAAAACGCCCATAACTTTTGACCGGCTGAACCAATATTATTCAAACATATCTAAGTACACTCTCAACAAACTCACCTTTCAAACAAAAAAACTAAATCAAAATCGGTTCATCCGTTTAGGAGCCATGATGCCACAGACAGACACACAGATACACAGCAGCACACGTCAAACTTATAGCACCCCTCTTTTTCCGTCGGGGGTTAGAAAACAACCAAATCATGTAAAGTCTATTATTAAAAAAAGCTTTTCTTTTTGTTTAGCAACAAGCTTGTTTACTGTCTACCAAGCATCCTCTCAGGAAGGATGGGTCTTCATAATGTATCGGGCAATTGACTCTCTACCAACTTGGAGATCAGCTTTATACTTCAGGTAAACTATCATAATTATATCTGCATACAGATGCCTCATCCCATACAAAGAAACCGTGCCACTACGTAACTAGCCTTTTTCATTTGATTATACCGATTATTTTTTGTAAATCGATCACGTTCGGTTCCGTTCCATGCCGATAGATAGATCACCATCTAATAATCAATCGATATCGATAGATAAATCAAATAATCAGTATAATCAGTACAGTACGTCTGGACAGTTTCTTTGTATGGTATGAGACCCCACAACCTAACTAAATTCTAGTAATCATTGTTTTTTTTTTTTTTACAGTACAATGATATTCTTTTTGGCCTGGCTGGTCAAGAATGTTTTCATAGCTGTGATCACTGAAACATTCAATGAAATAAGAGTACAGTTCCAGCAAATGTGGGGCGTCAGGAACCCTATTACTAAAGGCAGCACCACCCAGTTTTTTACTGGTGATGATAATGGATGGAAATTGGTAACCATTGACGAGAATAAACATTCAGGTAGCTATATTAGCAATGTTTTTTTGTTGTTCTGCAGTCAGTCCTATTCCTATTTATTATTTTATCCTTTATTTAGCTTATATCTTATTTAATACATTTTTAAATATGTTTATAAAACATACAAAATAAAATAAAAAACATATAAAAATATAGAAAACTAGCTGACGCACGCGGCTTCGCTCCCGTCAAAATTATAGCATATGTTACTCAGGAATAATGTAGCTTTCCATAGGTGAAAGAATTTTCGAAATCGGTCCAATAGTTTCGGAGCCTATTCGGTACAAACAAACAGACACAAACAAACAAACAAAAAAAAAATCCTCTTTATAATATTTGTATAGATAGAGGCCCACCGGTATCGGGTACAGGGTCCAAGCTACCGGTCAGGCGGTCAGGGCTCCAGAGAGAGGAAACTCCTAACAATACGAGCCGTGTCCAGCAGTACTGCTTTCTGGTTCAGGCTCTGACCCAGCCGCCTAACGAGAGCCTCTTAAGGTGTTGGTCGAGGCTCGTGGCTATTAAGCTATTGGCTGACACGACTATCGCTACAATGATCGCTGTGTCTATTATTATATTATTCAAAGACATGTGACATCCACCAACATGCATTGGGCTCGCGTGGTGGATTACGGCCCAATCCCTCTCACAGAGATAAGGCCTACACGTACAACGGCCTAAATGCGAGTCTAATTGCGGAATATGGGTCCATCTACCCTATCCTACACCTATATTATTTTTTTTTTTAATTTCAGGCAGTGCACCAGAAATATTTCATAGATTACTAAGATCTGCATATTTCCGACTACTAGTCATGGGGGTTGTTTTGGCCAACGGTATAATAACAGCAACAATGAACTTCAAACATGATGACAATCCTAGAGAATTCTTTTACGAGAAATATTATTACATAGAGGTAAAAGAGTGTACATTAATTAAGTAATTATTTAAAGTTATATATATATACTAAAATTATTCCTCCTTTTCAGATCGCTTTTACCATTTTCTTGGATTTGGAGGCATTAATCAAGATATGGTGTTTGGGGCTGAAAGGCTATTTCAAGCACTCAGTTCACAAGTTTGAATTACTTTTAGCGATTGGCACTACGATTCATATAATACCCCAGCTGTACATGTCAGGGTTTACATATTTTCAGGTAAATATAATTGACTAGCTGACCCCTGCGGCTTTGCACCCGTCAACTGGCTATCTACCTACCTATCTACCCTCCCAACCTACCTTAACTACAGATCAACCTACTTACCTGCCCTGCCGATCAACCTACCTACCCTACCTTATTATTATTTATTTATTATTATATACTTTATTGTACACCACAAACATACAGAACAAATTATTTCAAAAACAAAGTTTACAATGGACGGTCTTATCGCACAGGGCAATCTCTTACAGACAACCTTTGGATGGACTGAAACAATAGGAGAAGAATTTAGGGCTGTCAGTGTAAAATTGATCATAAATAATATTACTTACTTATACATAATAACATAAAATACATAAATACCTACTATACTAAATATCTAATATACTAATAATTATCCTATCTTACATACCTGACCCTACCTACCTAACCCCATTCCCTACCTACCTACCTACCTTATCCTACCTACCTACCAATTTCTTAAACTATTTATTTGAATAAGAATTAATATACTACAATACGAATGTAACCAACTTTTATTTTTATCGGCGATCCAATTAAATTTTAGAACACAAAAGCTGCTATTGTGACTTAATATGTGACTATAGTGAGATATATTCTCTCGCTGTCTTTATGTAGTTAATAATGAGTACTTTAATCATGTAGTACATAACTTTATTGTTTCATCAATAGTTTTCTCAGCGCACGCCAAATAATGAATTTTTATAGCAAAAATTTTGCTACTTTGGGTTACATTATTGGAATTTTCATATGGATCTCTAATTTTTTTGAAAATAAATTATAGCGTATGTTACTCGGGAATAATGTAGCTATCTATAGGTGAAATATTTTTTTAAATCGGTCCAGTAGTTTAGGAGTCTATTTGATACAAACGAACAAACAAAAACATCTTTCCTCTTTATAGTATCTACGAGTATACTAATATTATAAAGAGGTAAAGTTTGTGAGTTTGTGATGTTGTAAGGGATAATCTCTGGATCTACTGAACCGATTTTGAAAATACTTTTACCAGTAGAAAGCTACATTATTCCTGAGTGTCATAGGCAATAATATATTTTCAAAAAAAAATAGAGATCCTTATGAAAATTGCAATAATATAACCCAAGGTAGCAAAATTTTGCCTATAAAATTCATTCTTTGGCGTGCGCTGAGAAAACTATTGATGATAGATAAAAATTAGTAGGTGCGATAGGCAGGGTAGGCGGGGAAGGCAGGATAGGCGGGGAAGGCAGGATAGGCGGGGTAGGCAGGGTACGCAGGGTAGGCAGGGTAAGTAGGTAGGTGGCCAGTTGACGGGAGCGAAGCCGCGGGGGTCAGCCAGTTGGTATAGATAGGAATACATAATTTATATTTTTATCAAGTGAAAACAGGGTTACTAGAATGATATTACTTATTCATTTGGTTTTGTTTTAGGTTCTGCGAATAGTCAGATTAATAAAAGCATCCCCATTATTGGAAGGATTTGTCTACAAAATATTTGGACCAGGAAAGAAACTTGGCAGCCTGATTATATTCACAATGTGTTTACTCATCATCAGCTCTTCTATTTCAATGCAACTGTTTTGTTTTCTCTGCGAATTCACTAAGTTTGAAACATTTGATGAGGTAAGCTATTTCTCGAAATTAGGCCAATTAAAGCTGCATACTGCTTTAAAACTGTTCAATAAAATAATTCTGGTATTAATAATAATATTATGTTTTAGGCATTCATGTCTATGTTCCAAATTCTAACTCAAGAAGCCTGGGTAGAGGTAATGGATGAAACTATGGTGAGAACTAGCCAAACATTGACGCCTCTAGTCGCCATTTACTTCATTCTGTACCATCTGTTTGTCACTCTGGTAAGGATAAATAAAAAAAGCAGTTATCTATAATAAAATATTATAAATTAAGTATCTTATATTCATGTACTGTATTCCAGATTGTATTGTCACTTTTCGTAGCAGTAATCTTGGACAATTTGGAACTTGATGAAGATATAAAAAAACTGAAACAACTCAGGTACCGGCAACAAAGTGCGGAAATCAAAGAGAGCCTACCATTCAGGTTGAGAATATTCGAAAAGTTTCCCGATAGCCCGCAGATGACTAAGCTGCACAAGGTGCCAGGCGATTTCAACTTACCCAAGGTTCGTGTGTTATGTACTATATATTACACTCAGTACCAAAAACTACAATAATCGACATCGGTGCACGGTTGTTTACAGCTTTGCATGTTTTGGGTATCTTCTCGGTATTGTAGTGCGAGGGCACTATAATTTGCACTAGTGTGTGGCAGTAGTCGTAATTTCTTTCTAAGACTCGATTAGCTATTGAAATGCTTGGGTCCTGTTCGGTAGGAAATGCTTTGGTACATTTCGTGTCTAGCATAAAAAATCGAGATTTTAACACGAGCGATGTAGCCAATTTAAAATTAACAAAAAAAGCTACATGCTAGTGTGAACGATTATTTTGCACTACCTGATGAGCTTACTTAATTAAATGCAAATAAGTTCCAACAAAAATTTATTCACAATCAACGCGTGCTTTTTCGAGAGGTAACAGGTTCAGTATCATTCTGCCGGATAGGGCGGTGGAAAAAAAGCGGTCGTAGTGGCAGAACGCGTCTACCAACAGTAGCCTATTCAGCCAAAATGAAAAATAATTTCACTGTAGTTACATAATGGTATCAAAAGTCCATACAATAGTACATTGTGTATTAAGGACGGTAAGTAAGGAATTACGATCGAGACTCTAGTAGAAGCCCGAAGTCGAAGACTGAGGGATTTCTGAGTCGAGGTTCGTAATTCCCGTACCGCCCGTGATACATACAATGTTTTTCATCACATTTGCGAGTAATAATTATGAATTATAGCTTTAACACACAAGACAGCACAGCTGTTATTACGAAATACGTGAACTTTTTTTTAAGCGGTTGGCGTATTTTTGCCCACACCACAGATTATACAGTGTTTCGTTCAGAACGTCAGAGCCATGTCGGAGTGTAAAAAGAATTAAATAATTTCTATATAATATAAAAGTATAACTATTAAAATCGATTATTAAGAATATTAGTTGAGTATTTAAATAACATGTAGCGAGATTGCAAAGAAATTCCTGTTTAGATAACATTTTAAGACAATTTTTCAATTGCGTGTAAACTCCTTGCTTGAACTTGCATGACCTGTGTGCTGTGTAATAAATTAAAAAAAAATTACTTACCGCCCTAGGGTTTCATGACAAAAAGAAAGCCCGAGGGTTTTATATGGGGCATTACGGCCAAGTTAACCTGTATGTTTAGATACTTTTTACGTGCAGGTGTGATGAAAAAGTCATTTCGTAACTGTTTTTATAAATTTTATTTTATAATCTTGTGTGTAAATGTTCATATTTCGAAACGAATTCCTTAGGCAATGTGTTACATAATAGACAAGGTAGTAAAAAAAAGGTTAATGGCATGATTGTAATGTACGCAGGTCCGCGAGTCGTTCATGCGTCAGTTCGTATGCGAGGTAGAAGGAGAAGAAGAAGCAGGCGCGGCAACCGGCGGTGACGTCTCCCGCCGCGCATTCGAGTACATCGGAGTGGCCAAGATAGCCTTCCCGTACCGCAAGCGCTGCCTCGTGAAGACGCTGGTGGTGGCGCCACCGTCGCAGCGCCCCAGCTCCGCGCTGCGCCGACACGTCGTCAGCTCCATCATTGAGTTAGTGGAACACACCCTGCCGAACTATCGGTGGGCCTGCATGCAATTTCATCGCGGTAATAGCGTTAAGCCGGTAAACAGCGCTGGGTATTTTAACAACCAGATGCTGAGTTGGTGACAGTGGCGTAACTAATAAGGTGGAAAGTGGTACGGGGCACCAGTGGGTCTCTAGTGTTAGGGGCCCTGGCCTCAAAGCTTTAGCAATTAACGACACCTATCATTATATCTGGTCACACAACAATTAGTTCAACTAAACTTAGTTTATGCAAATACAGTGTCCTGCTTGGTAGAGTCCGCTGAGAAACTACCAATCAGAACGCTGTATTTGCATAAACTGAGTTTAGTTGAACTAATTCCGATTAATTTCATTTCATTTCATCAACCCTTAGACTACTCTATAATTAAAAGTTAAGAGGCTCCAAACTCTTCTTTGCACCAGGGTTCCCGATAACCAAGTTACATCACTTGGCTTTGAGTAGTATAATATTTTACGGTAAAATATTAAAACTGATATACATCCCGTCCCTGGTTACAAACGAATGCAGTGATGAATGAAACGTCCAAATGATCTTTTAATTACACAGTAAAATATTGTACTGATCAACGTCGCGCCTTATCAACGTAAGCTTTTGGTATGAGCATGTACAATGTTCTTTAATGTCAGTGCTGCCAACTCGTCTACGCAAAAAAACGCTAGAAAGCGCTAAATGATCGCCAAATCTTAAAAATATGTAAAAAATATCACTGTACTCGTCGCCAAATTCAAACAAAACGCCCAATAATTTGAGACTAGGACTGTATAAACGTATCTTTGATTTTTTTTATTGATTCAAAAAATTATAGTACTCGTTTAGTAAAAATAAAATAAAGTTATGACGTAGTTGTGTTAATGTAATTATTTTATAAAATATAGGAATTAAATTAATTCATCATTGTCTGATTCTACCACAATTGCTTTTGCCGCTGAATTAAGATCGTTTTTTTTAAAGAAAGTCTAAAGTTTCAAAAATCACTAGATTTAGCGCTAGGCGCTAGAATGCGCTATTGAACAAAAAAAAGTGCTAGATCTGGAACTGAAAGCGCTAAGTTGGCAGCACTGTTTAATGTTATTTTCTTATTACTTCTTTCATTGTTGTGTTATGGACCATAATGGAATGAATGGTTTTTTTATTTCTCATTTCTACCTACAATGGGTTCTCAGAACGGATATTAAAAATCCAGAGATGCCTCCATCAGGTTACCTATACGTTTTATTTTTTCATTGGTTTTTTTACCTTACAGGTTTCAATTTTGTTGCTGTTAGCAGTTGTGATGAAGGTCTATTTTCTTTTTTTGTTCTGTATTTTACGAATGATTATTAAGGCCGTACCCTGACCAAAACACCGCCGTGAACATTCCTAGTGCCCTAGCGGCACACTGGTGGCACATGACTTACGCCCAGATTTTAGAATAAGTGCTTTATAAAATCGAAATTGGTATTTAAAAAAAAAATATACAAAATGTTCGTTATTTCATTGTCTATCCATTAGTGTTAGTGCAAACATTAATTAAGGAACACTTTACGAGGAGATGCATGCTATCAATAATTATTTCTCATTTTTATGGTTTTGTTGGAAGGAGATTAGTGAAACATATACTTCATTAACAAAAAAAAGGAAATCTACCATTTTGGAATCAATAATATGTAGAAATTTAATGTATTTTTATAAGTTGATATTTCTTTTTAAATATCGAGTAGACAGCTCCTTAAAACTGCACGAAAAACGGCTAGCGCGCGTTTTGCTCGGGGTAGTGCTTTAAGTTTGCAGTTGAACCACCTATAAAATTATGATTATCATTTTTTGGTGCCATTTCAGGGACTCTAATAATCATAGGCCCCTGCTGGGAGATTCAGCCATGTTAGCGACCGGCGGCAAGTCTGGTCTGAAGCCGCAGGGGACAATATCGAGCGCAAAGCAATTGCGCGTCGATCAAAAGAAGTATGTATTTAATTTGGTTGCAGTGTTCAACTTGAATTCAGAATCTTAGATAACTATCAGGTTTTGGAACTACAAACTCTATGACGCAGATGACAAAGTTCAAATTCGTTTAAACCAAAATGTTTTAATAATCAACTAAGCTTCATAACATTAAGATAGAAAGATGAGTAAGTTAATAAGTAATATTTGCATTGCTGGGTCACAGGAATTTGCATTGCTGGTTCACAGGAATTTGCATTGCTGGGTCACAGGAATTCCCTCTGTATTGGCGGGAGCCCATATTTCAACATGCAGGCCAATTTCGTGTTGCTAGGTGTCAAATATGTCTAACCAGCAATCTACGATTAACCCCTTGAGTGCCCGAAACGTGGATCCACGCGAGACTAAATGGTTTTTTAATAGGGATATTTCCTGGATAGAAAAATTATAATTATATTTAGTCCGTCAGTGAGATTATCAAATAATAATGGACAAGTATTTTTTGCTTTATGAAATCAATAAAAAATTACAAAGATAAAGTGCATGTGCAATGTTCAGGAGTGGGGGCTTGTGACGTCACACTATATTTCAACGCATTTTATCGTCGTCACTTTATGTTTACGTGTCCTATCGTGTCCAATATTTTTTATTAATCTACCTGACGGACAAAAAACAAATTTTCAGTCAACTAGCCCAGCGGTTCTCAAAGAGTGCTCCGCGGAACCCTAGGGCTTTATGGAGCCTCTGTAGGTGCTTCACGAAAATACTGGTCATAATTAAAAAATATACCAAAGAAAATTTGCAGAGAAAATTTTGTTACTATACGACAGTCACTAAAATTATAATATTTTTACCCAACTTGCTAAAGCCCGAATGTATGTCGAATGAGATATATGAATCATTTTTGGAAATGTCATAAGACTTCAGTATCGAGTCGCTGTTCAAAACAATGCCTCTTAATGAGTTTTGCTGTAGAATTCGTATTGAATATCCACTTCTTGCCACAAAGGCCCTGAACGTTCTTCTCCTGTTCCCAACCACTTACTTGAGCGTAACAGGATTCTCGACATATGCAGCTACACAAACCAAATACCACAATAGAATGGATGCCGAACCTGATATGAGACTTCAACTCTCTTCTATCAAGCCTGATATAAAACAATGTATAAAATATAAAAAACTGATTCATACCTCTCATTAGCTTATTTAGATATAAGTTACTAATCAGACATGATTATTTGATTACTAATAAAGAATAAGTACACAAAAGCTTATTTTTATTATTTTCGCCAACAAACGTATTTTAGGGCGCCGCCAAATATTTAGGTTTCCAAAAGGGTTCCGTTGCTGAAAAAGTTTGAGAACCGCTGAACTACCCTATGTTACGGTAATTACGGCATTTATCCGGTAAAGTTACAATAGGATGTGGAATGTGAAGTAGAATCATAGAAGTACCTAATCACTTACCAAACTGTTTGTCGATACTGAGTTCTCTATCTGATATTCTGAATTCAAGTATAGTAAGCCGGTGATGAAAAGATATGGCCTGATTAACGAGTGAGCAATAATATGGCTCTCAGGTTCGGCTCGCGCTCGATCAGGCGATCGGTGCGCAGCGGCTCCATCAAGCTCAAGCAGACGTACGAGCACCTGCTGGAGAACGGCGACATCGGCGCCGCCTCGCGCGTCGTGCCGTCCTCGCGCGCCAGGCCGCCCTATCTGGACATACGTCTGCTGCAGGCCAAGAGGCAGCAGGCCGAGATGAGGAGGTATCACATTCATTTTAATTCTTCATATTCATTTTTAAAAACTTTGCCTCACACTAATATGGCAGCATGCCGAGATGAGGAGGTATCACATTCATTTTAATTCTTCATATTCATTTTAAAAAACTTTGCCTCACACTAGGATGGCAGCAGGCCGAGATGAGGAGGTATCACATTCATTTTAATTCTTCATATTCATTTTAAAAAACTTTGCCTCACACTAAGATGGCAGCATGCCGAGATGAGGAGGTATCACATTCATTTTAATTCTTCATATTCATTTTAAAAAACTTTGCCTCACACTAAGATGGCAGCATGCCGAGATGAGGAGGTATCACATTCATTTTAATTCTTCATATTCATTTTAAAAACTTTGCCTTACACTACGATGGCAGCAGGCCGAGATGAGGAGGTATCACATTCATTTTAATTCTTCATATTCATTTTAAAAAACTTTGCCTCACACTAAGATGGCAGCATGCCGAGATGAGGAGGTATCACATTCATTTTAATTCTTCATATTCATTTTAAAAAACTTTGCCTCACACTAAGATGGCAGCATGCCGAGATGAGGAGGTATCACATTCATTTTAATTTTTCATATTCATTTTAAAAAACTTTGCCTCACACTAAGATGGCAGCATGCCGAGATGAGGAGGTATCACATTCATTTTAATTCTTCATATTCATTTTAAAAAACTTTGCCTCACACTAGGATGGCAGCAGGCCGAGATGAGGAGGTATCACATTCATTTTAATTCTTCATATTCATTTTAAAAAACTTTGCCTCACACTAGGATGGCAGCAGGCCGAGATGAGGAGGTATCACATTCATTTTAATTCTTCATATTCATTTTAAAAAACTTTGCCTCACACTAGGATGGCAGCAGGCCGAGATGAGGAGGTATCACATTCATTTTAATTCTTCTTCTTCTTTTTAAAAAACGTTGCAGTCTAGAAATTTTTCCTGTATCGTGGGTGCGTTTACAAACATTTAAATTCACAAAAGACTCCTATATCCACAACTCTCTGTAGGTCATACATATATTTGTTCTGTGCGGGAATCGAAACCGCGACACGCAGCGCAGTAGCCGATCCCGCAACCACTACGCCAACCGTGTAGAATTAAACATTTTATTTTGATTTAATTTTAATGGTATGTTATGTTAATCTTATTTTGAATATTTTTATTTATGTTTCACTTCTAATGTAAACAAGTGTCAATAAGGCGAGAAGGCACTGACTTTTGTAACGCAGTTTTTACCTGGATCAGAAGACAGGGTTTTAATTATTTCGGTGTTAATATTTATTTATCAATAAAAATATTTGATTTGATTTTATTATACCTACGAGTATATAATAGTAAAGTACATTAAGTATAATAGTAAAGTAAAATAGTAATACTAAAATAAAGCCAGTTTCTTCTCGTGATACTCTTTCGTGGCTCAGGTGAGCCAGAAAGTCGCGTTCTCGCTGCGGTCTCTCTATAGATTTAAGCATTTCCTCCCATCCAGCACCAAAATCACTCTGGTCCAGTCACTTGTGCTTCCCATTATCGACTATGCTGATGTTTGTTATCCTGATCTATCCCAAGAACTTCTAAATAAATTGGATCGACTTCTCAACAATTGTATTCGCTTTGTTTTTGGCCTTCGTAAATATGATCACATTTCTTCCTATCGTTCTCAGCTTAAATGGCTGCCTATCCGCCTCAGGAGGTCTCTCAGATCTCTCTGCTTGCTCTTCACTATTATGAACGATCCTTGTGCTCCCGATTATCTAAAAACTTATATCAATGTATTGGGCAGTTCTCACAGTCGTAACCTTCGAGCTGTTAAAAATCTAATCCTCCAAATTCCTTCACATCGCACCGGTTTTGTGTCTAATTCATACGCTGTCTCAACAATAAAGCTCTGGAACGCCCTACCCTTTGGCATTAAAAAGGCTGAAAGCAAATACATTTTAAAAGAAAAGTACGTGACCACTATTTCAGTCAGACTAAATAGCTTTCATCTAGAGTCAAAAGTCTCGTCATTATAATTATTATTAGGTTTCTCGTTTTTTTAGTATTTATTAGTCTATTTTATTTGTATATGTGTACTATTAATATATATGTAAGTATATACATTTTCGTATACAATTTGTTTAAATATTATTTTGTACCCGTTCACAACGTTGTTCTTTTTAACCGACTTCCCAAAAAGGAGGAGGTTCTATGTTCGACTTCAAGTTTGTTGTATGTTCACCGATATCTTCGTCAATTGTGGACCGAAATTGAAAATTCTTTTTTTGTTTGAACAAGTATGTTCCGAAATTGGTCCCATTTTAATTTTGTGAAGACCTGATGAAGAACTTCGGAGATATACAACAGAACTCTTCAATAAATAACGGCAAATCTCTCGGGATTGCTGCAATCGCATGTCTGTTTGTTGTTTATAACATTTCATAACATAACATCACGCCAGTTCGCTCTTAAGGGGTAAGCAGATCTCTCATTTCACCGGTTATGTTCAAGTTTCATGAAATCTATTCTGTCGAAATAGTTCCCTTACTAACTTGCCTATTAGGTACGTACAACTAAAAAGTGAAAAATAAAAAAACTTTTTGCAAAAAAATACTACCGACTTCCAAATACAAAACTACAAAGTGAAAAATAACTTAATTTTTTGAAGTCGGTGTCCATAACCCAAAAAATGGTACCTACGAAAGACACGGCATGTAGTTGCCAAGTTTTTGGCATAGTGGGGGTAAGTTCGCGCATATCCCGCGAACTGTCCAACCACCATATAGAGACAACGCGACACGATTGGTCAGTCGATCCTTGTGTCAACTGAACAACCAATCGCGCGCAATTCACTACCAAGATACCTAAAAAACGACTTCTGCGCATCTAACGACCTTTGCCAACTAACGTGCCGGATTATACCTACGACTTACTCTTTCTTCTATTACCTCAAGGTGATAAATACTCTTGTGTTTTTAGTACCTGTTCTTAGTAACATTTTTTACTAGGAATCAACGCGAAGAGGATTTGCGAGAGAATCACCCACTGTTCGACACTCCTTTGCTCATAGTTCCAAGAGAGTCTCGCTTCAGGAAGATATGTCGCGCCATCGTAGACGCGCGCTACGACGCACGGCTTCGGGACCCCGTCACTGGCAACGAACGAAAAGTGCACTATAAAAGCTTTCAGTAAGTATTTCATACTAGCTTGGCCCTACGGTTTCACCCGCATGTAAATTCTCACGAACAGTCTCTTCTGGGATAAATTATGAAGCCTTTTTTGTCTCTAACATCGTCCCACAAGCTATTCAAAAAGTTACTTCGAACCGTTGCCGCAAACATACACACAAGCTTGAGAAGGGTGGACGAGCATTCCTGGAGTTCTACTCCCTATCTCCGTCAACGAAGTTATGGGCCTCGTCCAAAACTTCGGATTGGGATACAAGTGTCAAGTTCAATTTTGGACAGGTAAAAACGCCACGGCAGTAGGTACAACTGTCAAATTTTGTTGTCATTCATTATTAGTTCGGGCTCCGAACGAAACATCCGTCCGTAGGTGATACGGAGTACGAAACATCCGTAACGAAGGCCGAAACTATGGACTTCGTGCTTAGGGAGTACACCCCCTGATCCAAAGCTTTGCTTTAGTTCATGTGTTGGTTTGCTAGCTGGAGGTTGTGTCTGAATTTTTGAGCCTCGTAATTTACAGTTGTTAAAATATCTATGTAATTTTTTTATTTTCAGTAATTTCCTCGGCCTAGTGACATACATGGACTGGGTTATGATCATGGTTACTACTCTCTCCTGCTTATCAATGATGTTTGAAACGCCCACCTATAGAGTTATGGAAAACTTCGTTTTGCAGGTAAATCTATACTAATATTATAAAGCTGAAGAGTTTGTTTGTTTTTTTGTTTGAACGCGCTAATCTCAGTAACAACTGGTTGGAGTTGAAAAATTCTTATTTTTGTTGGATAGTCCATTTATCGAGGAAGATTAAAGGCTATATAACATCACGCTACGACCAATAGGAGCGGAGCATCAATGAAAAATGTTCTAAAAACGGGTAAAATTAATTCTATTTTCGAGAGCTTCCGTTGCGTGCGCTGCGTAAACGGTTAAAGTTACACAACAATCATGTATGTAAGGTGGGTAGGGTAGATGATGATGTAGGTAGCCAGTTGACGGGAGCGAAGCCGCATGGGACAACTAGTATTACATACATGTACATACATACATAAACTCACGCCTTTTCCTCATGGGGGTAGGCAGAAACTACAGAACGCCACCTGCTACGTACTTACATACTTCTTTTGCTTCACTCACGTTCATACATCTAGTCGTACATACACGCCGGTTATGAGTACTGCGCACCTGGCCTTTTTGAAGAACATCACCTATAAGGTCTATGTATGTCTTTCTAGGGCGTCCCCTCCTAGCGTTTCCATTCACGTCTGCATTGTAACCTTTCGTTAATCGCCTTTCATTCATCCTCTCAACATGCCCAAACCATCTTAACATACTCTTTTTTTTATATTTTCTATAAATTAATCATAAATCAGCTTTTCTCTTTCGTTAAGCCCGAGTGCGTTTGATTATGGCTGGTGACGTGTAAAATTTCGTAGATAATAACCATGTTTGTATTTTTTAGATTGCTGAATATGGATTTGTGGTCTTCATGAGCTTGGAACTGGCGCTGAAAATTCTAGCAGACGGATTGTTCTTTACGCCCAAAGCTTATTTGAAAGATGCCGCCGCAGTTCTAGATGTTTTTATCTACATCGTAAGTATCTTCAATGCACCACAAATCGAAACATTTTAGTAATTTTTCCGACCGACGAGCAAGTGAGTCCCAATTTACTATTTTCTTGCTTATAAAAAGGAACTTGAAATTATTGGGCTTTTGCGATGTTACTTCAGGGGGTGGGGGGGAGGTTACAAAGCACACAATTATTTTTGCAATAGTAGATAAATTCTAGTCATCCTGAAATCAATTTAATATACACTTACATTTTACTTATAATAAAATTTCATTTAAGGCGTATATACTCCCCAATGTTAATGCAGTACTGGCCGTGCGCCCGCTCGGAGCCAGAATATAAATATTGTACCTCCTTTTGGACGGTTTTTTTTTTTGCAAAAATATTTCTGTGATTTAAATATGCTATTTCAGTTATGATAAAAATCTACCCATACATTTTTCTGTATAAAAATATTTTTAAAACATCCAAGTCGTTTTGGAGGAGGTTCCAAAAGTTGCGAAAAAATTTCGTGTTGTTAAATTTTTGTTAAACAAAACTAAAAGTTACACGAAAAACCCATGTTTCACAAATAACCTACCTACATGAATCAATTTTCTTTTTCTAATCTTTTAACCTAGCCGTTACTAAGGGGTAGGTATGCTTTGGAAAGTAAACGTTTTACGGCACTAAAGCGGTGGAAGGCCCTTAAGACGGAATAACTAAACTCCATTTGCGATAACATTAGACGTTTAAATTAGCCCATTTTACAGCCCTTTCAACCGATTTTGACTTCTATTGCGTTGGTAATACGACAAATGGTAGCTGTAGTAAACAGTTGGTTTTGGTAACAGGTTTATGCTTTTTATGTCATCCTTATGTTTACGGGATAGAACTCAAAATCGGTTGAACGGATTGTAAAAAGATTTGGAAACATGTCTAATGTTATTTCAAATGGAGTATAATTGGTAACAAGAATCTAATCTATACTAATATTATAAAGAGGTAAAGTTTGTGAGTTTGTGACGTTGTAAGGGGTAATCTCTGGATCTACTGAATCGATTTTGAAAATTCTTTCACCAGTAGAAAGCTACATTATTCCTGAGTGTCATGGGCTATAATTTATTTTTAAAAAATAGATCCTTACGAAAATTGAAATAATGTCCCAAGGTAGCAAAATATTGCCTATAAACTTCATTCTTTGGCGTGCGCTGAGAAAACTATTGATGATAGATAAAGATGGTAGGTAGGCAGGGCAGGCATGGTAGCTAGGTAGGTAGCCAGTTGACGAGGGGTCAGCTAGTACACTTCATATACCTATACAATAATTATTATCCATACAGGTATCGCTAACGTTCCTGTGCTGGATGCCGGTGCGGGTGCCGCCCGGTTCTGCGGCACAGATGCTTATGATCCTGCGCTGCGTGCGGCCGCTGCGGATCTTCACGCTGGTACCGCATATGCGTAAGGTGGTCTATGAACTGTGCCGCGGCTTCAAGGAGATATTGCTCGTAAGTTGTGACTTGTTTCATTATTTGTTATGTTAATAATATACATCCTTTACTTTTTTTGGTCAGGCAGGGTCCAGTAGTCATTCTATAGTTTTAGGCAATCGATCCACTAAACCTCCCAAACCCATTGCCCAATATATTTTTCTCCATATTTAACAATAGTCCTGCACCAACCGGGGATTGTGCTTGGGTGCACTTACGTAGTGCCACAGATAATATAATATTAGCATACAGATGCCTCATCCCATACAAAGAAACCGTGCCACGTAACTAGCGTTTTTCGTCAGATCAGGCTGATTATTTTCATAAATACTTTGATCGCGTTCGGTTCCGTTCCACGGCTATAGACGGTGTTAGTAGCGACTTGCAAGTAAAAGAGTTTTCTCGGTTCGTGACAATTTTTTTCTTTAAATGCAGTGATGATGTGTTACAATACAAATTTAAAAAATCGAGTGGCATGCCTCAGATATTTAAAACCGCGCCATCTATTGGAATCAATTTTAAATTATCCGTTAAAAAGTTTTACAAGAACATATAATTTTTATGATCAATTATTTTACACAAAATTCAATAACAAATCGATGCATATGGCGCCATCTAGTTACATTTATTTGAACCAAATTTTCTTATTTGCGTTGGGACCCCGTGGTAGTGCATACAGGAATAATCTTCGGTTGGTGTCCCATATCATGATACATGTCTAACAAGGGCTCTGCGAGTTGACTTCGGCCCCTGGCACACCTTTCAAAGGACCGGGACCTCAGAATCCCGAGATTGTTAAAGACATAAAAAAAACATAATCTTATTATACGCAATTGGCTAATTACCTTGTGATGGCTGGATTGTGTAGTAAAGCAATATTGCGAAAATCGTCCGTCATCACTTTCTTACATTTTGTATGAACCATGCGGACTAAGATAATATGTCAGGCGGAGAGCGGCCGCGACTGACAAGTTGTAGGACGTGGGTTCGAACTCAGGCAGGCGCTTTAATTTGTGTAAATTAATTTCATCACCACTGCTCTCAAAACGGTGGAGGAAAACATCGTGTGGACGGGCCGGATGTCTTAGAACCAAAAAAATCGAGATATGACGTCCACCAACTAGCACTGGGCCCGCGTGGTGGATAACGGTCTCTCACAGAGAGGATGCACACAACCGATCAAATGAGAGTCTAAAGCTGGGAACAAATTATCAGACGCAGCTGACGGACGCGACTGACAGCCGCGACTTATAGAGTATCTGTGTAATGAAAGTACATTACATTGCGCAAACTATCGGACGTAAGTCGCGGACGTGACCTTGGGCGTTCGGACGTCCGATAGAGATCTGGCTCGCTGGATGTTTGTGCTGGGCGCTTCCCGGCGTCAGAACAACTCCGACTACGCGATATCTCGCACGTGTGTGCGAGGTTATAAACAAAAATGAAAGAAAACTTAACAAGTGTGTTCGCAGCAGAGAATAGCGTCCTCACTTACACTACTCGACATGTTTCTACGTAAACATAATCTTCGTTGAATATGCCTATGGAATAAGCGGTCGGACGCGTCCGCAAGCCGCGTCCCAAACGACTGTGCACACATATCAGTCGCGGCTGTAAGTCGCGTCCTTCAGCCGCGTCCGATAATTTGTTCCCAGCTTAAGTGCAGCAAAGGGGTCCATCAATCCTATCTTATCCTATATAAGCCGGGCCGCGACGCCCTTTTTTTGTTAACCCCTGAAGGAAAAAGAGGGGTGTTATAAGTTTGAGGTGTGTCGCTGTGTATCTGTGTGTCTGTCTGTGGCATCATAGCGCCTCAACGGATGAACCGATTTTGATTTAGTTTTTTTTGTTTGAAAGGTGATTGTATCGAGAGTGTTCTTAGCTATGTTTGAATAAAATCGGTTCAGCCGTTCAAAAGTTATGCGCGTTTTACTGTACAGATAGTGATGTTTTCGCAAGATAAATGTGTCGGGGGTTTTTTAAATTTTGATATTTTACTTGTTTGCAAATACGAATGGATGCGGTGGTAATAATATATGTGTTAGCCAATATCAATCTTTTTGCGCCATTGAGAATAAATTCATTATTAAAATAAACAACCTGCCCCCGTACCATGGTTCTTCTGTGAAAAAGGGACAGATGTATACAAGTTATATCAATCAGGCACACTCAAAATCAAAATCATATTTTTTTTATTTCACATAGGCCTACATGGGCACTTATAAAACGTCGACAAAAGGTGCACGGTTCGGGTTGGTCGTTTCCTATGGAGAAGAACCGGCAAGAAACTCCATGGTTACTCTTTTACTCTATGGTCACTGTAAATAACCTTGCTCTAAGAGCTTATGGTCACCCCCCTGGCCAGATGGGGTATCATAGACCCATCCCAAACAAGGTGCCAAAGTAGTAAATCTTCTTTAGACTTCCTTTCCATCCCTTTACGCACATTCCAGAATCTCAAAATGGCAAATGACAGAGCCGACCAAGTATTTGAATTTTTTTTGTTGTCAATTGACTCGAAAAGGGGAAGAAGTAGCATAAAAACTGTAAAGCCGGTCAAGTTTTGATACTGATGACAAACTGTTATTTTTCGACAGGTATCGACACTTTTGATCCTACTGATGTTCGTGTTTGCGAGCTATGGGGTACAGTTGTACGGCGGCAGGTGAGTATCGGCACTTTATTATTTGTACCTGGGTGACCGAGCTCTGCTCGGGTGGAAATAGAGTAAACGACGTTTTCTAAAAATGAAAACTAGCTAGATCGATTTATCGCCCCCGAAACCCCATGCATACAAAATTTCATGAAAATCGTTGGAGCCGTTTCCGAGATAGATACTAGATTTTATGAAACTTCTGCACCGCACCGACTTTTCTCTTTCTTTCTGAAATTTTACACAAAGGTATGAACATTCTTGCACTACATTAAACCAAATTTAGTATAGTTTGTGCGTATCCCAATACCGTGGTTGCTGTATTCGAGTTTAAAACCTGCTTGCACCACAAATCAATTAGTTCAAATAGTAGATTGTTTATCTAGGGAGCACACAACTATTTTAAAGGCGAGAGCGTCTTTTTTAATCCAAAGCGGAGCGAAGGATTCTATAGTAGAATCTTGAGCACAGCGAGGGATTCAAAGTATGTCACTCGAGCTTAAAATAGTGTTGCTCCCTAGATGGACACAACTTTTTATCACCCTCTAAGAGAATATAAGTAATTAAAACTTATGAACAAGAACGTTACAGTTGTAAATTATTTAATTTAGCTCGCGCGCGGTTTTCCAGCCAGTCACTTGTTCAATACAATATTCCCGTGCGGTCCGAAATATAATTCGCTCATTAGCCATTCACCTTATAAATTCGTTGTAATCGATTTAGCGATGTATTCCTATTTTGGGCCGCATGGTTTGGGATTCATCTCTTTGCTGATTGGCACATTTACTAACAATATCCACATTCCAAATTCAAATCACTTTTAGTCCCTAGGGATTAATGAGCTATTTTAGTCCCTGTTTACGAAGAATAAACTAGCTCTTTTTGAATAGATGTGATGATAACAAATTTAAAACACATTGTCTCTTGTCATCTTTAAAGGATTGACAGAAATATAATAATAATAAGCTCATTTCAGGCTGGCCCGATGCAACGACCCTACAATAACGAAGCGCGAGGACTGTGTGGGCGTGTTCATGCGGCGAGTGTTCGTCACTAAGATGAAGATCCGGCCGGGACCCAACGAGACATTCCCTTCCATGCTCGTGCCTAGAGTCTGGTATGTTTTCCAAAATGGTCAAATTAGCAGCACCACACTGGGCGGACCCTTTTGCTCATAAATACCTCATTTTTTTATTATTTTTTTATTTGTGATGTGTTTGCTCTTGACTCTAGTCTAAGTCATAGGTGACAGAGACAGAGTCGACGATGGAGTGAGCTTACCCAGAAGGAGCCTGTTATTATTTATATTTCAAATGATAATGACGATTCATAGAGGAGGAGCTCGTGGCTAAATAATAACAGCCGCACGGGTCGATCTTCAAGGTTAAGCAACGCTTGCCGAGGTCGGTCCGTGGATGGGTGACCATTTCAACATACCGAGTTTCCTCCGTGGCTCGGTGCGCACGTGAAGCCGTTGGTCCCGGCTGTCATTTGAAGATCTTTGACAGTCGTTACGAGTAGTCAGAAGCTTGAGGTCTGACACCAGTCTAGCCAATGGGTACCGTGTTATCCAGTTACTGGGTTGTAGAGTTCAGGTAGGCAGTCGCTCCATGTAAAACACTGGTACTCAGCTGAATCCGGTTAGACTGGAAGCCGACCCCAACATATTTGGGAAAAGGCTAGGCAGATTGATTGATAATGAAATATAAGGAAGGCGGCGATCTGGATGTTGTAATCGATTTATTTTTGTCAGTTCGTTATTTAAATGTATTTATTATTTCAGGGCAAATCCCAAACGATTTAACTTTGACAACATCGGCGATGCACTCTTAACATTATTTGAAGTGCTATCATTCAAGGGCTGGTTGGATGTTAGGGATGTATTGATCAAAGCATTGGGACCGGTAAGTGCTTTTATGTTCCTTTGGAGTTTCTTGTCCATTCTTTTCTATTACAAAGCTACTTTTCCGAATGGACAGTAGAATCAATTGTTATTATTTTTAAATTTAAATGTTTGATGTTCAAAAGTGCCGCTCAAGCCGGGTTTCTCAACGCTAAATTATCGTAAAACTAACGTGACAAACTGTCAAGCACGCGTTATTTGCTGTGTTTGGTTGAACTAATTTTCAACAGCCAATCACAGCAGATAACCGGCGATTATTCGTCGATTACGTTAACAACCGATAATCGAGTTTTGAGAAACCGCTGGTTAATGGCCTAGTTAAAATAAAATAAAAAATGACTTTGACTTTTAACAAAAAATACCGGTGTTTGGTGAATCTTCTTTTTTATACGTACATGCCATTATGTGTATTGTCAGGTACACGCAATCTACATACACGTTTACATATTTCTGGGATGTATGATTGGACTAACTCTGTTCGTCGGTGTGGTGATTGCGAATTACTCGGAGAACAAGGGAACTGCTCTGTTGACTGTCGACCAGCGACGTTGGTAAGATACTTAACACCTCGTATAATTGTCGGCACATAAGTTGGCAAGAGTCGTTAGATGCGCACAAGTTATTTTCTAGGTCTCTTTGGTTACCAAGCGGGACGCGGGGAACGTTTAGCACCGTTGCGAGTGCGTGATTTGTTAGTCAGTTGACACAAGGCTCGACTGACCAATCGCATTGCGTCCACGTTCCGTTCGCTCTATATGGTGGTTGGTCAGTTCGCTAACTTACCCCCATTACGTCAAAAACTTGCCAAGTTACGTGCCGGGGACTATATGTTACTTTATTGTATGATATATGATTTCTTGCTTGGCCCAGTTGGTTTGCATTGCAATAAAAAATATATCTCTATGCCAGTCAAAAAGTTGGCCGGTTGAGATCAGTAAGCTTGGCCGCTTTAATATGGAATTGAATTTTCCAACCATTCACGACGACAGACATATGTTACGTCAACTAAAACATATATTGGAGAAAAATCGTTATCCGTCACGAGTTTGACTTGGCTTTATAATTTCAAGACTGCATGTTTCTGTTCAAAACGAATGACCCTTTGTCGAGTTTTTTTTTCCTTCTTTATATGCTCGCGTTTGATGCTTGCCTAGAAGTAACCTGTTCACTCTTGACTTGACGACCCCTAGGTTGTAGCTATCAGGAATTCAGGGAATTCCATTCCTTAGCTGTACGCACAATGAAAGTATTTTCAAGACGCTTTGTGCGTATGGGTGGTATATCCACCATGTACTAATGACTCATTGCCGTACGTCTTGTAGTCCGATGATGGAAAGGACTAGGCGGAATCAAATTGTGCAGTTCTATCGCACACTCCCCGAAATTTAATCGACAGGCTGGCAACTCGGCGTTGGTGATCAAGGCTCTGGGTCTTTAAACTAAAATCCAAAGACTATATACACACAATCAACCCGCGCTTTTTCGAGAGGTAACAGGTTCAGTATTATACTGCCAATTACATAATGATCTATCCAAATTCATTTCGAAGAGTCGACCACCGCGTCGTTGCCGACCAGGCTCTTGGCCCGTCTGTCAATCACGTCGACTCAAGTGCATCAAGTTGGTATTTGGCAGATCCGTCCCAGAGGTGAGAGCAGTACTCCATGCATGACCAAACTTGCGCTTTATACAAGTTGAGCAGCTGTTCAGGCGTGAAGTACCGTCTCACCTTTGCAAGGATCCCCAACTTTTTTGCAGACAACCGAGCCTTTGCTTCAATTAATGGACAAAAGTTGTGTACGTTATTTTTTCAGGTGTGACCTAAAGAAGCGACTGAAAATAGCTCAGCCGCTGCACTTACCTCCTCGCCCGAACAAGCGCAAAGTGCGTGCCTTCGCCTATGACGTCACACAGAACTTGAGCTTCAAACGAGTCATCGCGATCGTTGTGCTTATCAACAGTGGATTGTTGGCTGTCACGGTAAGTCACCTCCACAACTTACATTGAATTACATTTTTAAGTAGCTTTAAAGTATTTTTTTTGGCTGGATTTTTTCGGGTGAAGTTCAGCGGCTGTTAATATTATTTGCAGATTGATTCAAATTGAAATCTTTATTGCTTAACATATTATATAAATATACATTGCCAGGTGTTAGGTGAAAGCGCAGTTCACTGTGTTGTACCAGTTTAGGCATGCAAAATTATTTTTTAAATTATATAATGTCACAAATTATTATTAATATCATACCATGTCGTAAAACATTATTCAAAATATACAATGCCATACATTATTACAAAAATTATAGAATGTCATAAATATCATTCAAATTATACAACTTCATAACCTGTTACTCAAATATACAATGTCATCAATTATCACTAAACTCACACCATGTCATAAATTAAAATGTATACAATGTCATAGATTGAAATCACAAAATAATTACTGAGTGTAAAATGTCATCATAATAAACAAAACAATACGTAAATAATGTCTGAGTCTAGTACATAGTTTTATGTACTGGACTCAGACATTATTTTTTTTAGATAACACATAATAAATTAATTGCAGTAAATAAATTAAAATAAAAGTAATTAATAATAATAATTCCTAGTGGTTATTGTGATATAAAATTGGTGTAGTTTTGTGTCTGAACTGTCTACGCAAATGGACAATATGTGAAATCATTGACAGAAGTGATCTCGGGAGCGGAAAATTTTATTGTAGTATTGACTACCTCCGCAAAGCTTACTGGGAAGGCTGACTCGATACAATTTGCTGCCAAATACTCCAAAAAAACATTAGAATCTGTTACATCCTCATTCTAATGCATAATATAGAATTCAAGAAAGAATTCTAACACTAGCATACATTTTAATCCTCAAAAGATCGCCATAAAAAGCTCAAGATATTAATTAAAACTTAATTTGCAAACTCAATAATAGTCTTGAGCCTTCACTACACGAAATTGGCAGAAATTTTCTTCGGCAAATTGCAATAAAAAAAAGTCGCTTTAAACATACGTTCATACTTCTTGAATAATGTAAAAAAGCTGCGTCTGGAAGCCTTGAGTAGGACAAAAGTCCTGACCTCTGCAATATTCAGGAATAAATTAAATAATAAATAATAAAGCCTTTTATTCCGAAAGTAGACAAAGCAAATTTACAATAACAGTTAAAACAAAAATCACAAAATGTCTCGAATTTCGGTGTGCCTCATGGCACAGGCCTCTTCTAACCTTTTCCAATGTCGTCTGTCTTGGGGTATCCTCTTCCAGTTTGGACCTGCTGTCAGCTTTATTTCCTCCTCCCATCGGGTAAGCTGTCTTCCCGGACTTCTTTTGTCCTCCCTTGGATACATCGACCACATAGCCACTAGACGCCTAATAACAGGCGAGCGATGTCTGTCAACACATATGACTAAAAAGATCATATACAGGTAATACTGATCGCTACTCGACAATTTTGAATTAGTACCGACCAGTTCTGTGAGCCATAAACACTTCCGTGTCAGTCAATAAAAAAATTATGAAATAAATATTATAAGGCCTCTTGTACAATACGTTGTTATGGTAACAACAGCGAGACATCGAGTTTCCGAAAAAATAACATAACATTTCATTGATAAGTTAATAGTTATATAAACAAAATTAGATTTATTTTCTAATATTATTTATCGGAGTTCATATTATACTGGTCAAGTTTGTAGGTGAACACGCCCACCGCATGTTTGCGTCTCTTTCTTTTTAAAGTATTTTTTTCGCTGTCTCTTGTCCTCTATAATTTCGTAAACAAAACTAGTGAAGCACCATATCCTATGACCAAATCTGTTATCGATAGAACTAGAAACCTTACAAATACAGACATTAAATTGAATAGTTTATTAATTGTGAAAGGATTTTTTGATTACGTTTTTTACTAATATTTAATAACCAACAACCGATAAAAAAGTATGTTTGACTTTAGAATTTTCTATTTTCTTTTTTTAATTTTAGCAATTTATGTTATTACTATAATGTTAAAACGCCGTATAATTAATAATAAAAAAGGTAATATTAATTTAAAAAAATACAAATACTATTTATAAAAATCGATACCTGCCAGGTTTTATTTAAACCTGTCCCAACCTTAGTGAGGCGTATGACCTTGGTAAGGGACCAATCAGAGCGCAGTACCCCGTTCCTCATACCTCAGCTAGTTGACAGAATTGTTTTGATGTATTAGATCAAGCATTAGGCGTCTAGTGGCTATGTGGTCGATGCTTGGATACCACTCTGTTACTACCTTACTCCAATTGCTTTAGTGTCTCGCATCATGTGGCCTGTCCACCTCCACTTTTGTTGGTCTATCCTTGTTAGAATGTCGGTCAGCTTTGTTTTGGCCCGGAGATCTGTGTTTCTTATTTTATCTTGTCTCTTTGAGCCTACCATACTTCTCTCCATTGCTCTTTGACACTTGGCAAGCTTTTCTCTGAGCGATTTGGTGAGTGCCCATGTCTCACACCCATATGTTAAACATGGAAGTATACATGAGTTGAACGTCTTTCTTTTCAAAAGTAAATTTCTACTTATCAGGAATAAATTAGTCTGTATTTAATAATATTTTAATAGTTAGAGTAGGAGTAGTTAGACTTAAAGGCCCTAGTGGTCGATTGGGCTTTCGTGGCATTTCTATAGCAGGTCTACGTTAGAGATGTTCTCGGGCCAGTAAATTCCGAGAATAACGGTTGACGAAGACTTGGACACAGATAATATAATACTAGCATATAAACAAGAATACATTTTTTATGATCGTCTCTAGAAAATCTTAATATTTTACAAAACTCAATAAGAAATCAAAGCTTATCACGCCATCTAGTGCAATGTGTTTGAACCAAATTTTCTTTTCTTGCGTTGGGTGGCCGTGACTTGGATTTGGCGTGAGATATCTTTTGTGATCTTCCACGTTTCGCATCTGTTTGAATGCTTTATTTTATTAACCCCCACCGGTAAAAGTAGGATGTTACAAGTTTGACGTGTGTTGCTCTCTCTGTTGTCTGTGTATCTGTGTGTCTGTATGTGACATCATAGCGTCCAAACGGGTGAACCGATTTTGATTTAGTTTTTTTTTTAAAAGATGCCTTAATCGAGAGTGTTCTTAGCTATGTTTGAATAAAATCGGTTTAGCCGTTCAAAAGTTATGGGCGTTTAACTGTTTGAATCGGGGTGTTTTCGCAAGATATCGTGTTATAATTACGTGTTCAATAGATTGCCGATCGAAGCGTGTCTATACTAATATTATAAAGAGGTAAAGTTTGTGAGTTTATGGGTTTGTGACGTTATAAGGAGTAATCTCTGGATCTACTGGTCTGATTTTGAAAATTCATTCACCAGTAGAAAGCTACATTATTCCTGAGTGTCATAGGCAATATATCTCTATTTTTTTTTATAATTTCAAAAAAAATAGAGATCCTTATGAAAATTGCAATATTGTAACCCAAGGTAGCAAAATGTTATCTGTCAAATACATTATTTGGCGTGCGCTGAGAAAACTATTGATGATAGATAAAAATTACTTAGTAGGTAGGTAGGGTAGGCAGGGTAGCCAGGATAGGCAGGGTAACTGGGGTAGCCAGAGTAAGCAGGGTAGCCAGGGTAGGAAGGGTCGCCAGGGTAGGCAGGGTAGGTAGAAGGTAGCCAGTTGACGGGAGCGAAGCCCCGAGGGTCAGCTAGTACTAGATAAATTATGTAGAATGAAATAAAAATGTGTCGGGGGTTTTTTAAATTTTGAAATTTTACTTGTGGCACATAGAGATGTGAAAAAACCACCACCTCTTACCTACCCTATTTGGTTGGGCGCATCCTACTTCTATTATAAATGCGACAGTTTGTGACGATGTATGTTTGTTACTCGTTCACGAAAAAACTACTGAACGGATTTGAATGAAATTTGGCACAGGTCTGGAATAGCACATAGGCTACTTTTAATCCCGGGAATATGTTACCTTGGGATAATTGCCGACTAACACGCGGGCGAAACCGCTGGCAGAAGCTAGTTGGTACATACATTATTTATATTTCCAGTGGTCTCGCTACTCCCCGTACACCGAGCAGCTGGCGCTGACGTCGGCTCTGCTCACACTGGTGTTCGTGGTGGAAGTTCTGCTGAAGACCATCGCGTTCACTCCGCGCGGCTACTGGCAGAGTCGCCGCAACCGATACGATCTGCTCGTCACCGTCGCCGGCTGCATCTGGATCTTTATGCATTTTACTTTGAAGGTAGGTCTTTGTGAACAAGTTTCAATGATGATGTCTATATAATATATATCTTGGGACTAACTGTGGCAGATGCTACTATCTCCTTGATATTTGTTCTTCATATTTTATTTAACACTAGCTGTGCCCGCGGCTTCGCTCCCGTCAACCGGCTACCTACCTACCCTACCCGACCCTAACCTACCCTACCATATACCTACCTACTCTTCTGCTACCCACCATTTTTTTTTAATTTTTAGCTTTGCCTGTATTCTGCCATGTATCAGATGGCACCGTGTTCGCAAAACATATGGGAAAGTAGGGGAAAATGAATTGTCTATAATATATTTTTTGTTAATTTTGCATGTTGTGTTGTGTTTTAATAGTTATTATGTTATTCGGGACGGAGATAAATCGAACCAATGAAAAATTATGTAAATCGGTCCAGCCGTTCTCGAGTTATAAATGGTGTAACTAACCCGACTTTGACTAAATTAATATTATAAAGAGGTAAAGTTTGTGAGGTTGTAGGGGGTAATCTCTGGATCTACTGAACCGATTTTAAATATATATCGATATAAATAAAGCTACATTATTCCTGGGTGGCATATGCAATAATTAATTTAAAAAAAAATTGAGATCCTTATGAAAATTGCAATAATGTAACCCAAAGTAGCAAATGTTGCCTATAAAATTAATTCTTTGGCGTGCGCTGAGAAAACTATTGATGATACCATAGAAATATAAAATACAGGAGAAGTGGCACGGGGGCGTGTCGGGCTGCCGCGTGGGCAGCTACGTGGGCTGACTGTACATGTCATAGACAAATGGCCGTCTCCGCGAACTAGTGCGCTTTCGACCGTGATCGTGACAAGTTATAAGAATGCCGTGTTGTTCTGTGGTTTCTTGTAAAAACCGAAGCCTAAAAAAAAACTCTGTATATCATGGAACCACTAGAACCAACCATGGAACACACCATATGTAAATACAAGTATTTTACTATATTTGTTTAAAATCATGAAAGACAACAAATCGTAAAATATTTCTTGCTTCTACTATGTTATTTTTGTTTTCAAATAGCACAGCGACTGTACTATTTTTGCATTAAATACATTGCTTCTTAACCACTACCTAAGTTCGTCGCTAAGTGACTGGACAAGCAAAATCACAAAACGATACTTTAGTAAGCGCATGCATCGCGTAGCACGGCCGCTGCTTCTTGCGACGAGTTAGTGATGTGCTTGTGCAGATTCACTAACGTAGGCTATCGACAACAAAGTCGATTGACGAATGAAACATTGCTTTTATAGTTTATTTTTCAATTTGTCAACCGTTTTAACCCGGTTGGAAGGTCGATGTGAAATAAAGTTTATTACTTATTTTGATTATACAGCGTAGTAGAGTAATGCGTAACCAACATTTTAACAAAAAATGCCTCCCTAGTAATACCATAGTGTCAAGTGCTGCACAAATTCCTCGACTTTACAGGTCATAGAGTAAACGCCATAGCAGGGTTCAACAATATCTCCTGTTTCAATACGCTATGGCAGCCTAAACCAACATAACCGGTTTTTTGATTGTTTGAATTTTTTGATTTACTTAATAATATATAATTTTAGGTACGTTTTGTTTATTTTTATTATAATATTTTCTGGACATGCTGTTTTTTATGTATTTTATTTTCAGGACCCAAAAAAATCTTATACTATAATAAATTGGAGAATCGATAACTTGCCGATTTAGTCAATCACTAGCGTAAATGTAAAATAAATTGCTTTTGCACAGCACAACGATATCGAACGTTGTTTTTGTGTGGGTTGTACGGTGCATGATAAATACACGCTGTATTTGATGAGATAATTTTTATAATTGATTGTGTAGTACGTTCTGATTTAAGAATTGCGGGTGTGTGCGCGGCTGCGTATCTATTGCGTTTACTGAACTGCATGTGTAGTAGTTGCCGTGTGGTAGGGGCAAACTGGAGACACAGGTTTCCGATATATTTTCGTCTACCGGGCATATCTCCTTGTTTATTATATCTATGGATGATACATATAAATTATGTACTACATGATTAAAGTACTCATTATTACAGTACAAAAAAGTCTGTGAGAGAATATATCTAACTATTAGGTATAGTTTAGTAGAAGTTAAATTATCCACAACTAATCTATCTATATATATAAAAGAAGAAACTGACTGACTGACTGACTGACTGACTGACTGATCGATCAACGCACAGCCTAAACCACTAGGCCTAGAAGCATGAAATTTGGCAGAAAGGTTCCTCAAGTGGCGTAAGTGAGCACTAAGGAAGGATTTTTGGAATTTCCACCCCAAAGGGGGTAAAAAGGGGGTTGAAAGTTTGTATGTAATTTCTACAGTTTGTAAGTTGGGCACATGAAATTTTAGATTTACGCTCTTGCTTGATAAATAGAATTAATGTATTTATTAGTTTTTGGAAATTCGACCTCTAAGGGGTTAAAAAGGGGGTTGAAAGTTTGTATGAAGTTTTTACATTTTGTAAATTGGACACATGAAATTTTACATTACGCTCTTGGTTGATAAAAATAATTAATGTGCTTATTGGTTTTTGAAAATTCCAACCCTTAGGGGGTAAAAAGGGGGTTGAAAGTTTGTATGTAATTTCTACAGTTTGTAAGGCGGACACGTGAAATTTTAGATTTACGCTCTTAATTGATAAAAAGAAGTAATGTATTTATGAGTTTTTGGAAATTCAACCCCTAAGGGGGTAAACAGGGGGTTCAGAGTTTGTGTGTAATTTCTTTAGTTTAAAAGTAGAACACATAAAATTTTAGATTTAACTTCTAGGTAGATAAAAAAAAATGTATTTATTAGTTTTTGGCAATTCTACCCCTATGGGGATAAAATAGGGGGTTGAAATTTTTTATAAAATTTCTTCGATTTGGAAGGTGAAACATCTAAAATTGTAGGTATACGCTGCTGATTAATAAAAAAACAATGAGTTTAATTATTTCCGGAAATACCACCCCTGACGGGGGTAAAAAGGGGGTTGAAAGTTTGTATGTAATTTCTATAGTTTGAAAGCTGGACACGTGAAATTTTAAATTTAATCTCAAGGTAGATAAAAAAATAATGTATTTATTAGTTTTCGGAAATTCTACCCGTACGGGGATAAAATAGGAGTTGAAACTTTATATAAGATTTCTTCGGTTTGGAAGGTAAAACATCTAAAATTGTAGGTTTTCGCTGCTGATTAATAAAAAAACAATGAGTTTAATTATTTCCGGAAATACCACCCCTGACGGGGGTAAAAAGGGGGTTGAAAGTTTGTATGTAATTTCTATATTTTGAAAGCTGGTCACGTGAAATTTTAGATTTAATCTCTAGGTAGCTAAAACAAAATATGTATTTAATAGTTTTTGGAAATTCTACCCCTATGGGATAAAATAGGGGTTGAAACTTTATATGAAATTTCTTCGGTTTGGAAGGTAAAACATCTAAAATTGTAGGTTTACGCTCTTGATTAATAAAAAAAGTAATGATTTTATTGATTGCCGGCAATTCTACCCCTAATGGAGGTTAAAGGTGACAATTTGTGGGGCTTATATATTTGAAACTTGGCATAAATACTAACAGCTGATATTTTATATTTTTTTATTGTTTTAAAGTAAAGGTTGTCATTACAAGTTTTTAAAAACTACTCCTATAATACGATTTAGGGTGTGTTGAAGATTTTTGAAGAATTTTATTGCACGAGGCTTCTTTTTTTGATGTAAGGGAGCAAACGAGAGATATTTTTTTGAATTAATAGTAATTCCGTGGGCAAAATAATAAAGGTAACGTTAATTTTTCGGAACTACCCCCAAAAGACGATTTAAGGGTTGTTAAAGTTTGTATGGAAAATCTCATTTCTTGGATTTAATAAACTTGAAACTTGGGACAAATACTAACCTAAGTAAATAATAAAGGATATCATTATTAGTTTTTCAAAACTACCCCTAAAAGATGATTAAGGGGGTGTTGAAGATCTTGGGTTAATAAACTGGAAATTTGGCACAAATACTAACCTTAATAAATAACTTAGGTTGTTATTAGTTTTTCGGAAATATCCCCAAAATACCATTTAGGGGGTGATCAAGATTTTTGAAGTATTTTACTGCACATAGCTTCTTTTTAAAATGTAGGGGGAACACTAAGGAGGGCTTTTTGGCGATTGAACTTTTAAATAGGTTAAAAGGAAGATATTTATTTGTATCAAAAATCATATTCCTTGGTCAAATAATAAATTGCCATCATTAGTTTTTCACAATAAGCCCCTCAGAAGATGATTTAGGGGTGTCAACGGTTTTTTGAAGAATCTTACGGCACTAAGACGGACGAACGGACCGTTTGTCTCAGGCTAAACAAACAAATACAAAACACAACAAAAAGTTATTAAAAAGTGTAAGGCCAAACAAACGTAGGTAATTTAACTTTTTAACGCAGCATTCGTTTTCATACTAAAGTAATTTGTGCTACACCCGAAATCATGGGACTTAAAAATCGCGCCCAGTCTTCTGCTCTTCGGATTCAGCAGACTTGCGGCCCTCGCCAGGACATCAGTCCAACTTGTGCGAGGCCTTGCAATGTTGCATCTTCCAGTTACGACCTCGCCACTCCAGAACCTTTTAGTCCCATAAGCTATCTGTTCAGCAAATAATCTGGTCTGCTTAATGCAACCAAAAATTGGTTATTCTTGAGGCTATGTCGGTTACTTCAGTATTCCTGTCCGTGTTACCGATTTTCATGAGAATGGTTGCTACATGGGTATTTAAAGTGACCTTAGTTTTATCCATATTTATCGGCAGACTCGTGCGGAAGCTCCACTGCACCGTCTTCTTCATAGTATTAGATGGTAAGTGGTGTACTCGCTATGGATCTTATTGTAAAGCCTCATGACTGAGGTTTTGATCGAATGACCGGTGTGATTGTTATTTATCCAGGAGTCCTTTATTTAGCTAAAACGTTTCGGACACGTCATTAAAGATTCGTAAATTCTAACTTAAACCGTATATATCAAGAATACCCCATTTAATATTGATTTAACAATAGCTTATTTTTGGTCGCCTTCACTAACTGCACATAATAAAGTCATCTGTACTTAGTTGAATAATACGAAATCATGCGAACGAAGTCGCGGGCGGAGTGCTAGTTTAATATGTTGTATAGAAATTAAAGTAAAGATTATACCTACTAACCGTGAAAAGTTGAAATTATCGTGCCTAAAATAAATGCCGCTGCTGTTTTGGTAGTGAGACTGCATTTTTGACACTTAACTGTACATTACAATATAATCAGGCCGCCAGTATCAGTGACACTAGCACAAGGAATCCTGTGCTAGTGGATACTGTTTTACAGTAATGATGATGTTGCTGTGATTATGCAGGTATGTTGCCTTTCCAGAACGACCTATCGTACTTCGTGGGCTTCATGGTGGTGATCCTCCGTTTCTTCACGATCACGGGCAAGCACACGACGCTGAAGATGCTGATGCTGACGGTGGGCGTGAGCGTGTGCAAGAGCTTCTTCATCATCTTCGGCATGTTCCTGCTCGTCTTCTTCTACGCGCTCGCTGGCACCATCGTCTTTGGAAATGTGAAATATGGCGAGGGAATTGGCAGGTAAATAATATTTTCTTAAAATGATATGTAATGTTGCCATAACATCTCTAAAAAAGTATCCAGAAAGTGAACTCTACCGAAGACTTATCCACAACTGTCCAATAAGAAGCGAGATTTTAAATTTGGAATCTCTTACTGTCCAGTAAGTAAGTATGTAATTTACTTACTGGACAGTAGTAGGGATGGGCCCGATATATCAAAACATAACTTTTATCGGATATGTGTTAGATATCATATCATATCGATATCTATATCAAAATAACCGATATTACAAAAACTGTATCTAATAAAATATCTAATAAAAACCTTACCTTACCTTAGTAAAATATGGCCGAACCTACTTTTTATCTGTGTATCACCATGTACTGTACCCATATTTGCAAAACAAAGATTGCTTACTTATTTACTTACTTACTAGCGTGCGAGAACGAATAAGTCAAAACTTAAAACCGTAACAATGCAAAAACGTAAGAACTACGAACAAAACGCAAACTTTACACACGATAGGAACCATATGCGCTACCTCTCTTTCTAAGTATTATTTCGCGTTCGTTAACATACTTGGCCAAGAAGGCTTACTTACTGGATTCTGCAGTAATGTACTATTTCGGGATTCATCTAAATCTATACTAATATTATAAAGAGGTAAAGTTTGTGGGTTTGTGAGTTTGTGACGTTGTAAGGGGTAATCTCTGGATCTACTGAACCGATTTTGAAAATTCTTTCACCAGTAGAAAGCTACATTATTCCTGAGTGTCATAGGCTATAATAAATTTTCAAAAAAGTAGAGATCCTTATGAAAATTGCAATAATGTAACCCAAGGTAGGAAAATGTTGCCTATAAAATTCATTCTTTGGCGTGCGCTGAGAAAAACATTGATGATAGATAAAAATAGTAGGTAAGTAGGGTAGGCAAAGAAGGCAGGGTAGGTAGGGTAGGCCAGCTAGGCAGGGTAGGCATGGTAGGCGGGGTTGGCCGAGTAGGCAGGATAGGCATGGTTGGCAGGGTAGGCAGAGTAGGCAGGGTTGGCAGGGTAGACAGAGTAGGCAGGATAGGCAGGGTAGGCGCGGCAGGCAAGGTAGGCAGGGAAGGAAGGGTAGGCAGGGTAGACAGGGTAGGCAGGATGGGCTGGGTAGGCAGGATAAGCAGGGTAGGCAGGATAGGCAGAGAAGGCAGGGTAGGCAGGTTAGACGTAGGCAGGGTAGGCAAGGTAGGCAGGGTAGGCAGGGTTAGCAGTATAGGCAGGGTTGGTAGGGCAGGCATGGTAGGCATGGTTAGCAGGATAGGCAGGGTAGGCATGGTAGGCAGGGTAGGCAGGTTAGGCAGGGTAGCCAGGGTAGGCTGGGTAGGCAAGCTAGGCAGGGTAGGCATGGCAGTCAGGGTTAGCAGGGTGGGCAGGGTAGGCAGAGCAGGCATGATAGGCAGGGTAGGCAGGGAAGGCATGGCAGTCCGGGTTAGCAGGGTAGGCAGGGTTGGCAGAGAAGGCAGTGAAGGCAGGGTAGGCAGGGTAGGAATGGCAGGCAGGGTTGGCAGGGTAGGCAGGGTGGGCAGGGTAGGTAGTTAGATAGCCAGTTGACGGGAGCGAAGCCCCGGGGGTCAGCTAGTCTATAATATTTTTGATGGCCCATTTTTTTGCTCCTTTGCGATGTTTATGGACTTTTCAGGCAACGTTACTGCTAACTTAATGAACATACGAGGTGCATTCAATAAGTACCTAGCCTCATCGCCAGAGGGGGCGCTGTAGTTTCAAGAGTTTTACCACAGTGTAGCACATTCTTTTTTAATTCTTTTTTCAAATTTTCATTCCAATCCCTTCATTTGTTTTAATTTAACAACTTATGGAAGCGAACGTGTCGATCGGTTTTACAAAAATGGAAAAAGAGCAATATCGTTCGGTGATTCGATTCCTATTTTTGGAAGGGAAAACGCGCATCGAAATCAAAGAGCGTACGGTGTACGGTGTATCTTCTCCATCGATGGCCACCGTCAAGAATTGGTTCAACGAGTTTGCACGTGGCCGTACGTCGGTTTTTGATGAACCACGTCCAGGTGCACCGAAAACAGCTGCTACGGAGTAAAACATTAAAAAAATCCATGATTTCGTATTGGCAGATCGCCGATTGAAGGTTCGGGATCTAGCTGAGACTGTAGGCATTTCAGAAGGAACAGTGCATCATATTCTTTACGAGGAACTCGGCATGAGAAAGCTGTCGGCGCGATGGGTGCCGCGTTTACTCACACCAGAAAACAAGCGCAACCGTGAGACCACATCGGAGACGTGTTTGGCGCTGTTTAAGCGGAATCTAGCGGAGTTTTTGCGTCGTTTTGTGACCGTCGATGAAACCTGGATCCACTGGTACACACCAGAGACCAAGGAGCAATCAAAACAATGGATCCAGACCGGGGAACGTGCTCCAAAGAAGGCGAAAACTGTAAAATCGGCCGGAAAAGTTATGGCCACCGTTTTCTGGGATTCACAAGGTGTGATCTACATCGATTACCTCGAGAAGGGTAAAACAATTACAGGGCTTTACTATGCCGATTTATTGGGCCGATTCGACGCCGAATTAAAGAAAAAACGACCCCATCTGGCGAAGAAAAAAGTGCTGTTTCACCACGACAACGCACCGGTTCACACGTCTGCCGCTGCCATGGCCAAATTGGTCGAATTACGCTACGAATTGCTGCCCCATCCACCGTATTCTCCAGATTTGGCCCCTTGTGACTTCTTTCTGTTTCTTAATCTGAAAAAATCACTCGCCGGGAATAGATATGGATCGAATGAGGAGGTCATCGCCGCCACGGAGGCCTATTTTGCAGAGTTTGACAAAAATTATTTTTCCGACGGGTTAAAAAAGTTGGAGCATCGCTGGGCTAAGTGTATCGAAGTAAAAGGAGACTATGTTGAAAAATAAATTGCCACTTTTCCAAAATTTTCGTTTAATTTTTGTAGGCTAAGTATTTATTGAATGACCCTCGTAACTCCGGTGAAAGTTCTTAACTAGGCTTTTTGCCGCGGCAAATGTCTTTAATTCCTGGACTAGAACGCGTATTTTGAATCGAAAAAATAATGTGACCCATTTTCGTTTCATTTTAAAGAACCGGGGGAAACCGGGTTTGCCACCCTCCGGAACCGGTTCTGAAAATAAATTTATAGAACCGGGTATCGGAGGACAGCTAGTCAACCATCAATCTATATTTATAAAAGCGAAAGGTGACTGACTGACTGATCAATCAACGCACAGCCAAAACTGCTAAGCCTAGAAGCATGAAATTTGGCAGAAAGGTTCCTCAAGTGACGTAAGTGTGCACTAAGAAAGGATTTTTGGGAATTCCTCCCCTAAGGGGGTAAAAAGGGGGTGAAAGTTTGTATGAAAAATCTAATTCCTTCGCCTAAAATTCTTGAAACTTGGCAAAAATAGTACTCTAAGTAAATGATAAAGATTGACATTATAAGTTTTTCGAAACTACCCCCAAATGATGATTTAGGGGATGTTGATGTTTGTATGAAAAAAATTGATTTCTTGGGTCAATACACTTGGAACTTGACAGAAATATCAAACTAAATAAACAATAAAGGTTTTCATTATTACTTTTTCGAAACTCCCCCAAATGATTATTAAGGGGGTGTTGAAGTTTGTATGGAGGAATCTGATTTCTTGGGTCAATAAACATGAAACTTGACATAAATACCAAACTAAATAAACAATAAAGATTGTCATTATTAGTTTTTTAAAAACTACCCCCAATAGATGATTTAGGGGATGTTAGTGTTTTTGAATAATCTTATTTCTTGGGTTAATAAATTTGAAAGTTGACATAAATACCATCCTTAGTAAACAATAAACGTTGTCATTATTAGTTTTTAGCAACTACCCCCAAAAGACGATTTAGGGGGTATTACAGTATTTTTGAAAATCTTATTTCTTGGGTTAATACATTTGACAGTTGACATAAATCCCATCCTAAGTAAACAATAAAGGTTGTCATTATTAGTTTTTCGAAACTCCCCCAAATGATGATTTAGGGGGGTGTTGAACTTTGTATGGAAGACATTGATTTCTTGGGTCAATAAACATGAAACTTGACGTAAATACCAACCTAAATAAACAATAAAGGTTTTCATTATAAGTTTTTCGAAACTACCCCCTAAAGATGATTTAGGGGGTGTTAAAGGGTTTTTGAAAAATCTTATTTCTTGGGTTAATAAATTTGAAATTTGACATAAATACCATCCTAAATAAACAATAAAGGTTGTCATTCTAAGTATTTCGAAACTATCCCCAAATGATGATTTAGGGGGTGTTGAAGTTTGTATGGAAGAATCTGATTTCTTGGGTCAATAAACATGAAACTTGACATAAATACCAACCTAAATAATTAATAAAGGTTTTTTGGTAAGTGATCAATAAAGGTTGTCATTATTAGTTTTACTTATCTACTCCCAAAATATGTTTTAGGGGTTGTTAAAGTGTTTTTGAAGAATCTTAATTCTTGGGTCAATAAATTTTAAACTGGGCACAAATACCAACCTAAGGAATAAAGGTTGTCACTATAAGTTTTTCGAAACTAACTCCAGCTAAGAATCTTACTGCACTAGGTTTCGTTTTTTGGTTCTAGGGGAGCACTAAGTCGCGTTTTTGCGGCCGTTCAACCTTTAAGGAGGTGAAAAGGGTAAAAATTAGTTTATATGTAAAATCAAATTCCTTGGGGATAAGATTGATACTCAAAATTTACATAAAACATTTTCAAAACTCTCTCCCAGGTAGGTTTAGGGGTGTTAAAGTTATTTTTGAGGAATCTCACTGCGCAATCTGATTAACATAAACGATACATAAAAAAGAGAAGAAAAGAGCGAATAAAATATTTAGGTTGTTCAAAACTCGGCCCTCAACGGGGCAAAAAGGGGTTGATAAGTTTTTAGGGGAGGTTTTTACCTACTTTGTGGCGGTAACCTAAATTTATTATTCTTCAAGTCAAATAAAGTATCGTCCCAAACCAATAAACCCTGTATATCTACGATTCCCAGTTTTTTATTGTTTTAATAATAGCTTATTTTTGGTCGCCTTCACTAACTCCATATAAGAAAGTCATTTATAGGATAAACGAAATCAGGCGAACGAAGTCGCTTGCGGAGTGCTAGTACATATAATAAATCTGTAGAAAAGTCGTTTTTGTACATCGAAAATATATCCAAACAAAATACCCAGGGTGTTGAAAGGAGAACCAACAGAACCTATTTCCAGCATTTTTTGAATTATTGTCTGTTTATTTGTGCACGCATCACGTAAAATGTACGAAATCAATGTAGATAACTTTTATACAATATTGTGCGTAACTTGAAGTATTACTTAGTTTTTGTTTCATCGCAATCGGTTCACTCTATCAAAAGTTAGATGAATTTAAAAGTGTTCAAGCAGTAAAATATCGCAACACACGCAATTCAGATACTCGGACTGTTGAACTCCATATTCGATAGATGGCGTTGTGCATTTCGCATCATTTTCTGAATGGCGGTGTTAAGATTTACCGCGAAAGAAAGAATATAAAAAAAAATGCTTGCATGTCGGCATGTGTATGACTCAGCAGGCATAGATCATCAGCATAGTCCAGGTCTTCCAAGACGTTGGTCAATCCTCACTCTATGCCGCGACGCCTACTATCGTTAATGCGCAACATAATTCCGTCGAAATCGCAGGTCATTTGATGTTTGTTATTGAAGAGTTCCATTGTCTGTCTCCGAAGATCTTTGTCAGATCGTAATAAATTATACAATAAAACCTTCCCTGAAAACACATACATTTAACGACGAAAACCCTAATACATCTGTTTACCCTGTTAAACTGTACGAGCGTGATGTTATATTAGGGTATGGTGAAAACAAAACATAAACAAACGATCACAGTAATCGCAGGTCATTTGATGTTTGTTATTGAAGAGTTCCATTGTCTATCTCCGAAGATCTTTATCAGATCGTAATAAATTATACAATAAAACCTTCCCTGAAAACACATACATTTATCGACGAAAACCCTATCAGTATGGGATCAGTAGTTTTAAGAAAACTGCGGATACATACGGGTCGAATAGATAGAGTACCTCCTTTTTTTGAAGTCGGTTAAAATAATAAGTTACTTTTTGCGACGACGCGACGGTTTGTAACAGTTACCAAATGCATATTCGAAGTGCCAACTAACCTTCCTGAATCAACTTCGATAAATTAAAAAATAATATCAAGGACCAATATTATTTGAGTGGTGTATAAAATCGAGCGCTCAGCAGTTTCAATGAGTGCGTGCGCGTAATGTTGCTGTGTGCGACTAGATACCTAAATTTGAGTTCGTCGAAAATGTAACAGCGTCCTTAATAAATAATTATGTATGCTAGTATTATATTATCTGTGCTTCCGCTTTATTATATTAGTATAGACAGATTATGTTATTTGCAGACGCGCAAACTTCAACTCGCCGATCCACAGCGTGGCGATGTTGTTCCGCATCGTGACGGGCGAGGACTGGAACAAGATCATGCACGACTGCATGGTGGCGCCGCCCTACTGCACGCCCGCCGACAACTACTGGGAGACCGACTGCGGCAACTTCACCGCCTCGCTCGCCTACTTCTGCACCTTCTACGTCATTATTACGTACATCGTACTCAACTTGCTTGTGGGTTAGTGCACTGTGCCATTATTTGTTCCGCATCGTGACGGGCGAGGACTGGAACAAGATCATGCACGACTGCATGGTGGCGCCGCCCTACTGCACGCCCGCCGACAACTACTGGGAGACCGACTGCGGCAACTTCACCGCCTCGCTCGCCTACTTCTGCACCTTCTACGTCATTATTACGTACATCGTACTCAACTTGCTTGTGGGTTAGTGCACTGTGCCATTATTTGTTCCGCATCGTGACGGGCGAGGACTGGAACAAGATCATGCACGACTGCATGGTGGCGCCGCCCTACTGCACGCCCGCCGACAACTACTGGGAGACCGACTGCGGCAACTTCACCGCCTCGCTCGCCTACTTCTGCACCTTCTACGTCATTATTACGTACATCGTACTCAACTTGCTTGTGGGTTAGTGCACTGTGCCATTATTTGTTCCGCATCGTGACGGGCGAGGACTGGAACAAGATCATGCACGACTGCATGGTGGCGCCGCCCTACTGCACGCCCGCCGACAACTACTGGGAGACCGACTGCGGCAACTTCACCGCCTCGCTCGCCTACTTCTGCACCTTCTACGTCATTATTACGTACATCGTACTCAACTTGCTTGTGGGTTAGTGCACTGTGCCATTATTTGTTCCGCATCGTGACGGGCGAGGACTGGAACAAGATCATGCACGACTGCATGGTGGCGCCGCCCTACTGCACGCCCGCCGACAACTACTGGGAGACCGACTGCGGCAACTTCACCGCCTCGCTCGCCTACTTCTGCACCTTCTACGTCATTATTACGTACATCGTACTCAACTTGCTTGTGGGTTAGTGCACTGTGCCATTATTTGTTCCGCATCGTGACGGGCGAGGACTGGAACAAGATCATGCACGACTGCATGGTGGCGCCGCCCTACTGCACGCCCGCCGACAACTACTGGGAGACCGACTGCGGCAACTTCACCGCCTCGCTCGCCTACTTCTGCACCTTCTACGTCATTATTACGTACATCGTACTCAACTTGCTTGTGGGTTAGTGCACTGTGCCATTATTTGTTCCGCATCGTGACGGGCGAGGACTGGAACAAGATCATGCACGACTGCATGGTGGCGCCGCCCTACTGCACGCCCGCCGACAACTACTGGGAGACCGACTGCGGCAACTTCACCGCCTCGCTCGCCTACCTCTGCACCTTCTACGTCATTATTACGTACATCGTACTCAACTTGCTTGTGGGTTAGTGCACTGTGCCATTATTTGTTCCGCATCGTGACGGGCGAGGACTGGAACAAGATCATGCACGACTGCATGGTGGCGCCGCCCTACTGCACGCCCGCCGACAACTACTGGGAGACCGACTGCGGCAACTTCACCGCCTCGCTCGCCTACCTCTGCACCTTCTACGTCATTATTACGTACATCGTACTCAACTTGCTTGTGGGTTAGTGCACTGTGCCATTATTTGTTCCGCATCGTGACGGGCGAGGACTGGAACAAGATCATGCACGACTGCATGGTGGCGCCGCCCTACTGCACGCCCGCCGACAACTACTGGGAGACCGACTGCGGCAACTTCACCGCCTCGCTCGCCTACCTCTGCACCTTCTACGTCATTATTACGTACATCGTACTCAACTTGCTTGTGGGTTAGTGCACTGTGCCATTATTTGTTCCGCATCGTGACGGGCGAGGACTGGAACAAGATCATGCACGACTGCATGGTGGCGCCGCCCTACTGCACGCCCGCCGACAACTACTGGGAGACCGACTGCGGCAACTTCACCGCCTCGCTCGCCTACTTCTGCACCTTCTACGTCATTATTACGTACATCGTACTCAACTTGCTTGTGGGTTAGTGCACTGTGCCATTATTTGTTCCGCATCGTGACGGGCGAGGACTGGAACAAGATCATGCACTATAAGTTTTTAAGCTGACATGGTCACAATCATTAGAATTAATATTTGTTTCGGGATATTTACCATATGCATTTTAATTTTGGTTGAGAGCTCGACCAATCATTGGTCGATTGATAACGGTCAAATCCTTTGCCTGACCGAATTCAATTACGCAATTAGGCAGCAGGTCATCTGTCCAACTAGCTAGTTGAGGCCTTCCAACGCATCGTCTTCCGAGTTCCGGTCACCACTCCAGAACGTTTCTGCCCCATCGGCCATCCGTTCTGCGAGCAATGTGCCCTGCCCACTGCCACTTCAGTTTCGCAATTCGTCGGGCTTCGAGCGACTTTTATTATTCGTGTAATATTTGTATAAAATTAGGTCAGCAGAAGAACATTGGTTGTAGCTATATTGAGCTCATGCCCTGGGGATGTTTTTTGATTAAAAAAGTTGGTTGCAGGTGAGGTCTTTTAAGCGAAGGGGTCCGTTGTCAGCTTCATAGAAGACTTTGGAATATCTTAAATGAAACAAATTTTTGAGTTAACTTTTGAACATATTAAACACGTTTAGAGTCTGGCAAACAAATGTAGAGACTGAAAAATCGCAGCAATTTAAAAATATCAGCATAGCAACCCTAAAACTAGTATGAAATACCTGGCATAACCTAATTTGATACTTTAGAATTATTTATTTTATTTCGTCTGAATAAAAATATTATAGTTACTTTAAGTAGGTAATACTTTAGATATTAAGTATCCATCTGAATAAAAAAAAAAGTTTTCTATAATAATTTTGATTTATTCACACCCCACGGAAACAATCTTGTTTTTGTTTGAATTCGGCGTCTTTCTCCTGTTGTTTTTCTTGATATTTAGACATCATACGAAACAACATCTCCCGTAATCCACCTTTTATTATTTTTTTACTTATTAAATGCTATTATCAAGACCATAACAAATCAGGTTGTAATTAGTTGCATTGCCATGTAAAAAGTTTGCAAATAATTCCGAGTGTCTACTTTTGTTTGCCAGACTCTAGAAGTTTGTCTTTGTTGTTGTAATTTCAATACTCAAACATCATGTTTGTAATTTGCAGCTATAATTATGGAGAACTTTTCATTATTCTACTCAAACGAGGAAGACGCACTACTGTCTTACGCTGATATAAGAAACTTTCAAAACACATGGAATGTTGTTGATGTGCATCAAAAAGGCGTTATACCGGTTAGAAAGGTAAGCTAAGATTGGTTGAATGAATCTTCAACAGCCAATTACAGCAGATAACGCGTGCTTGACATTTTTTTGTCACATTAATTCTGCGATAATTTAGAGGTGAGAAACTCGGGCTTAACCTCAAACATAACGGCTAACTTACGGCTAACGTGTCAGTTGAACTACAAACAAGTAAAATTTCAAAATTTAAAAAACCCCCGACACATTTATCTTGCGAAAACACCCCGATTCAAATAGTAAAACACCCATAACTTTTGAACGGCTGAACCGATTTTATTCAAACATAGCTAAGAACACTCTCGAGAAAATCATCTTTCAAACAAAACAAACTAAATCAAAATCGGTTCATCCGTTTAGGCGCTATGATGCCACAGACAGACACACAGATACACAGCAACACACGTTAAACTTATAACACCCCTCTTTGTCCGGCGGGAATTAAAAAGGCCCTTTTTGCTAAGATGTGAAAGCTTTGTCCATGTCAAATCTTTACCATGAAATTATGGTTGTGATAACCAGGATAAATAAAATGTATGGTTCTGTTGGCATTTCAGGTAAAATTCATACTGCGCCTTCTAAAAGGTCGTCTAGAATGCGACACTCACAAGGAGAGACTGCTGTTCAAATATATGTGCTATGAACTTGAGCGACTGCATAACGGCGAAGATGTCACCTTCCACGACGTCATCAAGTAAGTATTCTTGAACGTTACGAGAGATTAAACTACTATTCTCTTAGAAAATCTTAGCCTTAATCTCAACTAAGCTATTCCGAAGCTAAATAAAGGCAGCTTAGCTGAACTAAGATAAACTGAAAATATGTCCCGTGCACACCAAGCTCAGTCAGTATCGCGAAGTTCAGTTCAACGGACGTCGCTCACCATGAATATAATCAATGAAGAAAGTGCCGATGATGAATACGTTACACATAGAAAAAGAAGATTAACACTGACCTATTACTATTTAAAACAGGGACACACACACATTTTACCACTTTAGAAGTGTCTCTCGCGCAAACTATTCAGTTTATTAAAAAAAAAAATTAGATACCTCAATATCATTTTTGAAGACCTATCCATAGATACCCCACACGTATGGGTATGATGAAAAAAAAATTGAGTTTTAGTTCTAAGTATGGGGACCCCACATTTTTTTTCGTTTTTTTTTTCTATTTTTGTTGCGGAAATCTTAATGCGGTACATAGAATACATCTACTTAACAAGTTTCAACAGCATAGTTCTTATAGTTTCGGAAAAAAAGTGTCTGTGGCATACGGATGGACAGACAGACATGACGAATCCATAAGGGTTCCGTTTTTTGGCATTTGGCTACGGAACCCTAAAAAAGACATTCCAGACCAATTTCAATAAATTAACACGAGTTATTAAAAGACCAATAACGTACAGTTGCATACAAGATTTTATCTACGAAGGAAGGAATAAAACACAGATATAGACAAATAAGTATTTTAATAGAAACTTAACTACACACTGACTATTGTTTATCCCGCGTCCACTTATTTTTATTTTGTTTTTATTAGGTACAAGGCAAAGATCTTGTAGCCGCAACAGCCAAATATTATACGATACTTTTGATCTAAACTTGTTCCATTTTTAAAAACATCATTTACATTGTCTGGATTTCGAAGTAATATTATGGGTACCTGGCTATATGTTCAGAATGTCTTTGCTTGTGTTTTAGAATTTATGACGATTCGCATAATGCAACCCGATGTCGTTATGGGTATCATAATGAAACCGCTGTCAATTTTGTAATTCGAATATAACGAAACCGAAGTAGATAAAAAGTATAATACAATAATTGAATGTATTGATAACAGTATGCTGTCATACCGCACGGTGGATATCCGCAAATCACTGCAAATGGAAGAGTTGTTGGCGAGGGAAGAGTTCGAATTTCTGATTGAGGAGGAAGTGGCCAAGCAAACCATACGGACATGGCTGGAAGGCTGTCTCAAGAAGATACGCGCTAATAGTAGCGTAAGTATTATTACTTGTAAATCTAATAAACTAGAAGATTCTGTAAATAATCTTCATCATAACCATCGACCACATAGCCACTAGACGCCTAATGCTTGATCTAATACATCAAAACAATTCTGTCAACTAGCTGAGGTATGAGGAACGGGACGAATGCGCCCTGATTGGTCCTTTACCAAGGTCATATGTCTCATTAAGGATGGGACAGGTTTAAATAAAACCAGGCAGGTATCGATATTTTTAGATAAATAATATTTGTACTTATTTTTTTAAATTAATTATACCTTTTTTATAATTAATTATACGGCGTTTTAAACATTTTAGTAACAAAATAAAATGTTAAAACTAAAAAAAAATATCAAAATTCTATTCTCTTATAATTCTAATCTATTCAATTTAATGTCTTCATTTGTAAGGTTTCTATTTCATCGATAACAGATTTGGTCATAGGATATGGTGCATCACTAGTTGTGTTTACGAAATTATAGAGGAGAAGAGATAGCGAAAAAAATACTTTAAAAAGAAAGAGACGCATACATGCAGTGGGCGTTTTCACCTACAAACGTGACCAATATAATATGAACTCCGATAAATAATATCAGAAAATAAATCTAATTATGTTTATATGTAACTATTAACTTATAATGAAATGTTATGCCATTTTGCCGGAAACTCGAAGTCTGGCTGTTGTTACCATACCAACATATTGTACAAGAGGCCATTATAATATTTATTAAATCTATTTTTTATTGACTGACGCGGAAGTGTTTACGGCTCTCAGAAGTGGTCGGTACTAATTCGAAATTGTCGAGTGGCGAGCTGTATTACCTGTATATGATCTTTTTAGTCATATGTGTTGACAGACATTGCTCGCCTGTTATGAGGCGTCTAGGGGCTGTGTGGTCGCTGATCATAACTAATAGCTAATTACGCTTTCGTAAATGTCGCAAACCGATTCACATAAATTGTTTCGCTAAAATGGGTTCAACTACTAAACTTACTAATGATTTTTTTTTTATTACAGAAACAGCAAACTAGTTTAATCGCTGGGTTGAGGAAAACAAATGAACAAGCTGTTGACATGAGCAATGAAAAAGTCGACAAAGAAAAACTGGAAACTGAAGCGCAGGTAACTACATTATCTTATATCAATAGCTTTCTGCTCATGTAAGGAAAAATCAATAACTTCATGGCGCGTTTACATTAGGTCGGCCACCGTATACTGCGACCATTTTCGGTTGAACCGGATCGGTTAACCGAATTGGGCTGTTTACATATATATATATTTTTTTTTTTACCGCGACCGTATTCGTTTAAGATGTCGTTTTACCGGATTCGGCGACCGCATTTAGCCCTTTATTCGCATTCAGCCACAATGAGTGGCGCTTTCAACAAGTCAGCCTGTAAACGGTCTGCGGCCGAATACGGCTAACCGAAAATCTGTTTACGCTAGTCGGTGACCGAATACGGTCTGCGGCCGAATACGGCTAACCGAAAACCCGCTTACACTAGTCTGTGACCGAATACGGTCTGCGGCCGAATACGGCTAACCGAAAACCCGCTTACACTAGTCTGTGACCGAATACGGTCTGCGGCCGAATACGGCTAACCGAAAACCCGCTTACACTAGTCTGTGACCGAATACGGTCTGCGGCCGAATACGGCTAACCGAAAACCCGCTTACACTAGTCTGTGACCGAATACGGTCTGCGGCCGAATACGGCTAACCGAAAACCCGCTTACACTAGTCTGTGACCGAATACGGTCTGCGGCCGAATACGGCTAACCGAAAACCCGCTTACACTAGTCTGTGACCGAATACGGTCTGCGGCCGAATACGGCTAACCGAAAACCCGCTTACACTAGTCTGTGACCGAATACGGTCTGCGGCCGAATACGGCTAACCGAAAACCCGCTTACACTAGTCTGTGACCGAATACGGTCTGCGGCCGAATACGGCTAACCGAAAACCCGCTTACACTAGTCTGTGACCGAATACGGTCTGCGGCCGAATACGGCTAACCGAAAACCCGCTTACACTAGTCTGTGACCGAATACGGTCTGCGGCCGAATACGGCTAACCGAAAACCCGCTTACACTAGTCTGTGACCGAATACGGTCTGCGGCCGAATACGGCTAACCGAAAACCCGCTTACACTAGTCTGTGACCGAATACGGTCTGTGGTCGAATACGGCTAACCGAAAACCTGTTTACACTAGTCAGTGAACGAATACGGGCTGCAGTCGAATCGGTCAAATCGTCCTTATATAGATGAGCCATCATATTGTATCACCTATTGTATAGGAATGCTAATACATACATACATAAACTCACGCCTTTTTTCCATGGGGGTAGGCAGAAACTACAGAACGCCACCAGGAATGCTAATATTGTATAAAATCTTACCTGAATACTGTCTCTCAAGATACAAGTTGCCCTAGTTTGAGGCAGGGTTCATTGCCCAAAATGGTTACAATGAAATAATTATAGTTTGAATTATTTATAGTTTTTTATATTCATTTGCAGCAGGTAATCGCTAACACAGGCCGCACGGAAATAACAGAGTCTACATCACAGCCCGTAATATCTAGTGAGTAAAATTGACAATTAATTGTTTTCTTTTTCCTTGTTTCCATATTATTACTAAACTTATCTTTTTCCAGATATCTCGTCATCATTTGATTCACAACCGAAAAGATCGTCAACAAAAAGTCAATTCAAAAGACCTGGATTACCATCGGTCACAATTCCTAGGTAAAATTAGGCACTGGCAATCACTTATAAAAAATAATCTTAGTGCTGCCCACATACTCATTATATTGTATTGAATTAATTTACAGACCTGAGAGCCCAATTAAGAAGTACCTTCAGCCAACTCTCAGTGATCCACATCCTGCCCTTATAAAGAAGACTTCTTGTAAGTGTGAGTGTTCTTTTTTGTTTATCTATATTAAAGTTACCGCCAAACATATCCCGAAAGGTCAAGTAAAGGTGCATCTCTAGTACATCTACATTTCGCCAGTTATGTTTAAGTCCCATGTAGTAGGGGATGAGCCTATTGCCATCAACCGCGCATAAGACCAGAGTACGGCTGCTACTGAGAAATTATCTACAATAAAGTATACCTATAACATCATCATCATAAGATTCCATATCAATCAAACGATTATCTTGGACTCTATTAGAAGTATCATCTGCTACCACTGGTAGATTGACGTAAAATTGCTGGCTGTTTATTCTTGTTGAAAATGCTCAATACCAATATTGATACTCTTGAGTTATTGTCAAAATTTTATTTCAATGTGCCTAGTAAAATTCTTCGATTTAATCCACCCATACGTGTACCTACGAGTATATGTCTTCGAATTATAGGCGGAACAGTTATATTGTGCGCGCAAGCAATAATTTCAATGATCCATTCACAATCAGCAGCGTCGGACTGGGACCCAAAAAACTACCGGAACTTTTTTTAACTGCGGCCCACACTAGGCAAAGACATAAAATAGGGGTGAATGTAAACGAACCCCCCGTCGGCGTTAATATCGTTATTTACGCAGACGACACCCTGGTGTTAGCCGGCGGAGACACCTTCGATGAGACCATCCAGTTTTCCTAGCTCGGGGTGGCAAGAGTCGTGGCGTCGATCTGCGAGCTGGGTTTGGAGATAGCGCCTCATAAAATGGCTATGGTTCCATAAACTGCAGAACGGCAGGTAGCAACCCAGCTCGTCAGTTGGATATGCGCAAGCCCAGGTGGGTCGATACATTAACTGTCTTGGTCTAACCCTGGATGGTTGGTGGGTCTTCGAAGAGCATTTCGAGCGCCTGCAAGTCCCTCGCGTTGAAAAGGCAGTGGGTGCTTTGCATAGACTGCTACTCAACTTCGCGAAATCCTGGGAAGAAGTTCGCCACGTCTACGCGGTGTCGTGCGATCGATGGTCCTCTATGGGACGCCTGTTTGGTTAAGCAGACTATCAGGTGTCCGACGCTGCAGGTCTAAACAGCCTGCAGCGGAAGATCGTCATTCGGATAGCACGAGGTTAAGGAACGGTTTCCTTTGAGGCGGCAACACTCCTGGCACGCTTTCCTCTACTAGATATTTCGGCGGATATGGAAGCGAGGGTTTACAACTGAATTCGCTTCATTCGCTAGAATGGTGATAGCTTGCCAGAAATCGCTGTATTCAGGTAGAGACGGTAGGAACGGCGACACGCGCTCGAGCAGTTCCGCGAGCAGCTACAGCAGCCGCAATTTTCACGCAAGCGCGTTGTCGAAGCCGTCCTGCCGCACTTTCTCATCATTCATATAATTCATGGTGAGCCATAGGTACGTCACTTGAGATGACCACTCGATGTCGGCTCCCTGTAGTCGAAGGGCTGGTGGGAGATGTTCACCATTGGTCTCATAATTGTAAAGGAAAACATCTTGAGAAAACTGGCATGATTTATAACTTAAAATAGTGTGTGTTCCAGCTGTGGGAACATTATAAAGGCGATTAACGAAATGTATTTACAAGGCAGACGTGAATGGAAACGCCGGGAGGGGACGCCCTAGAAAGACATACATAGACCTTATAGGTGATGTTGTTCAAAAAGCCCAGGTGCGCAGTACTCATAACCGGCGTGTGTGTATGACTAGACGTATGAATGTGAGTGAAGCAAAAGAAGTATGTAAGGATCGTAGCAGGTCTCTCTGTATTTTCTGCCTACTCCCATAAGAAGGGAAAAAGGCGTACGTTTATGTATGTATGTATGAATTTGTAATTGTGCAATAATTAATTCGTATTCGTATGTACTCGTATGTGCAGCGTCAGTGAAGAGCGGCGTGCGCGTGTCGCACAACAACAGCGGCGGCGCGCGCGACCAGCCCGTGCTGCACGACGTGCACTCCTGGTGGGGCGCGCAGGTGGCCCGTCTCGCCGTGCTGGACCCGGAGTAGCGGAGTAGTACTGGCCTCTCGCTACACGACACCCGTCCTACGCGTGTTGTATAGTCATCGGCACGTAAGTTGGCAAGAGTCGTTAGATGCGCAGAAGTCGTTTTTTAGGTCTCCTTGGTAGTGAAGCGGGACGCGGGGTACAAGGTCGCGCGATTGGTGGCTCAGTCGACCCGCGCCTCCCGCACCGCGTCCTCTTTCCGTTCGCTCCCGATTACACTTGCGTGCACGAAAGTTGTACACTTTGATTTAGTTGAGTTTTTGTTAGGAGTAGTTGTTATTATTTTGAATTTAGTTTTTATTACGAGTGTTACTGTTTTATTTTGATAACAATGCCATAATTTGTTATTATTTTGAATTAAGTTTTTATTACGAGTGTTACTGTTTTATTTTGATAACAATGCCATAATTTTTACTATCTTTTTGAAATATTTTTTTTTACTTGTAACTGTATATATTTTATTTATAACACCTAACAAACTTCACGAATTCCTCTCCTTTATTTAACATTGAAAAATGACAAGAAATAAAAGTGATCACTTTTTTGTGGCAATAAGTGTACGATGCGCGAACTTACCCCCACTACGCCAAAACCTTGCCAAGTTACGTGCCGATGACTGTACCTCAGGCCTCAGGTACAACCTCGGTTAAACGGTAGGCTCTCCACTACTTTTTATTACTCAGTGTCGCAAAATAAAATGTGATTATAATACTCACAACGGATTTTTGTGTGTCTGAATTGGCTGCAAGAGCGTGCGTTGTAGCTATTTTTGTGTCAATATTGAAAGTGAAGATAGCATTGTATAACTGTCTCGTTCACTCGCTTACGTCTGTCGCATCAACCTATCTCGCTTACTCTATGCAGTTAAACTGTTTCTTGCGCAATTGTTGACAGAACTAACTTCAGACACACAAAGATCCGTTGTGAGTATTATACTAAGTTTGTTATACTATATTTGTAGGAAGATCTAGATCTTTTGAGTCGAATTAAAGTTAATGTAATGAAAATGTTTATATTTTAAAATGTTTACCAAAATAATTAAGTTTAACCGTGTTAGTGCCAAAATAGTTGGAAAAGAAAATAAAAAATACAAAAAAAATATTTTTGTATTTTATTCAGTATACCAATAATATTATTCTGACGGCTCTGATCCCGATTCTGATTTATTATTACAAATGTATAACAAAATTTGGTGTCGGATGATAAAATTACAATTATTTACATTTACACAACAACTACCTATTTACAAATCGTAAACTTGCTAGTTGGTGATTAAATTTCTATTACAAACAACATAATTAAATTAATATTTAAAATATCGATAGATTATTGTAATAAGTGGCACATGCCTAGAGAGAAGAGAACTATAACGGTGAAAGTGAGTACGAGACACAGGTATCGTCCGGCGATGGGGTAGTGGAACAGCTTGGCGTGCAGGCGCAGTGTGGACGCGTACATCAGTACGGTGGTGATGTCCTCTTGTGGCGTGTCTTGGTGTAGGAAGGGACGTACGCTTAGCTCGTGCCCCACTGACCGCGTCCGCCGACATTCTTTTGAGAGTCGGGCGGCCTGAAATTATAATAGTACATTGTGATACAAGGGTGGAAAGTAGGTTATTGCAAACGAGTTGTCATTAACAAGCCCGAGCCGAAGGCGAGGGTTTTTCAATGACACGAGTTTGCAATAACCTACACACCCGTGTATCACACGACGTTTTTCAATACAGTTGTGGGAAATATTAAAAACAAATCAATGAATTAGATTAGTTTAATCAGAAAAAAAAACTGAAAATGACGCGTTTTTGCAACTGGTCAAAACAGCCTATACAGCCTATTCGATTTTTGTCAAATGTTGATGTGAAAATAATTAAATTAAATATATTAAACAACCATTTAATAGACTTTTGAGAATTCAATGCTAAAACGTATGGATTCATTCATTTTTCCTCTTATAAAATCTATCCCATTTTATTCTATGTATGAAAACTCTTTGCTACTAAACTTTTTAAATTGACTTATAAATTTAAAACTCAACTGCAAAACTAATGATCGAGCTCGTAAACAAAAGTCACGACCGTGTAACAGAAAGATGCCTGTACGAAAGATTTAATTTTCGAATCCTAAGTATAGCCTCCGAAAGTACGCCATGTTTAACAACTGTATTGAAAAAGCTATTTTCAATATGGATTACAGCAAACAAGTTTTCAACTCGTTGAAAAAGTTAGGACTAATATATAATGTAATTGTGTGTGCTCTTCACGTTTCTATCCATTCAATGTTCTTGTTAAGGTGCGTCCTCACTGGGAGCATTCTTTCGCGAGCATTTGTAAGAGAGCAATCGTAGGCGAGCAACAGATGCTTCCCCGCGAGCCCAGCTTTCACGTTAGAGCAAAACTATGAACGTTCGAGTCGAACCATTCCCTTGCGAGCTTGGAGCATTCGAATACGATCTCGTTAAATGTCATTCATTTGATAATACGTTTGACCAAAAATGTCACAAACACATAAGATCAAGGAACTGTTCCTTGCTTACAAGTGGCCAGTAATATTCCTACATTATATACTCATTCATTTCATTATCTGAGTGCTCGCCCATGCCAGAACCGTTTCGGCGAAAATTGTTGCGACGTCCACACCGGCCGAAGTTCGCGCTTGCGTGCAAGCTTTGTAAGGCTCGGCTCAACATCAACACCACTCGAATATTCGACGTCGAATGCTCATTACACGTGAATGCTCTCAGTGAGGACGCTCCTTTAGGGTCAGCGCAGACAGCAATAATATGCTCGAGATAATTCTTTCCTGTGAAGTTTTGAGTAGGCAATCATCTCTTGCACGTTATTTAAAACTCATTATTTTTTTAGTTACGGTTTAGTTTTCATTACCAATTCATCAATGTAAGAGCGTTTTGCTGGTATTTCTGTGCTGACCCTTCTGTTCATAAAGAGTAGGTAATATTTTAGTTCTCTTATTCTCTTAATTACCTGGACAAATGGTACTACAACCGCTGATATCCACAATAGCTCATTAAGAATGCTGATGCCAACCAAGGGTTCTGTTTCAATATCCACCTTGTCTAAATTCAGTAGCCACATTAGACCAGAGGTAGCCCATGAGATGTTCACTATGGTGAACAAACAAACTGCGGGTGCTAAGTCATCATTCAAATATTTTAACAGCTTACGAAATTCTGCTATTTCCTGTAAAAAATAAAATAAATATAGGCGTCTCTTTTTTATATTTTACTAGCTGACCCGCAAACTTTGTTTTGCCATAAAAACACCAAACATTCATCTACCCTAACTACACTACCCTACCTACCCTACCTAAAATACCCTACCCTACCTACCCTACCCTATCTAACCTACCCTAACTACACTACCCTACCCTACCTGCCATACCTACTCTACCCTACCCAACCTACTCTACCCTACCTTACCTACCCTACCTACATACCTACCCTACCTATGTAGGTAAGGTACCATTTTTTTTTTCTTAATTTTTTTTTCATAAGAGCCTTCTCCTAACAATAACAAACACAACAAAAAATGAATTAGTGTAATCGGTCCACGCGTGATGCCGTGACCAAGGGAAATAGGCATTCATTTTTATATATATACTAGCTGACCCGGCAATCTTTGTTTTGCCATAAAAACACCAAACATTCATCTACCCTACCTAACACTATCTACCCAAATCTACCTACACTACCCTACGTACCCTACCCTACCCTACGTACCCTACCCTACCTACCCTGAGTGCTTGTAATTCAATATGAACTTTATACAATAGCAATAAAGCTCGTTTTAGTTAGAAAACTTTTGTATGGGAAAAAGAAAAGGGCTGTTTTTAGGGTTTTCCCGGCAATTATACGAATTTTTCTCGCCGTAAAAACCATCTTTGAACTTCAACGAACATTAAAAAAAAAGAATTGGCCAAATTGGTCCAGGCGTTGTTGAGTTATGCGCTTACCAACACATTTTGCGATTCATTTTTATATTATAGATACGTATAAGGCCTCTTACACATTATGCCGTAGCGGCAGCGGCACCGTCGCCACCGCGGCGCCGCGCCGCTGCGATAGTCTGCCTTAGATTTATATGGAGCTTTACATACGACGCCGCGGCGGCGACGGCGAGTCTTAGTCTAAAAACGCTGCCGCCGCGGTGTCGTGTGAAAACACCCTAAGATATGTCATGGACCTAGTGATTAATCAGGGCACTATGTATAATGGCACCAGGCATTATGAATCTAGTCAAGTCAAATCGGGTAATGTAATGAATACGGATTTAAATTTATATATTTATCACATTGTCTGCTCATTATGAATATTGCTACATAACGTTTAGGCTATTCAATATCTTTGTTTTTTAATCCATTTATGATGTAACCTACGTCCTTCCAAGGGTCTCAAATGTCATCTAAATCGGCTCAGCGGTTTAAGCGTAAAAAGGTAACAGACAGACAGAGTTACTTTCGCATTTAGTATATTAGTAAGGATAGATCTATTCTAATATTATAAAGAGGTAAAGTTTGTGATGTTGTAAGGGGGTAATCTCTGGATCTACTGAACTGATTTTGAAAATTCTTTCACCAGTAGAAAGCTACACTATTCCTGAGTGCCATAGGCTAAAATATATTTTCAAAAAAAAAATGAGATCCTTATGAAAAATGCAAGGTTACCCAAGGTAGGCAGAATGTTGCCTATAAAATTCATTCTTTGGCGTGCGCTGAGAAAACTATTGATGATAGATAAAAAATAGTAGATGGGGTAGGCAGGGTAGGGCAGAATAGGTAGGATAGGTAGGTAGGTAGCCAGTTGACGGGAGCGAATCCGCGGGGGTCAGCTAGTAAAAAATAAAACAGCTTACTTTCATCCAGTTAAGCGGAGATATGGTTCGGTTAAGAAGACGCTCTTTCAGGAACATGAGATGCGCCTGCAGTAGCTGTGCTTGTAGGCAGTAACTCGTGATGATAGTCGCTTGCACCATGTCGTGGATCAATGTGCATATTATTAGTAAGATCTTCAACAACATTCTTACTTCGTAGGAACTGGAACAGAATGGATACAAGATTAGTAGGTACTGAAATTCTTATTTTTTATATAATATATAGGCTTGTGTTTGACCACTATCTCGCCTGATGGTAAGCGATTATGTGGTCTACGGTGAAGCACGCTTGCCTAGAAGTAACCTATACACTAAGACCCCAAAATTGTAGCTATCAGGGAACAAAGACTCCGGAAGGGAATTCCACTTAAGTCAACATCTGTGGTAGTAGGAAATAGACATCGACAAAGCCATCGTAGCAGTACCTAAGGGTAGTTTTCGTATGTGCGTAAAAAAGTTAGGTTTATCTTTACCTGTTTTCCATCCATCTGAAGATGATGTTGCCTCTAGCCAGCATTAAGTTGACTGAACATAATGACAGACACATCCACAGCACGCTGAGTATTATAAAGAACCACAACATGCGTAAGAGGCGCTTCGGTTTCGTCGTGGGCATCCCTTGAGGCGTATACGAAGACAATAAAAATACCTAGACAAGAACAGATTATAGTTTTATTTTTTGGGCCATTCATACGTTAATATTGTAATGTATTAGAATGAATAAGTTGGAATACTCACTCGTTCCATGAGATTTTGCAGCTGTTCACTATCTGAGATTCGAAATAAATATAATGCGTATAAAAAGCCCACAAAATGCAATAGGCTGGGTCCAATATAGGTGAAGATTACGTTTCCATAACACACTTCTTTGTAATTGTCATATTCCAAAGTGGATGTTAACGCCAGCGGTACTAACTTGTAACAAAATCCTCGGTCCCGTCTGAAACATAATCGATACCTACTTGAAAAAGAACAATCGGTCAGCTTCAGTGACTTTTTTTTTTGTTTTCTGGGGAGCCTTCAATAGGCACAGCTAGACTTTTGGGGAAAAGACCAGGCAGTGTCGGATGTTTATCTCACTAATATCACCATCAGCATGTAGAAGGGGCCCCGTGACCTCTCAAAAGACCACCCGGAACCCCCTGTGTGCAACGTCTATTAGGGCATATCCCTGAGGAGACTGGAAAAGAGCCTCCCCTGAGCCTCGCTGTGCACGGCAGCACGTGATCACTGCCACCGTCTTTCCTGGAGTCGCTTGGTGGGCGGACAGCGTTCTCCAGTATGAACGCCCACGACCCCGGAGTCCCGCCTGCTTCGGCGTTTTAGGCATCGACGCGGTTGCCTCGTTAGCTAGCTGGTCAGTAGGCTAAAGATTGTTTTTCAGAGATCCCTTATAAAAAGTGATATAAATTCATCACTAGTGACCCGCACCGGCTTAGGCCGTGACAAATTATATACAAAGACCTTTCTTGTTAAAAACCGCATGCAAATCCGTTCAGTAATTTTTGATTTTATCACGAACAGACGCGGCAGGGGACTTTGTTTTATAATATGTAATGATGACAGTGGCGTAGCGTGCCTTGGCGGGGCTCCGTATAAAAAAAATGATAGAGGGCCCTTATCAAGGGTTAAGATTTCTCACAAAAGAATAAAAATGTTTCCATAAAATTAAAATTTATTCATCATAATTATCTATCTGTCACTTTTTCCAAAATTTTTACAAACAATTCAAATTAAATATACACTCTCCTTGCCTTTTTTTCGGCAAACTGATTTATTAAATCATTTATAGCTGATGATGACTTTAGTTTTTCTAAAGTTTCTGCCTCTATGGACAACAGTGAAAGGTCAGGCGAAAAAAAATATTTGGGTAGTTTTTATTAATTTTTGCTTTCGCACGTCGGGGGCCCCCGTGGCCCGGAGGCCCCGTATAATTGATACGGTAGATACGGCGGTAGCTACGCCCCTGAATGATGACTAATCATGAGCAGGTATTTTCACCCCCTGAGAGATTTTCAATGAATTAAAGTTACATATATATTGTTACGTTACCTGAAACAAGCCATATATTGAAGTACATATCCTAAAAACATGAGTATCGCAACTTGTATTGAATGAAAATGTGAGCAACAAATAGTGCATCTAGAAGAGTTCGATACATCCAGTACCGGCCGCAGTCCCATGATAGTTAACAGTTTTAAGTATGGGAGTAATATCTGAAATAAGAATAGTAATATTAATAACAGATATAGATAGGTACTTAAATTATGTAGACAATTACAACTTTTTTTGTAGCAGAAACACCACCCAGAAACAGCTGGGCTCTGCTTCCACTCCATAGTTTAATATAGATAAGATATTAAGATGTAACTAGCCCTAAAGTTATATTTATAATTAGAATTACGGGGCGACATCGTCATTGTTGACCGAGCAAAGTCCCCTTAAATAAAGAAAAAAAAACTTTTTTTGTCAAAAATATTATTTACCTTTGATTTACAATAATGTAATATAGCAGAAGTACTCATGTATTCGGTATCTGGAGATTCCGTTATTTCGACGATCTGGAAAAAGGTGTAGACTTCGGTATAGATCATGAAAGGTGAACATAGTGGACGTCGATATTGATGGCCTCAAAATAACGATCATGAAACTGACCAACAATTCAACGACAGTCGACAGGTCAGGCGTTTAACTATAGCTATATCCCAGCACGGAATCTCTATATATTGTAATCCAAGAATAGGATCGTACTGAACCGTAGACCAGTCGATATGGATCACCTTAAAATAAATCAATCCGTCTGCCAAACAACACCCAGTGTGTTGCTTGGCAGCCGGATGATTTTAATCGGTTTGGACGATCGAGATCATCGGTTAACGTTGATCGAGTGCAATATTTAAAATAAGTCTATGGGTAACAGAAATATGCGACTTGTAGTCTCATAAACATTAAGATAACCTACTGAACGACTCACTTAAGTAACTCACGAAAGACTCGGGTACAATTGAGCACAGTGTTCCCATTGTTGTTAAAAATACAAATGATAATAGATAACTCACGTCCACACTATTGGCGTCGAGACTAGACCTGGTAGATCTCTCCATCGCTGGTTCAGCAAGCTTGTCGTTTCCCAGTACATGGCTGTCCAGTAAATCACTAGCTACATAAGCATTTAAAAAATTCACATTAACCAGTTTATTGCCCATATCTACACATTAATTACCAATACGCACATTATACGAAATGATAATATATTAATAATTGAACATTTATGTAGCAAACAACTAAGATTTCAATAATGACGGTAGGTTATTAAAAGCTTATTGTGCTTACCACTACCGTACGATGTGTTATCATTTTGCATTTTTTTTTCTAACTATTCCATTTACGTGTAGTTAGGCAATTCCCAAATATAAATTTCACTTTCGAGGAGAGTTATAAAGGATACATTGACAACAACAGATAATGAATCACTGAAATGTTTTTATATGTAATAATAACATCACTGAATGTGAACTTGGTAAGTATTGCACTGAGTCAGTGCATTAACTCTGATAATACATCCAATGCGATGTTGATGTCATTGTGTTTACATTGCGACCCTACAAATTCCTTTATACTGGAAAGCACTTCACGAAGATTTTTTTATAAATATCAAGATTATGATCATTGCTTGATTATTACTTATTTAACTGACAATTTTGAATGAAAAACAAACTTGCATTAGAGGACATAAATAGAAGTGAACTACCCGCTTCGGACAATGAACTTTGATAAGCCAGACAGATAGATAAAAGTCTGTGAAGTTTACTTGCTTTTAAATAATTTAATTTTTTAAGTAGTAGTAGTAGTTGAACAAATTATTATATTATTATTAAAAACCAGTAAATCTATATACCAAGGTGCAAGTCAAGCACCATGCAGTTTATGAGTCAAAATTTTTGACTCTAGGTTTTGTACTATTAAATACGGCTAAAGGCTAGGCTCAAAGACGATAGGATAATCTGAGAAGATAATTATGTACCTACATATGTGCCGGCACTCTATAAGGGTACCTACGCACTATGCGGTTAACCGGAACGCGGTCAGCCGGTTGATTGACCGTAATAAAAAATATGTACGGAAGAGTAGTTTTCATCCGCACTGCGATGCGACTGCCGCCGGTTGTGGCTGCTGCCGGAGGGTTGACCGCTTTCCGGTTAACCGCATAGTGCGTAGGAGGCCTTACGTTTCGAGCTCTGCCAACGGACCATGTGGTGCCAGTGGCACATAAAATGGTAAAAATAAAAGATATAATTATAAATATACACAGTACTTTATTTCTATTGAAATGAATATTATGAAAATTATTTAGAGTTTTTTTAAAAATCCAGTTTGTCTTACGAACTGTTTCCTCTCATTCTTATGTTTTTTCATCTGTCGAATATTATCGGATTCCGACTTCTTGCCTCTCATATTAAATTTCATTTCGCGGTTTCCACCACGATTGGTTACCATTGTCGAGAAGCTTTCTTTACTTAACCGATCGCCTAAACTAGCTTTGCTCACGCGAGATATACTTTTAATAATATTTTTTCTTGGGGTTCTATTTGCTTCGTAATCTTTCTCCTCATTCGGCTGTGATTCATCTTCTCTTCGAGATTTATTCCTAATGATTTTGTGTTGCTTTTTAACTTCTTTAACCCACGATCGGTCTTCATCAGAACTATCGCCATCATCACTGGTTTCATACAGTTCCATATCAGAATCTTTATCATCAGTTTCTTCCATCTGAGGAATAAAAAAGAATAAATAGGTACAAATATTGATTCGCTTCCTTTTACAGATTATAGAAAAAACAACAATACATTCTTACAATTGTTTCAAATATATTTTAGTAAGGTGATTGTACCTTACGAGTTTTATTAAAACCACCTATAAGTAACGCACTTCACTTTTCGTTCTGAGTATGCTAGACTATCCTTATGTGCGACACTGTTGTGACAGACAAGTTACATATAGTGTCGCACATAAGAGACTACTGCAATTAATATGATTATGATAGAATATGAATTTATTTTATGTGTTGGTGAGATTTATATTGTATTTATTTGTTTGTATTTATCTATGTGCGATTTTGTATTTATTATTGAATATTTTATTTAAAGATGTTTTCTAATATGGGTTAATAAATGTTTTTTTTTGTTTTATTTTACTAATAACTTTAAAAAAATATGTAGGCGATTACGGGGATATTCTTTCTTTGTTACCTGTATTGGTTCAGCTTCCACTTTCTTCTCCTTGTTTTTATCTAGCCTGGACAAAACAGGATTGAGACAACGATATTCTTCTGTTGATCTATCCACCTCAAAGTGAGGGTCTTCAAACATGGCCTATAAAAAGAAAGTAATTTTAAACATCAATTATAGTATTATGATAATGTTATTTACAATAATACATATAAAAACTTAAATATACCTTAAAACGGTCTTCTTTGAGTAGATTAGTTGATTGTTTCTTCGTTTTACCTCCGTTATCCATTTGTTTGGATGCCAAATCTCTATTAACTTTTGGTAAGTTGTCTTCAACTTTTATTCTGGATGGTCTCTCTTGTTCAATCTTTTCTCTTATCTTACGTTTCTTATATTGATCGAATGCAAACGGATCCGCGATTGATTTAGCTCTCTTGTACAAACGCACATCAACAAAGTATCTGTAATTTTAATTTACATATTAGATTAGTGAATACACATTTCATAAAATTACAATCACCAAAAACAGAAAGCAAATCTTACCCATGCATGTATGCTCTCAATAGATTTGTTCCCAACAAGTGGTCTAATCCCAATGACTCCAGTTCTTGTTTAGTGATGAATTTATAATCATCATAAACTGTTTGTGACGCCGAGCTCTCCAATTCCTCGGTCAAATTATCCAAGAAAGCGCACCATCTAGGTGCAGGACCTGGTAAAAAGTACAAATTGCTTTAAGTTGAGTTATGTAAAGTATTTCAGAAGGCAGGAAAGGTTGAGCACATGTGTATCCAAGTTGCTATTTGAAAACCCCAGATGGAAAAACAGAATAACACATTCCAATGGTGTGTATCACCTACCTGATCCAAATGAAACAGTCCACAGTAAGTCAAAAGAATAACTTTAAATAATGTAAAAATGAACAATATTATTATAATATATACAATAGTGCACTGTTAATTCAAACCCCTGCTTATTCGGTGATTGCTGTAATCCGGATGGGAGATGGTAGTGCAGCTTTTGAAATTAAGTGCAAAAATACACATACCTAATGATGGAATATAATATATCTGCATTTTTTGGTCTTCAACTGCCATCATACTTAATCCTGTGTTTGGAAAAACACATAAATCATTGAAATCTGCTGATGATTCTATGCTTGTGTATTGCTTGCCCTAAAACAACAACATTAATATTAATAACATGTCTATAATATTTTGTTCAAGGATAAGATATAAGAATAAAATAAAAACAAAAAAAAATTGTGCATGCAGCAGCATAAACAAATTCAAACAGCAACAAGACTAATAATTTTGGTGAACATACTGTATTTTTATCCCATATCTTCACAACAGCAGTGTCCATGGAGTAAACATAATTTAATGATTTATGGAATTCTATTGATTTTATAGGTATTTCATTCATGTGGTCTTTTACAAGTAATGGCTTACTAGATCGTATGTCATACAATATAACATGACCTGTAGATGTGCCTACACCCATTCTAAGTGGGCCATCAAATTTTGCTGCAGTTATAGCAGGTAATTTGTCATTTCTGTAAACAAATAAATACAAAACATTAGACTAATATTCAAATTAAATCTAACTTAAAAAAAAGAATTTTAACATACTTGTAATCGGAATCAGTACAATGCATTGCACAATCTAGTATGCCTTGTCTTGATTTGGTGCGTGGATCCCATGCTTCCACATGGCCAGATTCTGTGCCAAGCATTAACAATCCATGTTCTTCATTCACAGCACAGCAATTAATTTCATGAGCTTTTGTTACAAATGGTGCTAAAAACTGACCTATTTCTAAATTCAATCTATAAACTTCCTGTAAACAGAAGACAATTTGAATACTCAATAAAACTTGAATATATAGAGTTATTTATTTAGAATCAGCTTTCATAAATAAGTTCTCCACATACCGATGAGGCACCAACAACAAATAGATCACATGATGGTCGATGGTAAGCTATGTCTCTTCCAAATCGAGGCACCCGCAGGCGATAATGACGACCGTGTCCCACATGGAACTCAACATACCGATCACATTGCAAAAATACAATCTGAAAAGAAGTTTATTAATGTATTAAAATATTATTTCTTTCGGAGGGACAAAAGATTACATATTAAGTATGTCAGCATTCTATATTAGCAGTCTCCATACAACTACCATGTTAGATACTTACTTTTGAATAATCTTCACTCAATATTTCAAATGTTACTACTTCAGAGTCAAGACACCGTTCAAACTTCAAGGACAAATTATTAACATCATAACATTTTATCCTTGGTTTATAGATGCCTGTAGCCATTATATATTTTCCATCTTTAGAAACCCGCAAGCTGGTGCTCACTCCTGGCATGTCAAACTCTTGAATCAATTCAATTCTTCGCCGCAAGTCTACATTTTTTTTCAAGAGCGCTCTTTTTTTTCTTTCTGTCAGCCACTATCAATCAGAAAAATAACATAAAATGCACATAATGTAAAATTATAATCAACACAGTTAGGTTATTTACTATACAACACTTACATCAGGAAGCGACTTTCCAACGCTAAGATTATAAATCTTAACATTATCTATTTCGGATAGCTGCATGATTATTACGAGAACCCGATCAAGTGTTATGCTCTTAATTAAACCACAAATTAATGAATAACTTCACCAATTCATTTCACATTTCAAAACACAGCCATGCTTTATTTTGTTTTGATTGAATTTGACACAACCACATCCACATTTGACAGCTACAGACAGATCATAGTAATCTTTGCTACAGATACTACATATTTGATAGCCAATGAGCCATTTCTACAATTATTCGTACACTATTACTACTAGGTTTGGGCAATAAGTATCGATATTTTTTATAAAATAGTCGAATTCTGACATTTTCAGGTCCGACAGAGCTATACGAATTATTGATATTTATTATTGTGGTATATTTTAATATTTTTTAAGTCTGTCGGGTGTTTGTTCCGGCTGTGTATTACCTGGCAAGAGAGGTGGCATGCCAGCCATGGGGGCTACCGACCATGTTTAACTGCACCAAAGAAAATTGGTCGTCGTGAGTTTTTTTTACTGTTCGACTGTTACTGAACTCGATCGCCCCCGATCGAGTTCAGTAACAGTAACAGTCGGTTCTAAGATCTCAAAAATAATTAGAAAAAATGATTGTTTGTAAATATTTAAAGAGAAATTTATACGATTAGGTACCAACATATTTTAAGTTTTAAGAAGGTTTTTTTACCCGAATGCCGAAGGTTAGAACTAACTTGTTTATCATTCTATGTATGTATGTTTGTTCCTATCTGGCGTTCTAGAGACCAAACGCGTTGGCCGATTTTAATGATTCTTACGTCAATCGATTAGTCTTAACCTTGCGAGCGTCACTGGATACATAAAATTGGAAAATAGAAAAATGGTGGTTTTTAGGCGCCATATTTATTTTATTTATTTATTTATTTAATACTTCATGCACACAAACGTACAGAGGCGGACTTAATGCCTTAGTCATTTTCTACCAGTCGACCTTTGGGTGGTGCAGAGACAACTAGTGGTAGGTGCAATGTTGACAATTAAACGAAACAGATTTATGCAAAAAATATATATAAATTATAAATATAATATAATCAAGAAAATTATACCATATATACTCAAAAGAATAAACTAAATATAAAGATATACTTAAACATTAGTAATATTAGATTAACAATTGAAAAACATTAGAGTTGTGACGATACTACTGCCAACTTCTTGCGAATGTGCTCACGAACTTTAACTTTGAATGTTAACCGGTTGGTTGCCATCCTGATTTCCTCGGGGAACGCATTCCACAGAGAAATAGACTGAACGAAGAAAGAACAGTGAATGAAGTCAGTGCGGTGAGTGGGACATTGAAGAAGGCGGTTATGGGCTGACCGTAGATTTTTATTGTGGTTGGCGCAAATGTAGTTAAAGTGAGGTGCCAGATAACTAGGGGAATTAGAAGAGGCGAGAAATGAGAACAACGTAGTTAGTGCCCTTTGCTCTCTGCGCTGGCGTATAGGCAACCACTTTAGAAGCGATCGATGCGCAGAGACATGATCATATTTACGCAAATTGAAAACGAATCGAATGCAGTCATTGAGAAGACGGTCAAGTTTGTTGAGAAGATCTGCATTCAGGTCATAGTAGCACACGTCACCATAATCGATGATAGGAAAAATTAGGGCCTGCACAAGCATTGCCTTGGTGTTCGATGGTAATAAGTTTTTCATACGATACAGAGCCCGCAGCGTTCCAGTGACCTTCCGACTCACACTAGCGACTTGAGTACGCCAGGTAAGGGTATTATCGATGTGCAAGCCCAAGTTCTTTACATCAGTGCTGAAAGGAACAATTTTATTGTCAAACAATACAGGTGGCAAAGTTGTACCATCCACTTTAGCGATGCTTCGGTGACTCCCAATGATGATCGCCTGACATTTATTGGGGTTTACTGCCACAACGAATCTATCGGACCAAGTTTTTATAGCAGAGCAGTCCCTGTTCAATTTACTGATAACGTCAGATATTTCGTCAACACTCCCCTGACAGTACAACTGAAGGTCATCTGCATACAGATGATACGCACACTGAAGTTCGAAAGTAATGAGATTTATGAAAATAGAAAAAAGAAGAGGAGAAAGAATGCCGCCTTGAGGAACGCCAGTTTCCAAATTACACCAGTGAGATGAGGAATCCCCAACGTGAACCGACTGCTGGCGTTCCTGAAGGTAAGCGTTAGGCGTTATTGAAACGACTGTTCTCAAGCGATTACCTTTAATTACTGACTGCAAGAGTATAAGTGTGTTAATATATTAATAGAAGATACATTCATATGGATAGGGTCATAGACCTTATACTATAGGTAGTACTACTACACCTCACCTCAGGGGTGATAGAGAAAAAAAAAAAATATAGTTTACAATTTTTTTTTTTTTTTCTTTTTTTATACGTAAATATAACTTAATAACATTTCTTATGTTACCAAAGGTTTGGTTCTATTTTTATGGATTAAATAGGTTTTATTACTTTTTAATATTTCTACATTAACACCTAAATCATTTAAAACAACAAATGGTCCCTCCCATTGAGGATCTAACTTATTAGCTATTTCATTTCTAATTAAAATTAGTTGTCCTTTACTGTATGTCACATTATTTAAAGACTTATCATAACAACTCTTACGGTTTTGTTTACTTATAAGTAAATTATTACGAGCATCTTGATGTGCTACTTGTAACCTATACTTAAGATCTAAAGGATAACTTTCTGGATTATACAATGGTTCTATGTACTGACTAACTCTAGATGGTACTATACTAGCTCTACCAAATACCAGTTCGAATGGTGTGTACTTTGTCTCTGTATGAACAGTATTGTTGAAACTATAACACCAAAATGGTAGCCAGTGACTCCATGTGTCTTTTTGGCCATTACACTGTATTCGTAAAAACGATCCTAAATTTTTATGTGAATTTTCGAGCGCACCGATGGATTGATGGTGATACGCTGTAGACATTAATTTATTTATACATAAAAGTTTACATACCTGTTCCATTACTGACGATACAAATTCTGTTCCACGATCAGTTGCGATGGTATTAGGTATTCCAAATCTTAAAATAAAATTATTAACTAATGCTTTAGCAATACTTACGGTTTCCTTCGTTTTCAAAGGATAGGCCTCTACGAACTTAGTAAGCTCGCACTGCAGTGTCAAAATATAACAATTTCCTTCAATGTCTTTTTCTAATGGACCTACGACGTCCAGATAAATTTTTTCAAAAGCATGTGAAGCTGTTGTAGTTATCTCCATGGGCGCCTTGATATACTTACAATGCTTCATTTTCTGACATTTAATGCATTTACTCACAAATTGTGTAATATCGTTGTCTAAGCCTGGCCAGTAAAAATGTCTCTTAATATTATTGGTCATCCTACGTACTCCTGCATGTCCTGCGGTAGGTAGTAGGTGAAAGTCATGTAAAATATACTTTCTTTCTTCTTCATTATAAATTCTCCTAACTCCTCTCAATACATAAATACGTGGACCGGTCCAATCCTTATTGTCTTTTATCTCTTTTAATACATCTTTAATAAAACTCTCATATTCCTTATTTTTTACTATGCATAGCTCATTTATACCTATTCGTTTACAAAAATGACCTAACTTAGTCACAAATTCGGCTCGCGTAAGTTGTGCTCTAAAGTTAAGATTAATATACAACATCTTCTTTCGATTGTTATAAATAAAACATTCCTTTTCTTCATCTATATTGTTTTGTCTTTTTAATTTATTTAATTCATCACTTCCTATAAAACTTATTTCTACAGAATTATTCGGAATTTTTAGTACCTCAACTACTCGTGGTTGATCAGGCCACGTTTCGCCTCGTTTACTAAAACTAGGTGTATCCAATTGTTTTCCTACATCTAAACGTTTTTTCTGAGCTCTAGTCATAACTAAAGAAATTTCATTATGCATCTTTTTTAATTACGGACAAAGATGCTCCGGTATCTATTAACCAATAATATTTTATATTACCTATGTATAATGCTAAAAATTTTGCCTTACCTTGCAAAGCTAAAATGTTATGTTTAAGATCGAAAAAACTGCATTTCGTTTGTTGTAGGCATACTATCGTTCTTATCTTGTTCATGGTTGGAATAAAATATTCTATTGGTACGACCTTTACTACGAGTTTCATTACTCGATCGATTCTCGTTCGAAGTTTGATAATCTCGTTCACGTCCGTTACCACGATAGTTATGGGATGATCGCCCACGTGAGTTATTGAAATCACGTCTGCCGAAGTTATTAGAATTGTGACTAAAATTACCTCTCAAATTATTTGAATTATGCTGATAATGATGTCCTCGACTGCGTTGGTTTAACTGCTGATTATGAGAACCACGGCCATTCCTAAAGTTGTTGTTATTGTTATGAAACTTACCTCTTCCGCGGTGTGAAAACTGCATGACATTTCCGTTGGTCGAAGTCGATGCCGATGTCAACTCTTCGTCTTTCGCTGCCTGGATCGCGTCCTTTAAACTGTCATAGTTACGTGCAGCAATAATCGTACTTAGTCTCGAATCCTTCAATCCATCTGCGAATCGCTTAATTGCCAATTTTTCGTTTATGGGCTTGAGTACGGAATAACTATCAGAATTACCATTTGCTTGCGATATGGTCAGATTAGTAAATAACTTTTCTAATTCTGTTCCAAACTGATCAATTGTACGCCAACCTTGCGTTGCGTTTTGTAATCGTGATTGTATTGCAGTAAACGATTTTTTAGGTAAAAGTGCAACACGTAAATCTCTGACAAAATCGTTCACAGATGTGTAATTATTGGTTATACGTAATTTAGCATTTTCTGATAATCTACTTTTCAAAACGAATGTCATTAGTAATTTTTTCCCCGCTTCCGACAACATGTCTGCGTACATTTCTATAGAGTCAATGATACTTCTGATATTATTTTCGTTATTGGTCATTACAGGAATCAAACTACATGCCGTTTTTAAATCGAACTCCATGATTGATTCTGAATTTGGACTTGCTTCAGAAATATCACTGTCACTATTACAGTCTGATTTAATTACAGTGCACAAAACATTAATTTGCGAATAACACGATTCTATTTCGTTTTCCGTAACTGATAATGATTTTAACAATTCTGATTTTACTCCTGGTTTTGTAGATAATAGCTTTATTAATCCTTTACTTTTCTCATAAATTGTTTCAACCTCACATAATTTACTCTTAATAACATTACCCTTAAATCGTGTTTTTCCTTTTTTAATTAAATATTTCCTTATTGATACAAGATCATTTAAGCAATGTAACAATTCATCTTCCATTCCCTCATGCAAAAGTAATCTATATTAATTAAACCATTTAATACATACCCGATTCTCACAGTGAATTACTGTAGTAGGGAACACAGCGTGTAAGATGATACATGATGATATACGATCACTCAAAACAAACTTAAACTGCTAATTTATCTTAGAGTTCATTATTTTAATTCTTAATGTCTATTATCATTTTATTGTCTCTTGATTTATATGATGATTCGCGTTTTCATTTTACGCACTATAATACGCACAACGCACTTGATACGCACTTAGTATGCACTTCACTAAAATAAATGATACCGCACAGCTGCCAGATGAGTATGATGAATACTCCGACTTCTACGTCATTGGAAGATTTACTTGCTCTTCTCCGCGAATTGCTCTGGAACTGTTGAACGATCGTCGCAGGCTGTTCTGCAAAATCTGGTCCCTGATCCAGGAATGGTGGCAATTCCTGTACTGCTTCCACGCAAAATATATAATGCCAAGACCCAGTAAAACGCAAATTACTATGAGGATAATACTGATCGTCGAAATATGTGCCTTCAATTCTTCAACGTGTGCATTATTGGACCCAGCAGAATTCTGGTTCACGAAGACCGTCTCCTTTTCTACGTTGGAACGACACATTTTCACTGATTTCCGGACGTTAAATTAACTTTTTAAATGTACTTGATTCATTTTAATTACGAAAGTTCCATTATCCCCTAATATTTCCACGCCAATTTATTACAAAAAGTTCAATTTATTTACTTTGCTTTGGAGCCGTAACACTACGCCGAGATAGAAAACGCGTCACGCGCCCCAAAAATGGCAAGGGTCGCCATGTGGGGATGTAGTGTTATTGAAACGACTGTTCTCAAGCGATTACCTTTAATTACTGACTGCAAGAGTATAAGTGTGTTAATATATTAATAGAAGATACATTCATATGGATAGGGTCATAGACCTTATACTATAGGTAGTACTACTACACCTCAAGGTGAACCATTCCAGTGCTTCGGGAGAGACCATCAAATAGGATAGAATGGCTAATAGGATGTCGTGACTAACGGTATTGAAGGCGTTCGAGAAGTCGACCATCACTAGTACAGTGACTTTGGTGTCTTCTAAACCTACCCTCACATCGCCAGTCACTTTAAGGAGGGCGGACACAGTGCTGTGCCCGGGCCTGAATCCAGATTGAAGAGGGCTAATGAGTGAATTACACTGCACAAAGTTTGAAAGTTGTTTGTGGACACAAGCCTCAAGCACTTTGGATAGGAAGGGTAGGATGGAAATTGGGCGGAAGTGGGTTGGAAGAGTGGGATTGGCAACTTTAGGCAGTGGGCGAACATAGGCTTTACTCCACAGGGAGGGGAATATTCCGGAAAACAAGGAAAAATTTACGATATGGGAGATGGGAGGTAGAAGGTGATCCAGAATAGCTATGATCATATCACGAGTTATATTATCACAGCCCACCGCTTTGGATTTGATGGAGAGTATGATTTTTCTGATCTCGCCCGGCTCAACTGGAACGAAACGAAAACGATTTATGAGAGGACGCGTTAAACCAGAGATAAGAGACAGAGTTTGTTGCTTGGTTAGACGATCCATAATAGGTACAGTGGAGAAATGGCGGTTGAGATCGTCTAAGTCAATAGAATTTGGAAGGTCTAAATGTCGCGGTTTGCCGATACCAAGTGTTCCAAGGAACTTCCAAATATCGGCAGAAGAACAAGAAGAAATATTTTCTAGAATGTGGCGGCGTTTAGCATTGCGTATCATCTGGTTACATCTATTCCTTGAAGTCTTAAATAGCGCCCAGTTCTCATCAATACGATCCCTTTTATATTTTCGGAACGCGCGGTCCCTGCGTCGCATGGCCATCTGTATTCCTCTGGTCATCCAAGGAGCAGGAGGACGTTTCAGTTTCACTTTTTTGACGGGAGCGTGGATGTCGTAAAGTTTGACCACAACATCATTAAAGATCGCCAACTTCTCGTTTACCGAAGTGGCCTCCATCATGATTTCCCAATCGATCACAGGATGCCCTCCTTAAGTTTCTCAATGTCCATCCTGGCAAAACAACGCCTGTACAGAACCTTGGGTTTAGGTTTAGGAGGTTTGAGGATATAGGAAAGGAAAATCATGTCGTGATGAGAGAAGCCAGGAGCGTCATGTTGACCATGGTGAGAGACAAGGGATGGATTTGAGGTAAGGATAAGATCGAGCCAGGTGTCATCGCCACTTTTATTATGATGGGTAGCCTGGAGCGGCAAAACGTGCAGACCAGCTGACTCGATAAGATGGAGAAGCTTACGGGATCGAGGGGAGTTTTGGGAAAGGAGGTTGGTATTGAAATCACCCATGATAATGTGGTGTGCATACTCAGAACCCAAAGATTCAAGAACTGATTCGAATTCAGTGAAATAATCGAAAGAGGGGGGACAATAGACTACACCGATAATGGTTTTGGCTCCTTTGACGCAAACTTCAAGAAAGATAAACTCCGCAGAGGCAGAGTAGTTTGAAGAGGAAGTAGCTAGTATTTTGTAAGGAAAGTCACTGCGAAGATATATTGCAACACCACCAATCACCTCCTTTACCAATCCGATCATTCCGTATAAGAACGAAACCGGAGAGAGGGTAAGTGGTGGACAGAAGATTCGGTTTGAGCCAAGTTTCGGAGATCAGGATAGCGTGAATGTTTTTGTTGTTAAACGCATCGTAGAGCTCGTTATAGTGACTGGGTACGCTTTGTGCGTTAATGTGACACACGTTCACCAACCGACTAGACTCATCATTAAAGTTATGTTGCAAGAAGTCACCAATGGTGCCACCGAGTGAACAAAAACTCGCGTCACTTGAAGAGGCAGCAGATTCGTTAGCTGAGAAGAAAGATTCATTGTCTGACATAAATAGAAGAAATTAATATAAATAATATGTTTAAAATGTATTACCGTATACCTACACAATTATAAATATGCTATTGCTAAAAACAAAACAACTGAGGTGCCACTTTGCACCACCCGCCAGCTTACACCAACACTAAAATAGCTATTTAAAGCAATAACTCAGCACTTCCAAACATTATTCTGCAAAAGAAAGAAAAATGAAGGAAACCGTAGCTCCCAAACAAACACAAAAAATTTAAAAAACAAACATAAAACAGTCGCACACCGCTACATTGTGGAGGCCCAATTTATTTTTTTATTCCAAACCCATCGTGTGTGGTATCAAAAAAAGTGTTTTGAGATGTGATTTCAAAAATATATAACAAAAGTTTAAAGGTAATATACGAAAAAAAAAATTTTACCTAAAAGATATAACGTGTGCAGTCGGAGGATACATCTGGTTTTGGACCACCAGCTCGCGAATATGTATCCTCCGACTGCACAGCATGAACTACTTCTTGTTTACTTCTTTTTAGTTCGCTTTTCAAGCAGTCGGGTTTTTTGATGTTCTGCATTAACTTTTTTTATTATTTAGTTTTCACTATGTGATTTTCCATGGCTGTAATTACCAGTGTTAGTACGCAAAATATTTTTGTTTTCACATGATTCTTGATAGATGTTGCTTTTGGTGATTTTTTTAGTTTATTAGAGTTAAGTGAAAATGGTTCTGAGACTGATTTAACTGATAGTAGGATCAAAAAGGAGTAAATAAATATTACAAAACGCCTTTTATTTTATTTATGAATTCCTTCATTTCTTCTAAATTCTTTTTCATTTATAGAGTACATCTCATTTCAATTCCAATAAGCCCAAACACCACTAGGATACATTATTTTATTAAGATGTTCCAGTGCCTACCTTCCGGCTTCATCTGATCAGTTCAAGTACCATTTATTTATATGTAGGTATTTGCTTCATCAAAGTCGCATAATTATTCGAGATGTCTTATACCCATGACATACTTATTAAGGAGTTCCAGTGGCCAGCTGTGGTCTTCTTCATCAGTTCCACTTCAGCAAATGATACTTTCTGAAATACCAAAATCGCTATTATGTCTGCCTGTAGTATTTGAGTTCCCTCGATTTCCATGGGATCCCATTCAAAGGGAATAAAAGAGTAAAATATATATATATACAAAATAGCAAATAGCCCCAAATATCATCCTGTTTAGTTTGATCCGCGATTTTTGGCCCACCTTGTATATGACGGAGCTATGCCCGAACATCACTGACCTTCTTTTATACAAGTACGCTGGACTAAATATACTAGAAATGACAGTTGAGTTTTTGTGCTGATTCATAGCGCATTCATAGCTCGAGCGTTTTAGGAACTAAAATTGACACATATAAGTTAATACCGATATTTCTTAAGATACCACAATAATAATTAAGGTAGGTACTTAGACATTTGTCGGTAGGTGCTTAATAAATATGACAGGGATGTATTATGTAGCAAACCATTGAAAAATGAAAATTAACGGTTTAATGACGTCACACATACTTCAAATTCTAACACGCGCGCATCTAACAATGGCGATCGGCCATAGACTAAAAGAATGAGGTTTCTTTTTTTATGGCTTTTCTTAAGATTAGGTAATACATACTAATATATTCACCTGGAAATATTATAATATTGTAACTAATATATCAGTATTAGTGATATTTTAAATTAAACTAATATCAAAATAGTAAATTTGGCAAGGCGTATCACTCATGTACTGAACTGATTTCTCGTAGTATGTTGCAACTAAATATCTCATATTGGTATTGGTGATGAATGTTATATGAATGCCTAATAATCAGTAATAATATGTTCAAAAGCAATGTATATATATATAATATTGTACCAATCACCACGTTCCTGTGCCTGGAATTAATTCTGGAATCATATCATGCAAATTATAATTTTATTAACAAATGTTTTGAAGTCAAACAATTTATATCTGCATCTGAAACAGAGTTGAAAACTGATATGTCTTATCGTCGCTGGAATGCGATGTCACTCTTATTTGCTCTTATTTACCCTTGACACTACAGGGACATAATCTCAGCGTTGAGAGCGTCAAATACGTCCGTTGTAAATTATTATTCATCTCATTCTTACGCAAATATTTGTATGAATGATTTTCCCTTCACGAATCCGATAGGCGCTAACCAAGTGAATCCGAACTATTGTAAATATTAACTAACTAGTTTACTTGAGCGAGGAGATACTTGCTCAAATATACTAGTTTTAAGGATAAGTTGTTAGCCTATCCCCATATTTAAATCTCACTGATCTGAGAGTAATGCGATATAACTTTACTAGCACGCTATCCACTAGTTTATAGCCTATGTTTATAGCCTAGTTCTATTACTTAAAAATTAATCATAATAAAAATAACTAGGATTTTTTTCTTACTTATATATTATTCTCACGATCGATAAAGTTCATGTAAGTATTTTTTCACCGAAGGCTGTGTCCCATCTCTAATATTAGTTCCATGGACGCTCACTTTAAGTCACGTTGCTATCAGCGTCAAAGTGGCGAAAATCAATTGTCTTCATTTTGTTCATCGATAATATGAAGTCCAGCGTACTTGAATATTAGAGGTCAGTGCCGAAAATACATAGAAAAAAAACAAAATAATTAAGAATTTAAACCTCCGCATTAAAAACCTTCTCCTTTTTGGGAAGTCAGTTAAAAATTGGACGTTAGATCTACCGATTTTGGTTTTACGAATCTACCATTTCTTGTGTTTATTGTGTATAGTCTTAAGCGTTGCCAATCTGTGGGGAATTCCCCTAAATGCGGCGATTTTCAGTCCGATTGGGTAATTGGTGGGGAAAATTTAAAATTATGGTAATCTCTAATATGGTAATCGCCGCTGATACCGGCAGGCTTATTACGTATGCAACAGCAAACAGCAATAAATAATAATAATGTCCGGCGGACCACTCTACACACGCTCGGATATGGTTCGGCCGGACTAACTCACTAACCTTATTTAAACTAAGCGACGTTGACGTCTATCAAAAGGTCCTCGTCAAAAACCAAGTTATATTTTTTTTGACTTGTATACTAGTGCCTATCATTAATAGAAAGTAGAGTAATTCAAAGTCAAAGTCAAAGATTTATTTGCAGATAAATATCATATATTCATTTATTTCTACTACACTACCGCACTGCAAGGAAAACTTACACTTAGACATAAACTATTATAACGTATTGTTATTTAATTTTATTATTATAACAAATACAATAGTGATTTGTTTACTACAGTCACTACTTGTCATTTGGTAGAATAAGTGTAAGATAGCAATACTAAGCTAGTGAAATTTAACGAATAAATCGAATAACTTTCATTTATACTGTTTTTTTTTATTTGTAGTGAACCAATTAATGTTATACTTTGAAAAAACGTAGACAATTAATAGATTTTTTTTCATATATTACTCACATTCATACGCTAGTCGGCTAAGATTTCGCCATTGTTCTTTTTCAAATTTATTATTATATTGTGTAAATAAAATGAAAATATCCAATATTCACTGCCATATTTACTGTTACATTACAAATACTTTACATCTGCAGATATTAATTTAATGGAATATTGGAGCTAAATTGTAATAAATTGAAAAGAAAAACAGCGTCTGCGAAGTGCTGCATTTTCATAAGCTACTTATTATAAATGGGTTACTTCATCAACCTTAAATTTTATAAATCATTGGACAAGTATAACAGCTCCTGTTAAAAGTTACTGTCAAAAAAAAAAGCTTGACTTAAAGGCCTCAGCCAGGTCATTATATTGATCGGGCAATATTTGCACAATTATAGTTGCTTGCTGTTCCTTACGTAATAAGCCCGCGGGATTGACATTTTGCGACAGTTTAGCAAATCTCACACAAAAACTGTTACAGACTGATTTGTGGTCAACACCTCCTCACTAGTGATTTCATAAAATCAAATAATCAAGTCAATAACATTATAAAAACCAATTTATAATTATAATCAAATCTATTAATAACTAATATCAATCTTTTTATGCAATGTTTTTAATTTTTTTAATCTAATGTTATTCAATTATTAACTATTATAATTTTGTAAACAAATGTTCATAGTTATTTTATATATAATCCATAATTAAATAAGTTATATGTTTGTTTTTTTAAATTTATCAGTCTTACATCTAATTTAACGATGTACCGAAAATCTAATTTGTATATGTTGTCTTCACCTATAATAAGTGACATGTTTGCACGGAATGATGTTTTATGTATAATTATGTGTAAGTTTTTCTGTAAACGTGTAGTTGGTGTTCAATAAATAAATAAAAAAACGCGGGGAATTTATACATTTACTCTAGAACTGAACTTAGACTAAGGATACTACCCGAACTTAACTTAGAAGAAGACTTACCCGACTGCCGACCAATCAAACAACTAAACCAACAAATCAACAATCGACTAACATTGATTGTTATCAACTAAACTGAACAATCGACTAATTCGATTACTTTTCGCCCATCATTAAGCGAGGTCTATGCCTATGCCGTCTATTCTGAGTTTCTGACTGTGACAGTGACAGCCAGCATACAGCAGAGTCAGACAGGTTATAATTTTGTGTTGATTTTCGTGTGGTAGTTTTGGTGAACGTGCTCGTATTTAAATTAACCACGAGACTTTTTAACAAGTGAGGAAAATTGATCGCTTCACACAAATCACTTTACATTGAACTGTAACCAGCAGTTGCAAAGATATCTATTTATTTTGAAGTTGTAGCGCAATTATATCTGGCTATTTTGTTTCTCTGATCTATTCTTCAGTCAGTATTTATAATAAATAGTGTTATTTATTAGTTATAACTATGGCTGGCCTAACTAAAAAAATACAATTACCTAAATCTGTACTGGATATGAAGTTTATGAAGAAAACGAGAGAGAGAATAGAAAAAGAATTAGAAAACACTCAAGACCATAGTAATTTATATTCCAATATAATTACAAATGAAATGCGAACCGCATCTGGTAACTTTATATCAGAGTCAAGCTTTATTTTTTGTGAAACAATGCTTGAAGGCAGATTATCATTCAAAGGTATGAACCCAGAAATTGAAAGGCTTATGGAGTTAGAGAATGCAGTCAAAAATGAAAAATGCAGTGGTGAAATGGTTAAAGATGTTTCAGATGATATTTTAGCTAAGAAAATGGAAAAGTTCAATAAGATGAAAAGGCCAAACCCAAATTCAGTCAGTGAACTGACAAATTCTAAAAAGAAGAAATAATTTTGTATTTTAAGTGACGTTGACCTGTAAATAATATAAGATGGTTAATACTAACTTTACTGTTGTAATACATGTACTCTATCCAAAGAATTTTGTTTGTGTTAGTCCCCACCACACATGTGACATATCTTTAAAGAGCCCCATGAATTTAAATCTAATTGAAATATGGCAGTATGCACCTTATTTCAATAAAAAACTACTAAATGCCTTTATGGAGGACAGTTGCAAAGGATGGAAATTAATGGAAAACATTGAAGAAGGCCTTTGTTTGTGAATGTGAAATCCCACATTGAATTCTCGAGATATATTTAAGCACAACAATAATAAAGTTTCAGGATAAAAGGGCTGTTGATTGAATTTATATACTTAATTTAATTAATCTTCTGCTGTGCTGCTCATAAACAAAATATTGCCTGCTTCATACTACACTACTATAATAACATATTAACATGATGTCTTTTAAAAAACCCATTTCTGAGGAACAGGCTTTCAAATCTATGTTCCATACAAGTGTTTTTCCAGTGTGTTGTTTACCTGTGCTTTCATTAATATAGGAGGTGCTTTCGACAATACAAACTTCACCAGCATCGGGCAGGCACTTGCCATGCACGGTGTTGAGCCAACGCTTATAGAATGGATTAATAACATGTTAAAAACACAGTGCTATTCAATTTACTTTGAACACCACCACACATGGTATTGTGAGTAAAAGCTGCCCACAGAGTGGGGTGCTATGCTATCACTACTAGCTATACACGGATGATAAAGTAATTCTAATCACAGGGTTTGAAGGCATCTTATGGGACCTCATGAGAGGGGCTTTCAAAATAATCGAGAGTTGTTGCCCAAAGTATGAACTATCAGTTAACCTCTCAAAAACAGAACTAATAATGTTTACTAACAAAAGAGTCCTTGGACCCCATAGGCTTCCAAAACTCTTCAACACAGAACTAACTCTTCAAAGAAGAGATCAAGTACTTGGGGTGATCCTTGATAGCAAACTGCTCTGGAACAATCATCTTAACTTCAAACTTAAAAGCCCTTATCAAAATGTTTCCATGCTGCTAGTTTAGCACAAATATTAGTTTAGCGAACTATCGGAGCGCAGTGAGCGTTCGAACTATCACCGACAGTCGTAGTGTTGCGTTGTCGCACGGTGCAGCCGGAACAAAAAATCTTGATGCGTAACAGCTATTATAACTACTCTATCTGTTAGGCTCAAAGAAGGAAAACCCTCATTGAGCAAAAAAAAATGCTCAGAACGCGTTGTGGCAGTGATGAAACTCCATTGGCGCGTGGGCGGGGCCAATACTGTCGTGGTTCAGGGAAGCCCAGGGTTTCGCCACAGACCACGTAAAACGGCGTGGTCAGGAAGTTATGACAGATGCCGCAGTTATGAATGACTTGTGATTGGTCGTTACTTTTATTCAAACGATTGGGTCAGTGGATAACATAGTTCTGAGCCCTAACTGATGCAACCACAACGCGAATTCGCAACGGACGAAAGAGTGCCGATGGGAATTTCATATTTTTCGTCATTTTCCTGGTTTTCGCAGTCGCTAATAAAGTAATAACTAACCTTTCTTGCCCGTGTTGTACTTGTACTACCAATGATACTACCAGTAATAATACTGTTAATTTCATCTCCTTTATTACTACTGCAGTACCTTTTTTTTTGTTTGGGTGGGAAATCATCCTATGACTTCTCCCGTTCAGGGTGAAGCAGGAGGGCGTGTCAGACTTTTACTGACTAAAACCCACCGGTGTTCCTTCAGTTGCTTGAGCCAGGGCCGCGGTAACTCTTTTTCAAATTTATCCGCGACCAGTAAGTTTTTAAAAGGGTAATTACAATTTGCCCTGATAATATCATTAATGATATTCTGGCTCCGAGCGGGCGCACTGCCAGTACTGCATTAACATTGGGGAATATATAATGTGTACACGGTCATTGGTACACGGTACATAGAACACCAATTTCTTTTTAGTCTCTTCCGGGTAATCTCCGAAACAGCTGGCACGATTTGGATGAGACTTTCACTGACAGATAACTGATGATATAAGGATTAACATAAGCTACTTTTATTTTAGAAAAATAATTACAGTTATGTGCAAAAAAATTAAAGCCTATGAAATTGTGAACACAATCCGATTTGGGCTGTTTTATGAGTTTGACGCGCACGAAGTTGCGGGCTAGTATAGCAATAAAAAACCGGCCGAGTGCGGGTCTGACTCGCGCACATAGGGTTCCGTTTAAACAGATACATTCCGCAAAATAAATAGGTAACATTACTAACGTTCATAAACAATGAAAGCACCGAATATTGCTCTAACGACGGAACAAAATTAACTTTGGCATTCGAAAACGGTAGTCCCGATACATCACTAAACAAAATGTTTACTTTTCCGAATACATTTTATAAGTTGGTTGACTATTATACTCGTAAACTTGTAAAGCCTACTTAGCTGTGATAGTTTTCCTTTTAATTTTGTTATATATAATACTGCCGTGATTTTTTCATATAACCAAAAGCAACCATTTAGCTGGCAGGTCACTTGACTCTTAGCAATTTAAAGCTTCATTTTACGGAAACGGATCTCTGAATCTATAAATGGTTTTCACAGAGCCGTAATATTTTTGAATGACTTATCCAACGATACCACACCATGGGATAAACAATGAAATAAAAACATCCCCACTTCACTTTGTTGGCGTGATTAACAGTATATCTACGCCAAATTATAGCTTTCTAGTACTAATAGTATCTGAGCTAAGCTGCGAACAGATGGGACGGACATGGCGAAACTATAAGGGTTCCTTGTTGACTACGGAACCCTAAAAATGTTATGATAGGTAAAAAATATTGTATAACTAGAAAAATAAAAATTAATTTAATTATTATTCTTTTAATGTTAATAAATAAGTAGCTGTATGTATGCATTTTAAATGGTAAGTTCTAAATCAGCTAATGTCAACAATGAAAAAATTCATGAAAATTATATCTATAAAATATTAATAAGAATGGGCAGTTAGTTTGTCAGTTCTTGCATTAATTCTGACATAATATTTCTTCATGTGGACCTAAAAATAATAATGTGTCAGTCAAGTCCCTGCTGCATCAGGTTATGAAGATCTCTGAAGGCAGCTCCAAGACGTCCCTGGAGCGTTTGTCGCTTGAGCAAAAAAGCCCGTACGTCGAGTAGTAGTCGATGAATCTGCATGCATTTAGAAAACCGCTCCTCACGAGGAATGTCTACACCTAATGTTCGCACTGGGGCACTTACATTAGCTCTCACCACTGATGAGAAGTTACGCACTATAAGCCTCAGTGCATTGCAACCACACTGCATGTATCTGTAATGCAAACACAACATTAAGACACTGTAGACAACCAAAATAATATAATGTTTATATAAGTACAACACTATACATACGACTCATATTTGCTCTGCAATAATTCATATATCTTGGGTAACATTAATAGGCATATATCTAAATTCCACAGTGATCTGAAACAAAATATATGATAGTAATATTAGACTGCCACTTATTAACTAATGGGTATATTCTTATTTTTTATATAAGTTATAACACTTACGGTTTATGTGCCATAACATTAAGAATGTCGAGTATGACGGATGTGTCCTCGAGAGCGATTACAGATTCTAATGCAGATCTCAGACTTTTATTAACTCGGACGGAATGAAAGATCTGAAAACATACAAAATTAAAGTTTGACTTCAGTTGGGTATTCCTTATAATATAATAAATTAACGACTTGACAGTGACACCGATTGCCACTGGCTATAGAGATATTGTGTTAATACAGTAGAAGTTAGAATATCTGGATCACAATTGACCCAGATATCGATAACCCTATACAAGTCACATACCCCAAATCCATGGACGCCCAGCACCTCCTGCTCGCTGGGCTCCACGCATAGACGTACCTGTAGGGCGCGCTGCCGGGCGGTGAGCACGGCCATCATGGAGTCGTGGCCGCGCATCATGACGCCCAGCACCTCCTGCTCGCTGGGCTCCACGCATAGACGTACCTGTAGGGCGCGCTGCCGGGCGGTGAGCACGGCCATCATGGAGTCGTGGCCGCGCATCATGACGCCCAGCACCTCCTGCTCGCTGGGCTCCACGCATAGACGTACCTGTAGGGCGCGCTGCCGGGCGGTGAGCACGGCCATCATGGAGTCGTGGCCGCGCATCATGACGCCCAGCACCTCCTGCTCGCTGGGCTCCACGCATAGACGTACCTGTAGGGCGCGCTGCCGGGCGGTGAGCACGGCCATCATGGAGTCGTGGCCGCGCATCATGACGCCCAGCACCTCCTGCTCGCTGGGCTCCACGCATAGACGTACCTGTAGGGCGCGCTGCCGGGCGGTGAGCACGGCCATCATGGAGTCGTGGCCGCGCATCATGACGCCCAGCACCTCCTGCTCGCTGGGCTCCACGCATAGACGTACCTGTAGGGCGCGCTGCCGGGCGGTGAGCACGGCCATCATGGAGTCGTGGCCGCGCATCATGACGCCCAGCACCTCCTGCTCGCTGGGCTCCACGCATAGACGTACCTGTAGGGCGCGCTGCCGGGCGGTGAGCACGGCCATCATGGAGTCGTGGCCGCGCATCATGACGCCCAGCACCTCCTGCTCGCTGGGCTCCACGCATAGACGTACCTGTAGGGCGCGCTGCCGGGCGGTGAGCACGGCCATCATGGAGTCGTGGCCGCGCATCATGACGCCCAGCACCTCCTGCTCGCTGGGCTCCACGGCGCCGCGAGCACCGCGCCGCGCGCCGCCGCCCGCCATCCCGCGCTGCAACCACACAGCACACAATCTATTATAGCCTCACCATCATGACGCCCTGATGAGTAACTGATGAACTGGGATGATGGCTAAGGTTATTTATATTTAGACTGAGAAGTTTCTAGTTTAATCGCGGGTATACATCTGGTAAAGCCATTTTTGACCGTCTACAGTCTGCTGACCGTGACCATCTGTTATTATGAAGTTCGGTTGATCTCTGGCGAATCCACGCACGAATTTGTGGGAAAGGTAGGGGGAGAAGTGGGTACGGGCCTAGCACTATCATCTCGGAACCTCTCTTCGCAAGTTCATATGCGGCATTGCCTTAAGATCCACTGTGCTCCACTGGAGGGTGATTCGATTGGATATCTTTTCCAGAGAAAACATAGTCTCCAGAGCAAGTTAGCATTCAAAGATTAGTTTACGTTTGTTTGTATTCAAGACCTTTGACTAGACCATCGGATATGAATCTAATACCGTAGATAAGGATACCTAAACGCTTTACGGCAGTTGCGGCTTGTGTTAGGGCGACATATTCACATTGAAAGATCGAACTTTGTGTGCCTAGCGGTATGTGAAAGTTAATGTTGAGGTCGAAGGAGTGTAAGCCAGCACCTGAACCGTTTTATGTTATTGAGCCATCTGTTTTTTTAACCGTTTTGTGTTTTTGTCATACAAGGTGGCGACCTAGAGCAGGGTGCGAAAAGCAGGGTTTGCAAAATTGCGTTTCGATATACCTGTGCAGTTTTATTAAGAACACAAGGTGACGACCTATAGCAGGGTGCGAAAACCAGGATTTGCAAAATTGCGTTTTGATATACCAGTGCCGTTTTATTTTGAACACAAGCTGGCGACCTAGAGCGTTTCGATAAACTAGTGTCGTTTTATTTGGAACTCAAGGTGGCGACCTAGGGCAGGATGCGGAAAGCAGGGTTTGCAAAACTGCGTTTGGATATATCAGTGCCGTTTTATTTAGAACACAAGGTGGCGACCTAGAGCAGGGTGCGAAAAGCAGGGCTTGCAAAATTGCGTTTTGATATACCAGTGCCGTTTTATTTAGAACACAAGGTAAGGTAGCGACCTAGAGCATGGTGCGAAAAGCAGGGTTTGCAAAATTGCTTTTCGATAAACCAGTGCCAATTTTATTTAGAACACAAAGTGGCGACCTAGAGCAGGGTGCGAAAAGCAGGATTTGCAAAATTGCGTTTCGATATACCAGTGCCGTTTTATTTCGAACACAAGGTGGCGACCTAGGGCAGGATGCGGCAAACAGGGTTTGCAAAATTGCATTTCGATATACCAGTGTCGTTTAATTTAGAACACAAGGTGGCGAACTGGCGACCTAGGGCAGGGTGCGGCAAGCAGGGTTTGCAAAATTGCGTTTCGATATACCAGTGCCATATTATTTAGAACACAAGGTGCCGACCTAGGGCAGGGTGCGACAAGCAGGGTTTGCATAATTGCGTTTCGATATACCAGTGCCGTTTTATTTCGAACACAAGGTGGCGACCTAGGGCAGGATGCGGCAAACAGGGTTTGCAAAATTGCATTTCGATATACCAGTGTCGTTTAATTTAGAACACAAGGTGGCGAACTGGCGACCTAGGGCAGGGTGCGGCAAGCAGGATTTGCAAAACTGCGTTTCGATATACCTGTGCCATATTATTTAGAACACAAGGTGGCGACCTAGAGCAGGGTGCGAAAAGCAGGATTTTCAAAATTGCGTTTCGATATACCAGTCTCGTTTTATTTAGAACACAAGGTGGCGAACTGGCGACCTAGGGCAGGGTGCGGCAAGCAGGATTTGCAAAACTGCGTTTCGATATACCTGTGCCATATTATTTAGAACACAAGGTGGCGACCTAGAGCAGGGTGCGAAAAGCAGGATTTGCAAAATTGCGTTTCGATATACCAGTGCCGTTTTATTTCGAACACAAGGTGGCGACCTAGGGCAGGATGCGGCAAACAGGGTTTGCAAAATTGCGTTTCGATATACCAGTCTCGTTTTATTTAGAACACAAGGTGGCGACCTAGAGCAGGGTGCGAAAAGCAGGTTTTGCAAAATTGCGTTTCGATATACCAGTCTCGTTTTATTTAGAACACAAGGTGGCGACCTAGGGCAGGATGCGGCAAACAGGGTTTGCAAAATTGCGTTTCGATATACCAGTCTCGTTTTATTTAGAACACAAGGTGGCGACCTAGAGCAGGGTGCGAAAAGCAGGTTTTGCAAAATTGCGTTTCGATATACCAGTCTCGTTTTATTTAGAACACAAGGTGGCGAACTGGCGACCTAGGGCAGGGTGCGGCAAGCAGGCTTTGCAAAATTGCGTTTTGATATACCAGTGCCGTTTTATTTAGAACACAAGGTGGCGACCTAGAGCATGGTGCAAAAAGCAGGGTTTGCAAAATTGCTTTTCGATAAACCAGTGCCATTTTATTTAGAACACAAGGTGGCGACCTAGAACAGGGTGCGAAAAGCTGGGTTTGCATAATTGCGTTTCGATATACCAGTCTCGTTTTATTTAGAACACAAGGTGGCGAACTGGCGACCTAGGGCAGGGTGCGGCAAGCAGGGTTTGCAAAATTGCTTTTCGATAAACCAGTGCCATTTTATTTAGAACACAAGGTGGCGACCTAGAGCAGGGTGCGAAAAGCAGGGTTTGCAAAATTGCGTTTCGATATACCAGTCTCGTTTTATTTAGAACACAAGGTGGCGAACTGGCGACCTAGGGCAGGGTGCGGCAAGCAGGCTTTGCAAAATTGCGTTTTGATATACCAGTGCCGTTTTATTTAGAACACAAGGTGGCGACCTAGAGCATGGTGCAAAAAGCAGGGTTTGCAAAATTGCTTTTCGATAAACCAGTGCCATTTTATTTAGAACACAAGGTGACGACCTAGAACAGGGTGCGAAAAGCTGGGTTTGCATAATTGCGTTTCGATATACCAGTGCCGTTTTATTTAGAACACAAGGTGGCGACCTAGGGCAGGGTGCGGCAAATAGGGTTTGCAAAATTGCGTTTCGATATACCAGTGTCGTTTTATTTAGAACACAAGGTGGCGAACTGGCGACCTAGGGCAGGGTGCAGCAAGCAGGGTTTGAAAAATTGCGTTTCGATATACCAGTGCCGTTTTATTTGGAACTCAAGGTAGCGACCTACGGCAGGATGCGGAAAACAGGGTTTGCAAAACTGCGTTTCGATATACTAGTGCCATATTATTTAGAAAACAAGGTGGCGACTTAGGGCAGGGTGCGGCAAGCAGGGTTTGCAAAATTGCGTTTCGATATCTACTAGATACGTACTTCAATGGGTCCTGACTGATCCCTATCTGCCTCTACTGTCTTAGAATAATCATCCCTTAACAAACATCTATTTAAGTTAGGTGCCATAGACAGCCCAATTTGCAGGGGCTGCTTTAGCGCAGAGACAATCAGCCGCCCACGCCATCCTGGATTGCAAGGCTGTGGCTTCCCAACGTCCAGAAATCCTCGAAACAATGAGGTCGCTCCGCGAAGTCTGTGAAGCTCCCAGGAAGCTTCTGTGCTTTTGAGCGGAGCAAGGCTGGCTATGTTAGCAAGAACTGCCACGCATAACGGACCAAATGGGAGTCTCAGTGCGGCAAAGGGAGTCTATCTTTGGGATTAGTAGTGTTCAAAGTACCTATATGATAATAACTTGCTTAATATTTTAAGCGCGTTACTTTACACGCTTTATTATAACGCGCTTTTTTATAAAGCACGGGCACGGGGCGGGCACGAATAAAGCAAGCGCGGTGACTGTTAACTCGCAGCTCCTACCCTAGCGTTGGACTCGTTGGACAGACAGCATGCCTAAAATATTGAATCGCTTTTATGAATTTATTACGATAAAATGGATCAGTAAAAAATAAACAATGAACTTTCCTTCATACTTTCAGTTCTACTTCACTAATTTAAGTTCCATATTGGTAAATCACTATTTCTTTTAGATATTTTCGTCTGCTATACACACACAAAAACAAAAGATTAAACAACAACACAATCTCTCAATCAATCTTCTTTACTTACACAATATTATACTTAGTCAATATTACGTGTCCTATCACTGTTTACAATAAAAGGCACAAAAAAAATAGCGTAGGTATATTACGTGAGCCGCGCGGGATCTAAAATTACGCGCGCGACCGATAACAATCGCTAGCATGCAACGACTGGCGCCCCAAGCGTATTGCTTTATTTACGTTATTGCGTTGCGCGCGATTCGCGCGATAA